>VZTN01021319.1:52281-178924 GCA_013400515.1 Erpornis zantholeuca | reverse complement strand
TACTTTCCAACCCAGGACAGCTGGAAACAAGATTCAGGCCTGGGGGCTCCCACCGCTGCAGCATGTTTGCAGCTGAAACTCTGGCTAGATGTCTGTTCCTGCCATTTGTTATGGTTTATCATTCAGTACTGGTAGAAATAAGGGAAAGTGATGGATGTTGCTGCCCTGAAGTGGCTTGCAGGAGAAGTGGGATTAAAAAAAAGAAAAAACCTCCAACTCTTCATGTATTCTTGAATCACACAGACTGATGTCTTGTCAAAATGTAACTGCATCAACCCATACTTCAAAGGGAAAGGTCAAGTCATGCCAAAATATCACTTTTTGCAAACTCTCTGGATTTCATCTGTTGCTTCCACAAACACTCCAGTGGGAGCTCAGCAGGAATGCCCAAGTATGACTCTTGGACTGGTAAAGTTAGATTGGCCTGGAAAATTCAACCCAGGACAACTAGCACTTCCTTGCTTATGAATAAGAAGTGTAGGGAGTTATTTATAAAAAAAAAAAAAAAAAAGTTGTCTGTCTCTCACAGACCTCTTCACACCTCCTCTGTCTCACAAAAAAACCCTAAGGTGTTTTTTTATAGCAGCAACAGCTCAATGGCCTTGCTGTTGCATCGTGCTTGTCATGGGAGACCTGGAGTCTCTTAGTAACAACAGAAAGGATTATTGACCCTATAGCATATTTACAACTGCATATAAAATATTTCGATTGAGTCTTCTTTTCACTGGTTATCTTGTAGTTTGTTTAAAAAAAATACCCTTCAACATTAGTTGAAGGACATTTTTTCAGATTCCTGGTTCGTATATGGAGTCTTCCCTAGACAGACACCATGTGTACATGTGTATATTTGGGTGAGTATATATATATATTTGTCCAAATGTACAGATGTTGTTAATACTAAAGAGAATTATCTTCAACTGCATGTAAGGCAAAGCTTGTCAGCAGCTGTTAAAAAACAGTGACCAGAAAAATGTGTTAATACATACTGTCAAACAAATGTCATAACAGCTTGTTACATTTTATTTTGTTTTATGATTGACACAAATAATGAACCCTAATTGTCTCACTGAGTCTAGGGTGATGTTAGCTAACTTATCTTTGCCACCAATGTCCGTATAAAAATGATGCAAACTATTATACAAGCTTCTTTATGCCGGTAAAGGATTTAAATTAAGGCTTAACCTTCAGTGTGTGACACTATTTTGAAAGTTAAATGGGAATAAATGCCCCTGTTATTCCAAGCAGATGCTCCAGCACTTTACCAAGTCCTTGTCTTGGCTGTTCCTGGGCAAAAGCATCTATTCTAGAGCAGAAAATAACTACCCATATTGTAAAGCTGCCACGTGGCCAACAGAACCACAGAAGGTGCCAACAGGGAAATAGGACAAGTGCCATGATGTTGGCCAGGGTGATTTGCTGCTAAGGAAGCACAGGCACGGCCTCACTGCAGTAAACTTTGCTGGGAGGGCACAGGACTCTCCCATCTCTGTCAAGAAGGTTGCCAAACATAAGCCACATTAAAAAAAATTGGGGAAATGGTTTCTCTATAATCAGATAAACCAGAAGTTTAGAGGAATTTTCAGTAATTAGTTTAATAGCACTAACATTAGATGGCTGCAAATGGGGCAAAAGGCATAATTTAGAGTATTTGTAAGACATCTTGGTATTACAAGACCTCTCAAATCTAGTAATGTTTTGGTTTGTTTCCTTACAGGTTAAACATATTGCTGGCTGGCATGAACCCCTTCTATTTCCACGCAGTGAATGTAATTTTACACTGTCTGGTGACTCTTGTGCTGATGTATACTTGTGACAAAGCTGTGTTCAAGGACTGCCGGCTTGCTTTTGTCACGGCGTTGTTCTTTGCTGTGCATCCCATTCATACTGAGGCTGTAAGTATGTGCCACCAACGCTAAAAATAAATTAATTCTTCAAAATTTTAATTTTTTTTTTTTAAGGAAACCTCTGAGTCATACAGAATGTGGTACTTGTGATTTTTTCTTGTGATTTTTTGCTGTGGGGGAGCAAAGGTGAGAATGTACTCTATTTAAAATAGTTTGTAGGCGTCATTAAGAAAAAAGTGTATTCATACTTGCAGTCTTTGTGCTCTGGCACTGATTTCCACATGATGGTCCTATCAGCCATGCTAGGAATAAATGGACAGTCATGAGTCTTCTGAAACCAAAGACCTCAGTGAGGCTGTGGTCTCCTGCTGGGGTATTGTTGCATGCCTTCAGTCATCTCCTATAGCCATCAATTTTAGGGAGAAAAAGCGAAGGGAGCATTAGTGTGTATTCTGGAGGAGTTCTCTCAGACAGAGGTGATGTGACCCATGGATTAATTGATATTTATTTCAATTAAAATCTAGGAGAACCATCGTCAGAAAAACAGTTGTTAACGAACACCAGCATAAGTTTTCAGAACAACAGCTCATATTGGACATCTTTCTGTTCATTATAAGGAAACATTTAAAGACATAGTCATTCCAAAGCTGGAGTCTGTTAGCACAAGGAGACACTTCAGTAGCTAAAAGGAATCTTGCTGTCTTTGAGAAGGAAAGGCAGTGTCCAGCTCTCCACACTGTAAAAAAGAAATGCTCTCGTTAGCTGAGACACCACTGACATCAGACTGCTCTCATGCCAATCCTTTGTAAATGAGGGAGGGAAACAGCTTCTGTGGCTGACAACTTTTCAGGAGAGATTACCTTAATAACAAAAAACCCACAAGCTTTGGAGTTACTCCTTGTGCTGTGTTGTGTGAACTAATCAGCTAGGCTCCCTTTGATAAAACAGCTTTATATTTTAAGGGAGGTTTTAGAAAAGGCACTCTTGGAATTTATTTTTGTCTGGGTCAGAACTTTAAAAGGTTAAAATAAATGCCAGAGCTCTGAATATAACTTAATTATGTAATCTAAAAAGGGGCAAAATTTCAAAGGGCCTTTTATTTTTTTTATGGGTGATTTTTAGATCTTTACGAAATAGGATATTGAAATAACTGTAAAAAAAGAGTGTTTATCCATTCTTCTTCAATATTCCCTTTTTTATAAAAAGATTTTGTTAATTAATATGTAGAAAAAACTCAGAAACTCAGATTGTTCAGGAGGAATAAATTCTATAACACTCCCTTTTTGATGATAAAGTTCATTCAAATATTACTTATTATATAAGTCTTTCTTTAACAAATTTCGGTACTGGGAGTTGGATACATTTCTCATCTAAGCCTTATTATACAAAATTAAAGCAGATCCCTAAAAATTGGCATTTTCTATGTAACTTAATTAATATTTTATTGAGTAAAGAATGACTTTACCATTGGCATACTCATTTGTTTTGCCAAGTAAGAAATGCAGCAGACAAAACTGAGCATATCCCACACTATCCAAGTAACATTTTGCTGTGCTGAGGGAGGATAAAACTGAAAGATCAAAAGCTTAAAATAGGAGCAGTGAGCATGGATTGTTGAGGCAGTCACTGAGTGTTTTAACATTTTTAGATGTGTTTTTACACCTGTGTCTCTTTTCATTTCAGGTAACAGGTATAGTAGGCAGAGCAGATGTCCTTGCCTGTCTACTCTTTCTGTTGGCTTTTCTCTCCTATAATAGGTATGTGATAACATCATGAGATTTTCTAGTCTTAGGAGGGGACCAAAGGCAAACCTGTCAGTGTTTGATGGTTATTGGCAGAGGTACTTCCCACAGCAGTGCTGCATGGAAGTGTCCTGGCCCCTGCTTGCAGCCATGGGGATGCTTATGAGAACAAAAAACCATAAAACCAGAAGTCAACATTGACTATCCCTCTTCCACTTACATTGCAGCTGACCACACATCAGAGGAGGGCTTGTAAAACTTAAAAAGAAATGTTTTCCATGAAAGGCAAATTGTCTGTATGTAGAGTGAAGAACAGACAGACACATGCCTGCCTTTCAAATGCGTGCTGTGAGTGTGGCACTCTGGAGCACCTGGTCTGGGAGAGTTAAGGAGTGTGTCTAGACCATTAGTCATCCTTTTCAGATGAAAACTTGGCACTGCTTGCTGCTCTGTGTTCTAAAACGAACTGAACAAGTATAGATACCGAAATAGCTTACTTGGATAAGGTGTCTGCTCCTTTTGCATTATTTGCAGTTTGAAATAACATTGTTTGCAGTCAGAAATAGCACCATGTCATCACAGCCATGGGGATAAACTGCTCATATCCCTCTGGGGCTGTCTACTACAAACCCACAATGCTGCTTTCTTCAGAAGGTTTCAAAGGTGTAAAACTGGTAGTGACCCCCCATAGGAATCTGCCTGATTGATTTCAGTTCTCTCCTACCTTCTCCCCTGTGACAGAGGCTTGCTGCCCAGTCTGTTAATGATTAGGACACATCTCTGACTCGGGAGTGTGGGTGGGATGAAGGAATTTTTGCTTGCGTAGTGCTTTTTGTCCCATGAGGAGAATTAAGCATGTGTGTTCCACATGGCAGAAAGCAGGTGTTTTTCTCCCCTCTCTGTACTTACTCTGCCTTCCTCTGACTGTTTCAAGTCTACTTTATTTTTCTGCTTGTCTTTTTTCCCCTCTTGTGCCCCAAGAATTCAAGCAGCTCCCCACATTTATGTTTTCCCTTCCTGTCCTGTGTCCAAGCCTTTCCTCATTTTGTATTGTTCATGTCTTAACATGTTCATGTCAGCCATCTTAAGGCATTAAGGAAAAGTGTCTTAGTGTTTGTGTGACTGTAGTAAACATAAAAATAACAGAGAAGTTAAGGTATTTTATGCAATTTCTGTTTTTCAGGAGCGTGGATCAGCTTTATGTTGGGGAACATTTCCCTCCCACTGCCTCCCCATTCTTTTTGCTGCTTAGTTTATTCCTTGGGACGTGTGCAATGCTGGTGAAAGAAACTGGAGTCACTGTGTTTGGTGTGTGCTTGGTTTATGACTTCTTTTCCCTCTCCTGCAGTGGACTCAAATTGTAAGTAACTTGTTATGCTCAAGGTGCTTTTCAAGTGTTTTCACCTGTAAGTCTAAAATATGTATGATAATGATATACAGCACTGGGGGAGATGGGCTTGCCCTGCTGAATTAGATGGTATGCATTTGACAGATTTGGAATGCACCACGATTTCTTTCTGTGGTTTTGGGTTTGTTTGGGGTTTTGTATTTTGTTTTATTTTTTAAAATTTTTTGTTACTCTCTTGCTGCCTGATAACTTTTATTGGGTAAATAGACCAGATGTGAAGAACTGATCCCTAAAATGCTCAATTCACCCTGGCAAGACTAACATGTATTTTTAGTGTGGGAGTTCTGACTGAAGCATCAACACCTTAAAATTTCTCTGGCTTAAAACTCCTTCTTTCACCATGTCTGCTTGATTATTCAATTACAATGTCATGGGTTTAGAAATACTGTGTGATGTTTACTAGTAAAACCAGGTTTGATATCTTTTCTGTCCTTTCAGAATGGAAAAAGAGGGAAAATACACATCCAATTCTGGTTGGAATAATTAGTAGCTCTCAGCAGTCACTGGAGAAAAATTAAATACTTTGAAGTTTGTATGCCTCACCTACTTAGTGTGACAAATAACTCCCATTTTCCATCTCCTTTCAAAGTCAGAAGTCTTGTTTTATTAGAGGCTGTTTTTTATCAATTTCTCTCCTAAAACATCCCTGGTGCAGATCTGTGAGTGAAAGTAAGAGCTCACTGCTACTGAGAATGCAAGGTCTCACTCCTCAATATCATTTCTTGTGTTTCCACTGGTGCTGCCCCACCAGCTCTGGATCTTGTCACACCCTGAATAACCTCGTGCATTTGGGTTATAAAAAGTGCACTGAGTTTGTGTTTCTGCAGTGAATTAAATGAACAGAGCTGGCACAAGGCAAGAGCAGCAACTGCAGGGAGGAGAAGGGGGGCTCCCAGGAGCATCCTGGCTTCCCTCCCTTTGTGGCCCTTTCTTTAGGCTCTAATGGGGATAGGCCAGGTTTCAGACCTGCCCTCTGGCAGCAGTAGCAATCAGCAGGCAGGTACAATGGGTCGGCAGGGGATTCCTCCTCTTTTCACTGGATAAGTAGTTCTTAATGGTGTGACTGGTGGGCAAGTAGCCAGGGAGATTTCTGGGGACTGACAGCCAGCTTGCTTGTTAACACTTGCATTTACAGCCTGACAGGCAAGTTTCAGGAGCTGCCTGGCTAAAGGGAACACAACTGTTAATTAACTGGAAGAAAATCTGTGCCTTCCTCCTCTCTTCTTTCCTCTGTCTTCCCCTTCTCATAGGCCTGCATTTCAGGGGTCTCTTCAAGCTATTTTTTTGTTTTAGTGGCGGCCAGTTGCCCAGATGTGGCACTATTTAGCTTGTAGGAATGAAGCTCTCTAGCCCAGATGTGCTGTATTTTCATGTCTGCTCTGGTTGCATGTATTGTGCTTTTATCTCTCTCTGATGCTCAAGGTTTTATGACTGCAGTTGACTTTAAGGGGCAGCAGAAAACAGCCTTCTATGGGCTGCTGAAAACTTACCTGCTCCTTCTTCCAGCCTGTACAGCTTTGTTTGCTGTTTAAAAGCAGTGGCACATCATTTGTTTTTTGGAGCAAAAAATTAGGAATGACACCACAGTGCTTCCCATCTTAACAGAGGTCCAGAGAACAGCTTGATACAGGAGTGCTCATCTTCTGTTGCTGTCAAGCCTCTTCCTCTGAATCTAGTTAGGAACTAATAAATACTGTCCTCTCAGCACACAAAGACTGTTTTGGATTAAATAGATGTTGTCTGTAGCAGTTTGATACCATGCTGTGCCGATTCCATAACGTTCAAACTTTTGATAAGTAAAAGCGCACCAAACTAAAGACCCATAAATCCTTTTCTTTCCCCTTCCCCTCCTTTTTCTCCCTTTTCTCAGGAGAAACGGGGGCGTTGCCCAGAGGCCTGCCCGGCCGCCCGTGGCCTCTCCGTGTGGCTCTCCGCAGGTGCCGCTGTCCGGCCGGGAGAACGGGAAGCAGCGCTTCGCTCACCGGGGCGCCTGGAGCTCCTGCCACCCGGCATCGCCCGAGGAGCAGCCCAGCGGGGGCCTGGCCGTGCCCAGCAGAGCCATGTGGGCCATCCGGAGGTACTGCCGCCTGCTCCTGCTCCATTCCGGTGTATTTTGCAGCTCCCTTAAAATGTCGCTCACCTTGTTTAAGCCGTTTTTATCCTGAAATTGCTGTAATTTTTCTTGTGCGGCTTGAGAGGCTAGACAGGAGAAGGTGGAAGGAGGGTTAAGGGAAAAAGAAGGAGAATATCTGAGGACTTGTCAGTGGTTTTGTTCCCTTTGATCCTTGTATTTGTCTGTTTTCCCTGATGGATATTATCACAGAATTTTTTAGGCTGGGAAAGACCTCTAAGATTATCAAGTCCAACCATCACCCCAGCACTGCCAAGTCCACTACTAAACCATGTCTGTAAGTGCCACATCTACAAGTCTTTAAAATACCTTCAGTGATGGTGACTCCACTTCTTCCCTGGGCAGTCTGTTGCTGACAACACTTTCAGTGAAGAAAATGTTCCTAATACCCAATTTAAAACTTCCCTGGCACAGTTTGAGGCCATTTCCTCTTACCCTATTTCTTTCTACTTGGGAGAACAGACTGATGCCCACAACAGGGGGAAGGAGGTTATCAATATAATAAAACATCTCCTGTCTTGCTTCATCATCTTGTTCCTTATTTCTTTTACTCCTGTTTCTTCCTTTCTTCCTACTGCTCCTTTCTCCCCTCTTTTGCTTAGTACTTTTTCCAGACACCCTCCCTCTGCCTCCGCTTTTGGGAACATCCTTTTCATACACAAGGGGAAAGCCTCTTGTTTTCCAGCCCCTTCAGGAGAGGCTGCAGAAGTTGTGTTGGAGAGCCCATGCACGTGGGATGGCTTCAGAGTGAGCTCCTCCACGCTGCCAATTGGCATTTGCTTTTTGGCAGCTGCCTCTTCAAGTGTTGTGAAGGATTTCTGCACATGGCAAATCAAGCCCTGCATGTACATAGCTGCTTTCTGTTTGAAAAGGGGCTCTCTGGTGGTATAAGCTGCTCAGCTGCTCTCTTCTCAAGTGACTGACTGTGTACAACACACTTGCAGCAATGTGCTGTGTGAGGGTTAGCTGTGGGATGCCCAAAGTGGAGCTGGCTTGCTCCCACTGGCTGAGAGGGAAGCGTGCCTGGGAGAGCTGCGCTGTTGACATATTTTATGATGTGAAGTAGGAAGAACCCAAGACAATTTCTCTATTAAAATATATTCTGTATTAAAAAAAAAAAAAAAAAAGTAAATCCTTGATATGGAAGAAAAAAGAAGGAAAGAATGAAGTTGCTGTCAAATCTGTAAGATTAATTGCGTGATTTTTCCTTATAATTCACATTGTCTGGCTTGTGTAGGTTCTCTTGCATGGCAAAAGGGAGAGGGGACAAAGCTTTAAATATTTCAGAAGCTCCAGAATTGGTGGACAGATTTGGCACAGTGAGGTAGCTTCAGGTATCTTATTTAGAGTACCAGATTACTAATTGTAAGGTTTCAATTAGAATAAAGTAGTAGTGCACTGATCTATACTTTTAAGTACCTGTAATGTGATCAAGTAGGTTTCTATTTAATAATAATTTATTACACATCTTCTTACTAGAGCTAACTGAAAAATGCAGGAAGATGTAATGGAGGAATTAAGGGAGTTGGTCTAATTAGCAGTAACTGGAGCTAGTTATGTAAATTCTTGGTGCAGAGATATTTTTGTTCTTTATTGTCACTTGCTCTTATCTTCAGCTATCCAGTGAATATGTGGGTTGCAGTCCCAGTTGCCTTCAGGAGTAAGGAATGAGTTAGTCTGGAGGAAATTGTAGGTTTTATCACCACAATTTATTGCAATTTTGGGGAATGCTGGCATATGCTGCTGAAATGAGGTAACTAGAATATCTTGTGGGTTTGATCCGTCTCCCTAAGTTTTAAAACTTGAAAGAGGCTTGTGAGTGTATCTGCATTTCCATGTGATAAAAATGGGGAAGGACAGACAGGAGCTTTCATGTCAGGCTTGTATTTCTGTTTGGGGTAAGTGTCCTGTTGAAAATCAGTATCAATGGCAATTGTCACTCTTTTTCATGATTTGTTGAAGCCACTGAAAACTGGAATCTATTTTTTTACCTTTTTGTCTTTTTTTAATTGGTTTTGGTTATGCCATGTCCTATGCGCATGTTACTAAATGAGGTCCAGCCCATGAACACCTCCACACCACCTCATTGCTCCGACGGTCTCGAGCTGTATAAATGAGCTGGGGACTGCAGTCTAAGCTTCTTGAAAAACAAGACTCCACAATAGCTGGCAAACTTTTGAAACTGAAATCTGTTTCTCTTTGGTGTCCTAGAAGCTCATTTTTATTGTGTCTGCTGGTGGTGAGACTCTTCCCTTGGAGTCGACAATAGACCGGAATTAATGCTGCTATTTTCCATGTATATGAACTGTTGCAGGAGGTTTTTTTGTGGGTTATTTTTATTTATGTATTTTATTTTAATTTTTTTTTGCCAGGTTACAGAAGAAGCAGGTGTACCTGGAGCTGTGCCCAACAGCATCACTTTAAATCTGTGCTGTATGTGTAAAAGAGACTGTGGGAGCTTACTACTCATTAGCATTGTGGGATCCAGGCCCAAAACCCCATTGATCCAAAATTCAATGAAATCCTAAAGGCTGTAGCAGGGATAAATGTGATCTGATGACTAAACTGATCTGGTGGTGCTGTTCTTTCCTCTTACAGTAGCAAGGGAAAGAAGATGGAAATGTTCTGCAGAATGTGGTACATTCCAGAGATGTCTGCGCTGGCCCTAAGTTTGATAAACTATGAGGAAAAATATGTTGAGGTCATAACATATCTTCCCTGAGTCCCTGTGCAGTGTGCGTGGTCAGGGTTTGAGCTGAAACAGATGCTGTCCTTCAGCGTGAAGGAAGAGCAGAGGGAGAGGTGAGGGGAAAGCACTGGCACACACAATGTATGACTACATAGCAATTGCTTGGCTTTTTTCTCACTGGCTGCTTCTATTTCCAATCTTTGTGTAGCAATGATTTAAACATTTTTTTTTTCTTTTTTAACTGATATGACAGTATAGCACATTTCTGCTTAAACAGTAAGTTACTGTTCAAAAAGCAGAAGTCTCATCTGAATTTCCCCATGCCTCACAGTGCAATGCTACATTCTAGATTCATAACTGATACAGACAGAATAGTGTGACCAGTTTCCCAGATGTGGGCTTTCATGTGTGCAAACTTCCCCTTGTATTTGTTAAAGGGTGCTTGGTAGGAAAGTGTGGGTATGAAACTGCCTGGGTTAAGTGTGAAGAAGAGACTTTCTTTTAGATGAGGTACAACTTTCTTAAACTTTGGTAACTTGTTCTTAGTTGCACTTACACACCCTAGACGTCAGTGGTGGTTGCATTCATATGCAAAGCACAGCAGGAAAAAACAATGTGTGCCTCTGAGAAAGCAGTAAAGTGACTATTATTTATGTTGTATGTGTGCCCCTGATGAAAATAAGGCAAAAGAAAAACCTGGATACTTGTCTCTGGCTTGAAAGTTCCTTGCTGTACAACAGCAAAATAGCAAGGAAATGTTAAAGGGCTTTGCAAATACCACAGCAAAAGCTGGTGGAGAAATTCTAGGACAGTTTGAGATTCAGTTTGTGGTGGAAAAGGTCTGGGACCCTAGCAGTCAAAATGCTTTTCTTTAGGAAAGGAAAATGAGTAATCGGGAGCATTAAGAAATAGAGCCAGCCTAGGCTTCTCCTTTCCTCTCTCACTGCTGATGTCCTCAGGGTTGTGAGATGTTGCAAATAAAGGATCAAGCTCCTAGTCTGTGATACTCAGAGCAAAGGTTGGTGTGGGATTGTTTCTGTGTGAAAGCAGAGAAAAGGAAATGCTGCATTGTAACTGACTATAGGCTGATTTCTTTTTTTGCCTTAATATTTAAAATTGAACAGAGAATAGGACAATGCAAGTTCTTTCCAAAAGGCAAGTAGGGCCCTGAGTCCCAAGGCCTAGGGAAGCACAGTGTGGGCTGAAAGATGGCAGATTAGGTAAGTGTCATTGCTACCCTGGGATCCGTGGGATCCTTCTTCTGTGGTGTTGCAAGTTTTTTTAATTCTAGCAGGTTTGTAAGGCTCTGCCATTCTTGGTGTTTAGCAAGCTTAAGTTATGAATGAAGTTTGGCTGCCTCTGGGGAGGTGGATTGCAGAGGTGGATTTGGCCTGTGGTTTATTCTTCTCTGACTTCACTTCTTAAGATGGTTTTTCCATTGAGAGTCTGAGCAATAGCTCTCTCTATGCTGTGTCTGTACAGTCTGTGTGGGAAATGTTGAGTGAATCTTTCTGAAGTCCATGAATTCCCCTGCAGTCAGTGATGATCTTTATTGTCATGCCCAGATGGTACCTGGGGCCACCAGAAGGCTCTGCTAGAGTCTAGAAATATTTGAGATGTGGGTGCCCCTATGCTCACAGCCTTGGATTCAGCCAAGGATTTACACACTCTGGCCTGCAACTGTCTTCCAGAGAACCCTTGTGTATTCTTGGGAAAATAATTACATCTCTCTGTTCCCATGGCATGTGCTGGAAGATGAGGCACAGTAATGCATGTTGCTTTTCCACCTCCCACCTCCATTTATGTCTTAAGATTTCCGTTCCCCCCTAAAAAAGAAAGAAAGCCAAGGGTTCTCTCTTAGGCATGCTTGGGCCATTATGCACCTTAATTTTTGAAATCTTCCAGTTCTGTTTCAATATAAGTAACTGAACTCATTGCTTGCAGACTGAAGTTTAGTTAAGAACAGCACTGCTTTGGTATGGCGAAGACTAAGGTTGCATGCATGCAGAAAAAGACTTGTTTAGACCTCATTGTGCTTCAAAATTATGCACTCACCAGGTAAGAAAGACCTGATTTAAATTTAGCCTCACTGTGTGTTTATATTGTGACAGTCTTTAATTACACTATCACATAGCTTTTTCTTTTTTACAAAATCCCTGCTCCTTTAATTGCCCAGAAGGGATGGTGCTCACTTAATGAGTAACTATTCAATATTTTGTTTCTTCTTGCTCCAGAGCATTGCCCCATGCCCTATTTACTTCATGTTACTCAAGTCCTGCTCTGAGACAGATTTACAGCTTCTCAATAATTCCTCTGTGTACAGACTACCAAGTTCTGGTATTTCCTTGCAGTTTGTTACTTCAGTCTGTAATCTTTTAAAGTACTTTTGGCATAGTTTCTGGATGTGTAACTTCCTGACTATTCAAAACAAGTAAAGTGAATAGCCAGAAATTTTGTAGTGGGGATCCACATGGATGTTAAGAGTTGGATTCACCTTTGTATTTACTTCATGAACATCTGCTGGTTGAGCAAGCAGACTAGCTGGTGGCAGCAGTAGACTGTGCTCTGTAGGAGTCAGGATTGAGAGATGAGGGACCTTTTCCTTTAGATATTTTCAGACAGAGGAGACACAACGTTACGATGTTCCCTTCCAGACTCAGAGAGGAATGAAGTGTGCATAGCTTTTTCTGGCAGCCTTTTCCTTCCTTTCTCCCCAGTTTGTTGTCCTGCCTCATCTACTGCAGCCTGTCCTCATCTCTTGTTTGCTTTTCCTTAGTCATTTAATTGCTTCCAGTCTTTGCTCCTCAGGCTTTGCCTTTTGGATCTTGCTGCTTTCCTCAAGAGCTACTGTGTTAGTCTCACTCCCAAGGTGCCTTCTGTACTCCTGTCCCCTAAGTCCTTGCCCAGCCAATTCAAGGGCCCCAGTCTGTGTCCTTGTACTGCCTATTGCATCCTCCATGTGCTCCCCACTCCTCCCATCTCTCCAGTTCAATATTCTGCTGTGGGAGCTTTGCCTAGCATGGGAGCAAGGTCCCTCTGGATTCTTTCAGCTCTCAGTACTCAGTCTTTGCTTATCTCTTCCTTCCCTCAGCATGGGTTTCTGCTCTATGGGCTACAAACCCCAGTTTCTTTTGGACCTCATTTCTCCAGCTTTGGGGGTTCAGCTCTCCTCTGCTCTATAGCTTGGGAGGTTTCCCTGTGCTTGCTGCCTGGGTTCGAGGAGGAGGGAGCATGGAGAGCCAGGCAGAAGCCAAGAGCCTGCTCTGCTCTGGTGCTTGGGGTGGCTTGGAGCCACAGCTGATCTCACTCTTGGCTTCCTTGTGGCTGGAAAAGTAGGCACTTGTGCATGCACTTGTTTGAATAGAAGAGGCTTGGTTTTAAATTTGACACCCTTTGTTGGATCTGTGTTTCAGCCACTGTTCTGGGTAGCACTTTTCTTGCAGTACAGAAAAACACCTCTCTTCCTCTTTTTAAATACTTACTAGAAGGAAGTGGAAAGTATTTATTTCTCCTGGACTATTTATATGTGACAGTACCAAGAGACCCTGTTTATTTCAGTAAGCAGGAAATAACCTGAAGTAGTTTGCCTTCATGAATGTCAGAAAAAAGGGACAAGACTGAGTCCTATGTTATTTGTCTTAGCTGATGATGACTTAACATGTTCTAGCTTTTTTTTTTTTTTTTCCTTTTTAGAAAAGATTATTTAGTCTTTAAAGCTGCTTTAGACTTTCATTTAATTCCTGAAATTCCATTTTTGTGGAAACTGTGCATGGGACAAAAAATGGTGCTGCACAAAAATGGATCAGGAGGAAGAGTTAATGACTGGTTTTGGTGGTTTTGGGTTTCTTTTTTCCCCATCTTCTGAAAGATGCTGATCGCTTATTCATTCGTGTGCAGAGCGGGGAGGGTTTTCTGCCCTCATTAATGGGAGTTGCGTTTAAGCCCTGCAGTTGTGGTTGCTTCATTGTACGTCAGCCGCTCCTGTTCCCTCTGTTGCTAATTGGAAATCCCCAATTTGTAGGTGCAGCCTGTGTGTCCCAGAGCTGACTCACAGGAGTCTCTGTTCATTCCCTTTACTTCACAGGACTGCCTTTCTATTCACAGTTCATGGCAGTCTCATTAAAGCAGTGTTTGAAACAGCAGCGTGCCCATGTTCATTGGCTTTCTCTGAAAGCCCTGTAAACCAGTGTCAAAGAATTAACAGCGGCTGAGAAACAAGAGCAAACCCTAATGGCTTGCCAGGTCATTTTCCTTGCAGTAAATCTGGGTTAGTTTGGCACAGAGCAGTATTTCAGTCACTCAGGAAATAAAACAAAAAACTCCAACCATGCCACCTGAAGATGGATGATACCCAGATTATTGCAGGTATTTCCCTGGATAGCAAATCTAATTGAACAATTTCTCTCTTACACTTTGACTTCCAGGCACATTTTTGAATGTCTAGTGGAAACTTTTAGGCTGTTCTCAGGAGTGAAGGGATCAGCTGTAAATACCTACCTCATTAATGACTGATGCTTTCCAGGCTGGTCCATGTCTCCTCTGTGAACCTGGTAATCACAGCAGATATTAAGGGAAGGACAGCAGACTCTCAGGACTAAGTTACTTGGCTTTAAGTGTTCACAGGCTGATACAAGCAATCATTTGCTCGAGCACACCAATCTCATCAAGGGCAACTTTAGGTGGATGGTTTAGGTTGTGTGATAAGTGTTACTTTTTTCTTTTTTTTTTAATATGAAGTAGCAGTTGAGACTTAATATTTGATTTTAAAACTCTAAAAAAAAAAATCTGCTAGCATGTGTAATGCTTCTCCCAGCTTCCCTGTATGCTTCCCAGGGAAGATGAACAGATTCTTCCTTGACTACAAACTTAATCTTCAAGTTAATCTAAAATAGGGTTTTAAATCCTCTTTCACATTTCTAATACAGTTATCCCAATATTCTTCTCCAACGAGTGCATTAGAAACCTTAATCTTCTACTTGGCTTGGAAATGCTGGAACACACTTTTCTCTGTTGATCTTTGAAATGCAGATTTTTTGTTTCGATTCTTTTCAGCAATTTCCAGAATGTGAATATCCAGGAAACTACAGTGCAGAAGGGACTCTTGTAAATGCATTCCACATTCCCAAACATCCCTGCTAAAATTCAGGTATTGGCCAAAGTAAGCCACGAAAGGCTAGGTTTGTGCTTGGGCTGTTGGAATGTTGCTGTTGAGTGTTTGCTTTCCAGGTCCATCAGGTCTCACAGCATCTGGCGACACCCTGCTATGCCTTATGAATTCTCATTGCCTGCCACAACTCATCATGGGGTGGTTTAACTAATAATCTTCCACTGGAATATGCTGTAGTGGTTGTTTTGATTTTTTTTTTAACTCCTTTTTCTAATAGTTTGGTTTCGTTATCTTAAGAAAGTGTTCTTTTGCTGTGTGGATAATGCAGTTGTTCCCTCTGTTTAAAGCTTTGGTTGGCAGCATGTTTGCTGTAGATCCTCTGCTCAGCCTGGGGGCTTAAGTCTGCTCAAATCTCTCCTTTTGTGACCTGTGAAATCCCTTGGTTTTACAAATCAGCTCTAGAGTAAGGAAATATTAAACATAAAATTATTACTTTGAAACTAACTGTGGGTTGCACTTTGGTTGTGGTAGTATAAAAAGCATGGAATAAAGTACAGTTTCATTTAATCTGTGAAAGATGCCAACAAGCCCTCTGGGTGTTCTTCCAAAGAGGAAAATCAGTAGGAAAAGCTTGAGAAGAAAGTTTTCCACTGATCATTCAAAATAAAATTCAAGGAAAGAGTAATTATCAGTTAGAGGTGGAAGGGAGATGGAATATTACCTTTATATCCTTCCCATAAAGCACTTTCTCTGCTCATACACCACCAATACACATACAGTTCCTACAAGGCCATATTAGGAATTTCTGTAGAGACCAGTCTGGTTTAAAATGATGGCCTTGGGTTCTCTTGGAATATTTTGGCATTAGCTGATTTAATTGCATTTACTGTAATCTCTGCCTAATCTCATGACAGCACCTTGTATCACTGCACCTGTGAGTTATCTGTAAATGTTTGAAGCAGAGATGTTTCTTTTGTTTTGTGGTAGTAAACTCAATTAATTTGTTGTTGTTCTCCCTCTTTTCCCCTGTTCTCTCCACTGTTAATTATGTCATGCATTCATTTCAGCAGACGAATTGCTTAGAATATAAATGTATTCAGTAGAAGCATCAGGAATTTTCATTTTAGAAAGCTGTCACCTGGTCTGTGGTCTAAATGGCTGCTAATGCTGTTCTTTCTAATCAGTCTGTTATGATCAGCATTCCTTCCTGATCTTGGCTGGCGTACTGTGGATTCACTGTCATGACCCTGCCTATGGTCCTGAATGGCATCTCCATCATGAAATTACTCAGTATGGAAAATGAAATTCCTTCATTCATTGCCCATGCAAGCTTTTGGAGATGATGGATGGCTTTCCACGCAGAAGACATTTGTTCATGCATTTAGTGCTATGCATAAATAGAAGAATTTTTTCATGATATTTCTTCAAGGAAAAAAAAAACTACAAAGAATTCCTTTTACTTTAAGTTAGGATTTGTCTGTTGAACTCCTATCAGTGTATTTAACATAATAGAAGAATGTTGTGGGAACACCATATCAAACCAGAGATCCATCTAGCTCTGTGTTCTGACTGTGGTCATTACTGGATGGTTACAGAGAAGAATGGGAACAGGGCCAGGACAGGGTTATCTTTCCTTACTGTGGCTGCTGAACGTGTGCCAGCCATTGATTTAGAGTCCATGGATCTGGATGCTGTATCTAGAGCACTGTGTTTGAAACTCTCTGTGGACCTGTCCTCTGTGGAGTTGCCTAATTTCTTTTTTAGAATCCTTCTCTCCTCTGACTTTGAGGGCCTCTTGTCGCAGTGAGTTCTGTGATTTTAATTACACACCATATAAAGGAATCCTTTTGTTTGCTTGAAACCTGGTAATTTCATTTGGAAGCCCTTTGACTTTGTGCGATAAGAGGTAGAAAGTAATTTTGCTGGTCCCCTTCCCCCGGCCTTTAATAAATTTATAGTATCTCTATGTGTCCTCCCTTCCCAGGGAGGAGAGCCCTGTTCTCTTGACTCTCCCCTCATGCAGACACCATTCCATGTGCCTGATGAGCGTTATTACCCTTTGCTGTACCTCTTTGATCTCTATTAGATCCTTTGGGAAATGGGCAGAGGAAGGGAAGGTCTCAGAATAACATGCAGTACTCCACATGCTGGGACTTGGATTTTTATTCATTGTATTATTATTTCTGTTTCTCACAAGCAATTTTTTTTGGTGCTGATTTATGGCATCACTTTTTTCTTTATTGTTTATTCTTTTGTTCAGACTGGAGTCTGTTTAGGTAATATGTACAGTAAAAACCTGAATGGAAAAATCCAAATGGAAAAATCTGAATATATTTTATTGCCATGTTTTCTATTGTGTGTGCTGGCTTTGGCTGCATCTGCCTGGCCTGTTCCCCATTACATGGGAAAGGCTGGAGCAAGATGCTGAACTAAGCTGAGATGGGCCTGGCTGATTTTGGGGCCAGAGATGACACCATCCAAATCTGTAACCGCTGTATCTGAGTCTCAGTTACGTAGATAGGGGTTTACAATATATCCTTCCCTTCTTAACTGCTATTTGGGGATCAGTAATATTTCAAAGAAACCTTGGCTTGGGCAAAGCTTGTGGGCTGAGGAGAGGGGCAGAATCCCCTTGTGTCTATGCTGTGTCAGTTAGGGGGAAACATTACCTCTCTAAACCAAAAGGCAGAAAGTTTGAGCATTTGCCCAAATTCACAAAAGCAGAGACTTAATCTAGGATTTCCCAAATCTTAAGCCGATCTACCTCAACAAAATCTTCCTCCTAGTAAATTGGCAATTTCTTTCTTAAATTTGCTGAAAGGATAGAGCCCCCCTAACCTCCTCTGCTTTCCTGGAAGCTGAAAGCTTTGGCATGTGTTGCTTTTGAGTATGAAGATCCAGACAGTGCAAGCCATGATAGCTGCTGTCCCAGGGCTTGCATGTCACTGTTTGTTGCATTATTTACTTTGATCTGATCTGGCCTCTTGACTCCATCAAAAGCGCCTTTCAATGTGAATTAATTAAGAGAACTGTATTTCCTTCTTTCAATTTCCTTTAAAAGAGAAATGTTCCCAGGTGGCATTAGGGAAAGAGAGAAGTGGTTTTTTTCTCTGCACAAGCCGCGCTTTTGTCATGGACCAAAGGCTTTCTCTGCCTTCCCTTACACTTTGCGAGTCTGCTGTTTGTATGGATTGAAGGTGCTTTTTCCTGGGAGTTTAGAAATGCCAGAACCAAATGAGACCCCTCAGTGGCATACCAGCCCAAATGAGCAGCTTTCTCATAATGAAGATGACTTTAATATTGCAGCAGAACACTCAGTTAATTATGAAGTGTGAATAAGGAATATGTTTCACAGTGCCTTGGCAATTTTCCTGAGTTCACTGATCCATAAACAAGATTATTCCCTAATAGTCCTTCATCTCTGCCATTATTGCACAAGGATATTCAACTTAAAATTAAATTAAAAATTATCATTGTTAAAGTTAGTTGAGCCATGGCTAATCTTTTGAGAGTGTTTCCAGGATTAACTATTTTAGATATGCTCAGTTATTTGGGGAAGAGAGAATTTTTTTGTCATTCTTCTGTGCCATTTTTATAAAGACCCCACTGTAGCAACCCTCTGCTGGGAAATGTGAATTAGACCAGTTTTTCTTTCTTTCTTTTCAAAGTCCTTGACGCTTCAGGAAGCTGATGTTTTAGGGGGGAAAGTGCTTCTTCAAGGTACATGGTATTTTTTTTGCAGTTCTTTCAGCTTTTGCTCACCCAAGAGCAAGGGACTAAATTTGATTCCTGACTGCCAGCTGTCCAGCCCAGTTCTGTGGCCCTCAGCCAGTTTGTATGGGAAGGAAATGACACAGGCTATTGGTGCAGAACTGTCACACAGTTTGTGATCTCTCTGCCTTGTGCAGAGCTGCAACTCCTTGAAGTAATTTTTACCATTACTTGAGTGTCATTGTAGATTTTTAAGGTCAAGAGGGACCATTTATTATCATCTAATCTGAACTAGAGAACGGTGCAAGAGGCAGAGCTCCATGTAAGAATTACTGCATGAAGTCTGCATTTCTCTGTGAGCTGTGTCACACATCTGTCAGCAGCGCTGGATTAAAGACTTGATGTACTGGAGTATTTGAAATGTTCCTTAGGTGGATGGTTGCAGCAGTATGCTATTCTTGCTGTTAAAAATGTACCTATTTCTAGTCTGATCTATCTAATTTCAGCTGCCAAGCACTGCATCTTATTATGTCTTTTTCCAGTAGATTAAACAGGGCTCTCCTTGCTGAAAGTTTTGCAGTCTGTGATTGTTGTTTTATCATTCTTCCAGACAGACTGAAAGCTGGGCTTCCTCTTGGTGCATCTACTCAGCAGTTGCTGTTGTGATGTAGTTTATGTATTTGGATTGGAACAAGTCTCAGATTAAACAGTTGGGTCCTGTTAATAATATGTCTGCACTGGCGTGGAGATGAGAGTAGGTGAAGCAAGCTTTCTAAGCATTTGCCAGTCTTCGTTTGTTTTGTTGTTGTTTTTTAAAAAAAATTTTCCCTTGGATATCAATACTAAATTGTTTGAAAGCAGTAAAATAGTTATGTTTTGCAGTGCAAAATTGGCATACTGTGAAAGTCAGTGCTTTGCTGAGTAAAACCGAACAGATTAGAGTAAAATTAGCGTATCTTTGATAATACATCCCTATGGAGCAAGAACAAGCTCTTCCCATGTGCTCGTTGTGTTTTTAGCACAACAGTGTTTCAATCTTAATTGGAAAATTAGTCATATGAGGAGGTGCACTTGATCTTGCATCTGCACACACAGATGACTTTTGGATGGTGTGCTGCTCCTGATCTTAGGAGTGCTGCCACGCATCAGCGAACACAAGTGCTCAAAGTCTGGAGTTGACATTTTGTCTGGAAGGGCTGTGAGTGAACACGTGGTCTTGGAAATGCTGCACTGAGCCCCTGCTCACAGTGGTTCTCTTTGGAGGAAAGGGAGTGGAGAAAATTTGGAATGATCGTCCCTTTTAACGCAAGATTGGCCCTCACAATATAGTTCCTAGCAGGTTTTACACTGAATTTACTTTTAGAAACTAGAAAATATATAGATTGATATCTTTATTTCACACCCAACATGTTTTATAATCAGGAAGCATGATTTCAGAGGGGGAAAATGCCTTCTGCTGTGTTGCTGGCAGCCTTACCTAGAGTGTGTAGGAAGCTGTCAGGGAAGCAGGGATGTCAGGTGTTGACCTCCGTGGATGATGCTTCATTTGTGAGATTCAGTTAGATTAAAGTGCAAAGTAATATGATTAATTTGGATTCAGGTTCAGTGTTAAAGAATGCATAAGACAGAACATCTGCATTGTGCCTTTATACCAGCTGAGACTGTGACCCAGCTGTCAGACTGCTCTGTGGTTACCATTATCTTTTACATAACAACTTTTCATATTATCATATTTGATTTTTTTAAGCATCTGTCATTACCTCTCCAGAAACCCCTTACAAATTAGAGGTGCATCTTGCATAACTGAAGAGCAATTATTGTTCCATTACCAAGTAATGAAGTGCACACTTGTATGAAAAGAACGATGACTCAAGATTTGATAAAGTTCAGTACAATTCTTAAGATAATTTCTGGAAGTGTTTTCTGCCTTCAAAGCTTATCTTTTAATAGGTGCCAGATTTTATATGCAGTATCTTGTTTAAAAAAGTATTAAGGAAGAAAAAACATAATGTGAGAGCTTGAAAAAGGGAGCTGTTTCCATATCAAACCCAAGACAGAGGTTTTGACAAAAGGTGTCTCCCTGCTATGGGAGGACACCAGAGTCTGTGATTACTTATGTTGATTGAGTGTGGTGATCCAGCGTGTCCTTGTCCCCCAGGTAATTCTGTCAGGACATGAAGGAAGCTTCAGGGAAGGCAGGAGTCCTGAGAATTCAGTATGGCATGGTCATCCCCCAAGTTATGTTTGAAGAAGACTTCAGTTTCCATAGAATCATTAAGGTTGAAAAGGACCCTCAAGATGATGAAGTCCAACCATTGTTAATCCAGCACCACCATGTTCACCACTAAACTTTAGCCCCAAAGTGTCTTTTGAACACTTCCAGGGTTGGTGATTTTACCACTTTCGTGGGCAGCCTGTTCCAATGCCTGACCACACTTTCAGTGAAGAAATTTTTCCTAATACTCAATCTAAACCTTCTCTGGCACAACTTGAGGACATTTCCTGTTGTCTTATCACTTGTTACCAGGCAGAAGAGACCGACTCCCAGCTCAGTAGAACCTCTTCTCAGTACTGCAGGGGTTTCTGTGACCCAAGAACAGGACCCAGCACTTGGCCTTGCTGAATCTCACACAGTGAGCCTCGGCCCATTGATCTAGCTTGTCCCGATCCCTCTGCAGAGCTTTCCTGCCCTCACAGATCAACACTCCCTCCTGAGTGTTGTCTGTTAAGTGACAGAGGGAGTACTCAATCCCCTTGTCCAGATCATTGATAAAAGTTTTGAACAGAGCTGGCCCCGACACTGAGCCCTGGGAGCACCGCCATTGACTGGTCCCCAGCTGGATGTAACTCGATTTACCACCACTCTCTGGGCCTGGATGTTGGTCAGAGTTTTACCCCACGAACAGTGCACCTGTCCAAACCATGGGCTGCCAGTTTCTCCAGAGAAATGCTCTGGGGAGACAGTGTCAAAGGATTTAGCAAAGCCTTTTCAACTGGGTAAGGTTGCAGGGCTCTTGAGCGAGTCCAGATGGTGCTCCCAGGGCCTGCTTTTGAGATGTGGGATTCCCTGTGCAATCACTCGCAGGGTAATGCTTTCTGCCAGTAAGGAATTGTCTTCTCTTGGGCACCCCAAACACTGGGGTACTTAAGCAGGAAATTATTTTGAACATTTAGGTCCTTACATTTAATGCTTTTTTGAGTAGAGCTTAGTGTGACGATCACGATCTGCTAATCCCTCCAGCAGAGTCCCCCAGTAAGCGGGACACATAATCCTGATGATTACTGGGTCATTGCAGCAGAACAGCTGGTGTTGATTGCTGTAGCTCTGTTCCTGTTCAGCACAGGTGAAGTTTCCACATCTCCAGTATCCACATGATAAGGCTGCAAGCTTAGGGAATGGGATGGTTAGCAGTGCAGATCTCACCAGCTCGCTAAACCTGCATCTTGAGATTCTTCTCACCTTCTTAAACTAAGCTTGGTGAATTTTAGGTCATAGATTTTAAAGGCCTTTTCCAATCTGTTAATGCTAATTTTCTTGGACTGCTTCTCTGATGGAACTTGCTGTGGCTTTAGCAAGAAGGGAGATATACTCTGATTCAGTTAAAAAAAAAAAGCCCCAAACCTAAGGAAACCAACACAGTCCAGAAGATAATCTGCAAATGGTCACTTTTGTCAAATGAACCTCAGGTGTTAAGGGACTATTTGGCTTATCGAACACAGGACCTCTTATCATGCACAGCCAGTTAGGTAATTCCTTTCACAGACTAGCTCAGTGCTGCGTGTGTCCAGTTGGATTGTCTCCAAGGCTCCCCTTGGAAGGCTATTTGTCTGACAAGCTTGCCTGGAAAGCTTTCTTTTCCTTGCCTAAAGGCCTTGATAGCCAATTTTTGCCCACTTAATCCTTGTGTTTGTGCAGCTCTTTTATCCTCCTTCCTTTTCCGGCCTGCATGTTAATGTGTGGGCACACAGAACTAGAGAGACTGTCAAGTGAGGTACAAAACTGGGGTTCAAGTCTGAGAATCCAACAGCAACTCTTTTATCTCCTAAGCGTTTCTGGGGAGGGGACACAGGGGGTTGCCATTTCTTGTAACTAAATAACATACTAACCTTCTTACTGGCTTTGTCTAGGCAGGTTTTGTGCAGTGACAATGCCTGAGACTCTCCAAAGAAGCTCCCTTTACTTTTGCCAAAGAGAAGTGTATGTTTGGAGTGCTTGTTTTCATTTTTATTTATGTGTTTTGGTCAAGTGCCATGAGAATCTCAGCAGTTTCAGAAACTTAAGCTTTTCATTCTGACTTGAAACCATTTTGAGAAAGCACAGAACAAAATACATCAGCAAGTGCAAATGTAAAGAATAAAAATAATACCACCAGGATCCCCACCAGATATATTTAAGGTCATTTTATAGGTGAGTGAAGCAGTAGAGAGCCTCCTGTTTCATCTTGGTAACTGGCATGTGGGAAAAATGAAGCTGAACTATTTTGTATAGTGGCTCATGCTTATGTGTTGTTGTACACTAGTGCAAAACATGTCTAAGTGAGATGAGAACTGAAACTTAAAACTGTCCAAAAATGTAAATATCAACACTTTCCCTACATGTTAGTGAAGAAACTTGATGCTTCTTGTATTCTTCTGGACTCCCGGAGCCTTTAGTTCTCATTCTGTCAGGCCTTTTGGAGACTCCAGCTCCCTTTCTGTGAGTGTGTTGGGTAGACTTCCTTTGCCATGCTACTGGGGTGCTGCTTGCCCAGCAAAGCCTGAATGATTGTGAAAATTATTTAGCCTGTAAGCAGAGATAACATAAATCATAGTTTAAGAAAAAGATGATTGTCTTTCCTTTCCTGGTAGTGTACTTCTGCTTCCCAGAGGGTTGTCTTCCCAGAGAGACATCTGGCTTTTTTTCTGTCTTTGCCATGGATTTCTGTCTATGAAGTCCCCTAGAAAGATTGCCTTTTACTGGATAACAGTGATTTGCTCCTTTTGGGCTGGACAGTCTGAAAGGGATGCTAAATCTCCAGGAGAAGGGTGTGCACTTCTTTCGTCTCTGTCCTCCTTGGAAGGTGTGTAGACACAGTCCTCCTCATGCTTGGCCCGGTGCCAGGGCTGACTGACTTTTCTTCAGCCATGACGTGAAGCTGGGCTCTTTCCTTGGCTGCAGCTGGTCTCCATGGACACTTGAGACTCTAGAGCAGCTGCTGTGGGATGGATGGGCTGTAGTTCAGGTTGCTGCAGGCTGAGGGAAGTCCTCTGTGGGCTGGGTAGTTCTGTCCGTCAGCTGCGGAGCATCAGCTTCAGGCTCTAGAAGCAGCTCTAAGAAGCACCCATCACTCGGCAGTGGTACCAACTCCTTTGTAGCTAAAGGAAAAAAAGCCAGGGAGGAAATAACTCGGAGCTGCATATATTAGTGGTCTGAAGTGTTTCTGGATCAGGGGAGATGAAATAAACTTTCTGCATGGGCTTGGATGTGTGGTGCTCGGCTCCCTCACCATGCTCTGACAGCAGTGTGATATGAAGGCATTTGACACCTTTCAGTATTGGCATCAGGAAGAGACTCAGTCATCTTAACACCTCCTAGCAGTTGGGTAAGTAATTTCCTGAGAGCAGAGGAAGGAATGTTGTCCTTCCCTCTCCCTGGCAGGCTTTGGGAGGTGAATTCCTTTGTTTTGGAAACAAATTTGATCTGAAAACATTCTTCTCTGTAACAAAAATAGACTCTGTGGTACAGTCTCTCGAACTGATGTGAAGACTGAACATTTCTGTTGCAAGGCAGAGCCTTTGGTGCCAGGCTGTAGATGACTTCATGCATGGATGCCACACTAGCTGCTCTGAGTAGCAGTTATGCACTGAGGTCCAAAGAGCTGAAAATGTACACGTGTGAGGTGTTACAGATTTCTTCTTGACTCTTCTGGTAAAGTTCTGGTTCAGTAAAATCTATTATATGGAGCTATTTATGTTAAAAACCAGAGTCCAAGCAGCTGTGCTCCCTGCTTTCACCTGCTTTATTCCTTCTTCCTGCCTACATGCTGTGCTTGCTCTGGGTGGCTCAAGTGGATAGAACCTTTGCTTAGGATGCATGCCAGCCTCCTGGGTAGAGAATCACAATGTTCCCTGACCTGCTGCCTTCAGGAAAGCACTGTTTTTCTGCTGTACTCACAACTCTTCAGGTTGTCTTTTGTGTATGTAGGAGTATTGAGCAGTCACCAATCACCAAAAACCTGCTTTTGGGTTTTCTTTTTAACGGAAATAACAATTACAAAAGCAGCATGTCTGATGTGAATGAGCCCTTTTATTTTCCTTTCTAGCCATGCCATGGTGGTAAGGATGTATTGTGGGCTTTCCTAATATTAGTTCACTTTGATGGAGTGGTGTTGATATATTATGAAGTAATAAGTGTGTAAAATTCAGTAGAAATCGAATTGTCCCTTTAGTTCTTTTGTCCACAAATTTGTAAAGCAAATGGATGTATATTTATGGATTAGGTACTATCTTCCCAGAAGACACTAAGAAATTAATATATACCGTGTTGCAAATTGTATTTAAGTAGCTATTGCCTTATTTTGCCACACTTGAGTGGGAAATCATGCTGCAGAGAGGAATAATGGCTGCATGATAAATCTCAGAAGAAGTACAGATGAGGCGTCCTTGTAATGAGAGACAATAATTAGCAACTGCTTCATTTGGGATGGTGCCGATGGTGTATTTGGATGCAGCAATTGTGTAGGTGTGGTGAGAAAGCAGAGGAGGGCCAGGAGTAAGGAAACAGACTCTTGAATCACCACTTTCAATCTCAACTTAATATTGCATAATAGGAGCCCAGTCTAGCAAAAGCACTGCCAAGAGACAAAATGCTGGATTTTACTCTTCCTCCTGCACTTCTTTGCCCTCCCAGCATCTCTGCTGTTCTCTGCAGCAGCACACTTTCTCTGAGATGATTGGTATATTGGCACATCTTTTCGTCCTTTTTTTTTGGTGGTGAAGTTTTCCTTGCTGTGAAATGAAAGATCCTGCCTTGCTCCCTTCTTCTTGCTGTGTGAGTTTTAATTAATGTTTTTGCAAAGCATGTTAAGATCCTTGAATAGCAGTGTGGTTTTGGCAGTGGTTCAGTCTCCTGGAGAAAAGCGTATGCCTTGGAGCCCAGGAAAAAAATAATCTAACAGGTTTTGAGGTTTAGAAATAGACAGGTAAAAAACCTAAACTTGGTGGCTTAAAAAACGTGCTTTTCTTTAACTCAATGTAATCTGAAACTTTAGTCTCATGAAAGAATTTTTTTTTTTAGTCAATGGAGTCCGGTGTCTTTCTTCCTGAAGGTGGGAGTCATCCCCATTGAAATCTTAGGAGCAATGTTCATATTGCACTGGTTTATTTCCAAAATAGTATTTCCTTACAGAGCCTTCCCATTCTCTATTCTCATGATAGAAATTAAAAGGAAACTTTGAAGTGTGTCAGCTGTTGTCTTAAAAGATGGAGCAGTTAAAGGAATGGAAGCCACAAAACCTTCTGGGTCGCTTTCAGTCCACAGTAGGTTAAACATCCTGAATGTGTCCTATATAAACGATGCCAGATCAGTCTGACTGGGAAAGCCCTTTTCCCAGTCTCTGTTATGAATGCTTTGAAGCAGGTCTCTGTTTCAGGTTGTTACCACAGTGCTGGGACGTAAATCGGCAGCAGGACAAAACTGGTGAAGAGGTCACCCACTTCTCAGTGTTGACTCAAGTGTAAGAAAGGTGTTTGCAGTGCTTGGGGTTTGTTTTGGCATGGTTGGCTTGCTGACAAAATACAGTTTATGGAAACCAGTGTTAGGAGTCACATCTGTGGTTCCTCTAAGCTGGTTAGCTTCCTTATGGGAACAATTCTGCATTTTCCACACGCTTGCTTTTAAAAGTGTCCGTGAAGCAGCTTGAGGACATCTGGGAGGCTGGATAACTGGTGCTTCTGCAAATTGCAGGGAAGCCGTTTGGGATGAAAAGCTGCTTGTTACAAAAATGTTTACTTGCTGGTGAAGGCATGTTGTACCAAGCACACACTCTAGTTCCTTCTTTTGAGAGCACAAGGAATTTTGTGTCCTATGTACTCCCATTTAATTTCCAGTGGCGGTGATGTTGCCTTTTTTTTTTTTTTTTTGCTAGGCAGTGCTGTGGAATGTTTGATTTAATCCACTCTGCGATTCTGGAGGTGAAATCCTTGAAACTTCTCAGGGGAAGTATGACTATGGTCTGTGCATTCCTGGAGGCCCAGTGGATAGGTAGTTTGGTAGACTGTAGGGTGGACAGATTGCCTACAAACACAGAGATAGGTGACAGTTACCAAAATACATATGTCTGAGGAGAAGCCCAGCAGTGCAGCTCACGCTGAACTCAGCAGAGATTGAGGTGTGATTGATGCTCTGGTGGGATTCAGCAGCTGTGGGGCAGCCAGGTGTCCCCCCTCAGACCCGAGGTGTGTGGTCCCAAGGAGCTTGCCCAAGTTCAGCATTTTGGGAACTATTTGGTCCCTGGGGTTTGGCTGAAGCAGATGGCTGAGGTGTGATTGCATTGACACAGACAAGCTGCAAGCCATAAAGCAAGTATCTCCACCCTGTTTTTCCAGAGCTGCCTCTGCCAAAGTGCTGTAAGACTGGCTGGCACTTGGGATTCTGGATAAGCTCTCCTCTGGCCTTCTCATTATTGATTTTAAACATGTGTTACCATATCAACGTTATTTGTAGTAATCTTATTTTTTTCCCTGTCGAGAGGCAGCCTATGTGCTGGTATTGTGAGATGACAGAAGCTTTTCCTTTTATGAATCTGTCTCTTTGACTGACCCGCAGAGCAGCAAAGAGAAAGCTAGCCCAGTGCTTTTTGAGGCTCAGTGACGTGTTTTTCCATCAAAGCTGGCATCAGTTGCTGTGAACTCAAAGGCAGGTTTGCCAAAAAGGTGAAAGTACCTTGCACTCGTGGGCATGAGAAATACCAGACCCAAAAAGTCTTTTTCTCCAATAGTCACTCTAATTATTTTTGTCAAGCCTGAGCTGCATCTGGACAGTGTGGGGTTTGAGGGAACTGAGTCCACAGGAGATGAGTTCTCTGTTGCTGATGGAGAGAAAGAGGGTCCCCAGAAGATGACTCAGAGGGGAGGATGGCTCTGCATTGAAAAGGGTGTATGGGGTGCTTGTTTCCCTTGACAAAAGTCAGCCTTTATGAATACCCCCTCTGCTGCCACTGTTCTTGCAGGGGTTTCTAACAGCTTTCACCAGGATTTTAGTGTGTGCCTTGGGGTGCTTTCTTTTGTGAGATTGATCTGTCAGATTTCCACTGAGGACTGTGCGAGGCAGAGCAGAGAGGCCAGGAGAGGAAGCATCCCCTCCTGAGTGGGGGTGATGATCCTGGTCAGTGATGTGCTCACATGAGCATTGTAAATCCTGAGCGCTGGGTTGGTCAGCGCCAGGAATGCTGGCAGGACACTGATGGATAGCACCCTGTGGGATTGTCTCATTCTTCATCAAGTGCTGGCTCTCTACCAAGAGTTGTTCTAAAAAATAATCATAAAGAAGGGGAAAGAAGTTATGGTTCCTGCTGTGAAGTCAGCAAGAGCCAGCTGTTGACAGAAGTGAGAGTGGAATGGGGTCTGTAGGGTTTTGACTTCCTTTACCGTAATTTGCTGGATGCTGATACTGTTTTTTATCAGATCTGGCCTTGCAGAGTCAGGAAGATAGATCAGCAAGAGAGAAAGAGAAATGGAAATAAATGAGGTGTCTGGCATGTTTGATTTTTAAAGTGAGTTTGTGTGCAACTGGGAGATGGTTGGCTGAGGCGAGGGGTGTGATGTGGTACAACGCAGTCCCTATTCTGCAGATGTTACTGGAGGGGCTGACACAGGATCCTGATCATGTTTGTATCAGGTCCAACCTCACAGTTGGCCATCAGCTTTGCTCTGTGCCCAGAGACAGGTGCAGGGCACAGAGGGCAAGGAACCAAAGCAGAGGGTGGCCTGCTGACCTTGGAGGAAGGAGGGAACACAAGCAAGCTCCTGCTGACTGCCAGCAGGGTGAAAATTAATTTATTAGATTCATCCCAATGAAAAAAAAGAAAACCCTGAACACCTAGACATCCTAGAAGGCTTTGCTTAAATGACAGTTTTTTATTAGTCCTAACCATCTGCAAGCCCCTCTCCCCACCCCAAAATGCAAAATGAAAAGGAAAAGAAAGCATTTTTCAGTGAACAACATGTTTTGTTTCTATTTTGGACACTGTTTAAATAAGAAATGTAGAAAAAGAACTAGATTCAGTAACAGTCACGCTTCTCCTAGGGGTGGAATAGAAAAAGGAAGCTATTTAGATGTTCCTTCTTGTTCCCACCAGCCTGGGTTGCTGAAGGCTGGTCAATGCAACTCCATGTATTTTTCTTGTGGAGCTTACAAAAGTGCAGTTTGGGGCTGGCAAAGCTATTTGCAAATCTGGCTTGAAAAAACGGAAAAGTTTCAACTAAAAACCCACATCTTCCCTCTCCAGGCATTTTAGAAATCTTACTGGTTCCCTGCAAAGCTATCAGTATGGCACAGATAATAGCTAAGCTTGTGTAATAAAACAAAGAAACAAAAAGAAGGAGGCAAAGAATCATCTGTTCTCTTTGGGAATTTCTGAGAATTGCAGGCATTTCACTCAGCAGCAAAAGCCACCTTTTGAGCTGGGGCAGAGTGGGGTCAGTTCAGCACTTTCCTGGGGAAATATGAATTTATACCTGAGCATTTGCCTGCTGTGGTCAGTGGAGCTCAGGGTGGTCAGGGAGCTCAGTGTTTCTCTCTGGTCCCTCTTTATTTTGCTCATTTGCCTAAGGTATTCCTTAATCCATATTTGCAAATGCAGTAACCTCCTTTCTTCCCCTGTTTTCCTCCTTCCTCCGCATTCCCATCTCTGCATTAAATGCTTGAGAATAAATTGGTAACTCTGCTTCATGGGGTACCTACAGCACTCGTGGCTGACCTTCAGAAGTTTTCCTTTTTTCCCCCCTTTCAATATGTTTGTAAGGAAGCCAAATCATTTAAACCAGCTGGAAGATCCCTGAACTGCTGCAGTTCTATAATGTTCTATAATCATTTCCCTCCCAGCTTATAAAAGTGGCTCTCTCTAGTTTACTGCCAGGCCCTTTCATTGCAGAGTGAAATAATAAAGGTCTCTGAGGACTGTGTGCTTCTCAACTCTCCGAGAGATCGATTGGATCAATTTGCCTCTGTGTGTTTCGATGTCTCTGTCCTAATTCTGGAGACAGCTGCTCTGGTGTGCTGTCAGGTGGCTGTTTGCAAAGGGAGGGACTCCTGGATCTGCTCAGGGCTCTAGAACAAGCTTGTTAGAGTTAAAAACCCCTCAACAACCAAAAAAAAGGGGGAAAGGGTTTATTGTTCTGTAATAGGTACTGGTGAGTTGGGCAGAGTTGTTCCTTGTCCCTGAGGTGAGCAAGCACATGGGGTAATGCAGCACGTATGGTATGGGCAAGAGTTTAAATTCATGCAGATGATTTATAGTGACTTTTGTAATGTGAGTTTTATTAAGTTGGCCAAAGCACAGTATGTTCATCAAGGCTTTGCCTTGTTTCACTCAATCCACCTTGTAAAATCTGTTTCTTTCTGGCCCTTGTGAAAAGTGCCCTTTTGTATCTTCTCCATCATAGCCCTGAGCTATCAATTCGAGGAAAGGAAACCAAAGCAGACAAAACAGCCTTGCTCAAGTAAAGTGCACTTGGGTGAGCTGGTGCTTTCTGGAGGAAGCTTTGACAGGCAGCAGCCACTTAGGTGAACTCCACTCCACTGCTTCTCTGTTCCTCAGAAAACACTGCATCAACCTCCTGCCCTGAGATGTATTTTGGAAAAGGGCCTTTTTACCAGAGTATAAATAATATATGTACATGTAACCCGAAAGTTTTTTCAACGACTTACAAACAACAGTCTGTATTGACACTTCCCATTTTTAAATTATGTTTTAAAAATCTTGCCTTTTTTTTTACTCCGCAGTTCAGCTTCCCATGATTTGTTTTTGTTTGGCTTGTAGGTATATTGAATGCTTTAGTTGTTTAATTGCATTTTAACCACAGGAGTATATCTGATTGGCACTTGGAATAAGTCTTTATTTCTCCAGGAATGCTTGTGGAATAGCAATTCTGATGGCTGCTTTATGGATGTTACATTTAATCAATAACTCAAATACAGAAATAACAGCAGCTCTCTGTCTTTCTTGGTAGACAATATTACCCATGCTGGCTGGTACTTTTCTCTTGGTTTTTCAACAGGGGCTATTTTTTGTGTTTAATGATAGGACATAAGTGGTGCAAATATTAAAGGAGAACAAGAAAAGAAAAAGAACCTTACTGTAAGAAAACCAAGCAAGAGTGTCTGGATTGGTTTTGTTGCAGCATTGCAGCAAGCCTTGAACTAACTTCCTCATGTGTTTTCCCTCTAGCCAGGCAGGTGATTTCCTTCTAGGATGGGGTGCAGAGGCTCTCAGTCAGGTGGGAAGATGTGGCTACTCACTGTCAGCTCCAGCCCCATCCTGTAAAAGGTTGGGGGTGTGTTACAGGGGTGTGGCAAAATCCCCAAGGCTGAAGCTGCTTGTATTTTTGGCTGAGTGCAATATTCCATAATCTTTCCTGAGAAACTGTGCAGGATCTTTGATACTTGCCAGGCTTTTAAATTTCAGAATTTAAGCCCATCTTAGTCTCCATCTTCTGTGGAGATGGATACTACAAAATCATGTTGTTTTCTTGCTACTGCTTATTTTTTGGAAGTTGCCAGTGCAGTTCAAAGTGAATATATCTTAGTGACTTAACGAAGACTGGAACATTTGTGGTTTTATTTTTCTGGCAATAGATAAGATGGAATCGTGGTCAAAATAGGATAAAATGTAATTATTTTTTATAATTCAGCCAAGTTTCAGAATTATTTTTTTATTGATGTGCTTTTTGGCTTTTACTATTTATTATCTGTTTAGATGAGATATAAAGAATAGCTTTGCAGAGGAAATCCATTTAAAGTAAGCCACTAATCTTTACCGGCTATTGCAGATTTTAATTTTTATTTTTCACAGATGAACCCTATCATAACTGAACCATAAATGTATGTGATGAAAGAACCAGTCCATTTTTAATTTGAAGAATTTAAGGATTTGTAGATGTTTGTATGAAAAAGCAACAGAGATAAAAGTTGTTGGAAGTATAGTGTTTGGTATTTCATGCCAACAGTAATAGCACAGGCACAATTTACTTACAGGGCTGCTGACAAAAGAAGTAATTGGCTGCCAATTTTTGAATTGTTTTCTTTCAGATTCTCTCTGTGTTGCAGTATAACTTTGGCATTGAGTTGCATTTGATTGCAAACATCAAAAAGTTTCTCTGAAGGGATATCAGCTCTGGAGAATGTTATTTTGATTCTTCACTATATTGGTAACAGACTCGTGTCATTCATATTTTAAAAGAACAAGCTATTTCTGAGGATGTTAAAAATAACAGACTTTTTCCTACGAGAAAAGAGTAAGGAAGATTGGAGTTTTTTACCATTTATTTTGTATTTAGAGATGATTTTGGCATATTTATGGATTGCTTTATTTAATCTGACAGAAGCAAAGGGTAGATAAAATGTTAAGAGTTTTCCAGAAAGGAAGTACCTTTTTCATGAAGTATTTAGTACTGACATGCAGGAAGCTGTGTTTTAAGTAGCTGAAGGATGGGAAAAGTTTTTGGAAAAGGGACCAGTCTCCTCATACACAGTGTGTTTTACTGTCCTGAAGGTCCACAGTCCCCCTCCCCCATCCAAGCAGTTTGATGACTGCTCCTCTTTTCATCCTGTTATGGCAAAGTCAAGGATTCAAATTGTGGATGCCTGATTTCCCTCTCCCTCCTCAATTAAGTGCAAAATGTGGATTTAAATTGAATTTTACAAGTAGTTTTAGATCACAAGTAAACTATGGAAGAATAAAAAAAAAAAAATCCAAAGAAGTAGCCTTTGAAATCCAGCAATGCTCTTCAGGCTGCATTTCCCAGTGGTTCAGGTGATCTTCTCCTTGCATTTCTTTGCAGTTTGTGCCCATCCTTTCTCCTGAAACCAGACTTTCGCTTACCACTTCTACTTGATTTACCAGAAATGCTCACAACAAAACCACAATGTGCCTCTCCAAGCATTTCCAAAAGGCTTTTTGGGGATGACCCAACCCCAAATGATGACTTGTAAAATATAATTTAGTTGAGCAAATATATTTAAGAAAAAAACCCCAACAACCCACAACTGAGCAATTGCCCTGATTGAGAGCAGCTTTGCCTGTAAAAGTTTTCTTTCTTCCCCTCCTTCCTCAAGTCAAACTCTGTACCAGTAAAATGTTTTAAATTCCTTAAAAAGTTGTTTCAGGTTTGGGATTGGGACCGGCTGACTCTTACCTATCCCTATGCTTCTCATCAGTGTCTGTCCCATTTTTAGGGATGATGCATGAAGTATAAAGGAGGATCACCAAAACCAGTGACAGTCTCACAGACATTGATTTCTGTGCCCTTTCTCTGCTTTTTTTTTTTTTTTTTGGTTTTTGGCTCTTTTTCTTTTTAAAGTTCGCTTATTGGCATCCTTGTCAAAGACAGCAGCAAAAAGTTAGATCCTTAATTCCCTAATTGCATGTATGTAATGTTAAAGCCACCATGGTTCCTCCTGTGAATTAACAGGCTAGGTGGATCACACACACTAGCTAGTGTGTGTTTAGTGACATGAAACCCTTTACGGAGAGCATCAAAGCAAGGCAGCAGGCTTCCACATTTTTTATGGCTTGTTTGTAAATTTTTACTGGGACACTTGATTCCCAGGGACACCTCAATAATTTGAGGATAACAGAGCCTTGTGCATGAGAGGATCGCCTCCTCCTTTCTTCACATAATAGCTGTCAGATAAGGTAGTTTTTTGTGATTAGGAAGTGTTTTAGATGCTGTGCAGACCATGTGCTCCCTGCCTGTGCAAGCAGCCTCCTTGCCAAACCTGGCCATGAAGAGTGAGTGTGCTCCATGGATGTGGTGCTGTACCTTGGGGATGACTGTATTCCAGTGCTGCCAGCTCTTCCCTGTGCAGCCACAAAGGCAGCAGTCAGTCTGTGGGAGTCCTCTGTGGTTTTGCGTTCATCTGCTCCTGCTAGGCTGGTTCACAAAAAGCACAGCTGCTTTTGCAAGTGGAGCTGCTCTGGGGAAGGCAGGGGTTTTCCTGCTTCCTGTGCTGAAGTCCAGCTCCTTAGTGCTCACTGGGGACACCAGTGAATGGAGCTCCAGTGGCTGGAGACTTTTTGGATACTGCCTCTGGATCTCTGACAGCAGCAGAGGTCTGAATATTGCCACGCATCTTTTGCTGGGTCATCTTTCTTCCCCCTCCCTTTCCTCTTTGTGCCTGCTTTCCTTTCTTCTCTCTTTATCCCCTCTCTTCCTTGTAACACATACTCATGTAGCCTCTCCTTCAGATACAGGTTTTCAGCCCTCTGCAGTCCAAGCAAATGATCTCCAGGCTGGGCACATGCATTGCAGGAGAGAGAGTCTCCCATCTCAGTGGCTCTGCAGGAACAGTGCAATCTGATGCTCTTCCTTCTACAAGGTGTTTGGTAGGGCTGGAGACCCTGGGGAATTGCTACAGATCTCTAGTGAGCAGTGCAAATAGGTATCTTTTCCCAGTGGCTTGTCACATGCCTAGAAACAGTTGGGTGTCCCTGAAATCAAAACCAGCAGCATCTCTGCAGTCCCTCTACTGAACAACAAATCCCTTCTCCAAACTATGGAACCACTGAGTTCTCCCAATAAAGTGGTTTCAGAACTTCTTCATCATGGGCAAATCTCTCTAATTGCTTTTACAGGAAAAGCTGAACTGTTTTACCTGACACTTTACCTGACCTGAGGAAGAAAAAACAGTTTCAGCTTAACATAAAGCCTGTAAGAGAACATTTTCAGCCTGAATGAATGAAGCTTGTCAAAAGCACAAGCAGCTGTAAATAGGGATTTGTAGCTGAATGTGGGGAGCAGCCAAAGCTGCTATCAGTGCTGCTTATAGTGCAGTTACTTGAAATACTTCCATAGGTGCCTTTCACTGGGCCAGGACAGGGAAAGTGAGCCTATGCCTCAGGTGTGTGTGATGCAGAGGAAATAAAATGGCTGATATCGATGGAAGCTTTAAACTGCAGGCATGGTGCTTTGGTTTCCTGAGATCTGGTGGGTCTGGTGGCCATACTTTGATGAGGTCCTGTTTTTCCTGTTAGCCCTCCTCCACTTTGTCTCCTCCTTGGGTTGGTGGAATGTCTGGTATGAAGAGAAACCCTTTTTCATGTTCTCGGTCACATCTTTGATCTGTTAAGTGCATTTTGCTACTTTCCTTTTTTCTTTCTATTCCTGATCCCTTGCTGTGCCTCTCTCTCCTCCTCTCCCTGTTGCTCCCAGTTCTCTTCCTCTACTTTCATCCCACACAGAATGAACTGCCTAAGAGAATAAGGAAAAGCCATGAGTGAGATCACCTTCTGTGCTGTATATGCCCTGCCCTTGCTTTCCCCTGAAATCCAATAAACAGCAAGAATTCCAAATAAAGTCACAACTGAAAATATACACAAAGAATACATGACATTATTGGTGAAAATGAGTTAAAACAGTTGTGACTTTCTTAAAACCTCTCCATGGCTCCCAAAAGAGTCTGTAAAACTGCTCCTGTTTGTATGTGTTTATGCATCTAGGTCTGCGTGGGTAGTGGTAGCTGGGGTTTAAGGCTCTCCGGGGAGATAATGAGCAAGGATGCCACACACATGCTGTGGGGAAGGTCAAGACTACTCATAAAGAAAGAAGCAGGAGGGCTTTTTGTCTCCCTTGCAAAACCTGCAGCTATGACTGGTATTTTATTTCCCTGAATTGACAAGTACTTTAAGCAAGTTAAAAATGCAGATGTGTCTGGAATATATTGATTTTTTAAAAAAAATAAGTTCTTTTTACTCCATGATGGATTTTCATTCTTGTTTTCTCTCTGGGATATCACATACACTTTCCTTTCAATGGCTGTCCTCAAGGAGGGCTGTAGGCTGAGCTAGGTGATAAGATGCAGCTGTCTGGACAGATAATAAGGAAGTCCTCCTTAAGTAGGAAGGGTAAAGTGGTCTTTACAGACAGAATATGGCTCCTGTAAAACTTGCTTATTCTCAGCAGGGGAGTCTGTTAAGCTGGTTTGGAATTAGTTGTGCATCTGTCATTGGCTTAAAGCTTTGACATTCACTTAAAATAGCCCCTCCTAAGTTTAAAAATGTTTTTGATTAGCAGTGCCTGACTGTTAACAATAATTAAGAATAAGAGAAGGGCCTTGCTTGTATATTCATCCTTATAATATCTTCCTGTAGTGTTAGGGGTTTGAAAGTGCCAGTTCAAAACTCTGGTGCTTGCTGGGAGCTGGATCTGTTTCCTAAGGAAAATATAAATGAGAGCAGTGATCCTCTCAGAGTGAAGGGACCTGGCCTAAACAATCTCTTGATACACCAACAGTTGTTCTGTTGAATACTTATCTTGGTCTTTGAGTCATTCCTGATGGAGAGTCCAAAGAGCTTAATTATTTATTTGCTTCCCTTGAGAAAGCCTTCAAAGAGAGCACAGAGCAAGCTCACGTTTAATGCCAAAGCTGTGTCAGCTGCAGTGTGGGATAAACCTGTTTCCAACAGTGGTCTGCAATAGCTCACAGAGCTGTGGCAAGGAACAGCAGCTGAGGAGCTGCCCCACACTGTTCTGTAAGTTCAAGGTGCCTCCAGTGGCACAGGCAAATTTAAAAAGCTGCCTGCTTCTTAGAGAAGTTTGTTTTGACTCTGGTACCCAGAGTCCATCTGGTACCAGCGAAGTGTATGTTCTTGTAAACTGCACCATACTGAATTTTACTGGGCCACCTACCCTGCTGTCTTCAATTATAAAACCTCGGAGTGCCCTGATGATGTAACTGGTTCCAGGATGAGCCGTGCTTTTCAGGAAGCTGGGACTGCCAAATATCTATCTTGGCCTCTGCTTGAGCTGTGTGAGAGAAGTCTCTGCATTATTAAGCTTTTCTTGGATTTATTGTTTGTTGTGATTCTGGTTGCTTTGGGAATTATTCCTGAAAGGCTTTTAAAAGATAGCAAGCAGGCAATTACATGCTGGGTTGCTTTGTGGGAAAGCTGGCATGGAACAGAAGTAGAACCTCTGCCCAAATGAGCTCTTTTTGCACTTGTTTAGTGAACCCGATGATCTGGATTTTCTCCTCTAATGTTATAATTTTCTTTGGAAAATCTGAAAGATCCACACCTTGAAATGTTCACATACTCTGTAGGTAGCATATTGCTGTGTGGTGCTACCATCAACACACTTTCCCTAACTACATCCCACACCTGCTCTCACGTGGGAGTGAATGTGTGTGTGTGTTTTGGCATGTTTTTGGCACCACAATTGTGCTGGTTGGGGAGGAGCAGGTGATAGGGAGTGGTTCACATGAACAGAGGGATGTTTGGCAGCCTGGAGAGGTTGGCAAATGCGTGGAAATCTGACCTGTAAATTACTTTCTACAAGGCAGCTGTTAAAAAGGGGTATAAAACAGTTTAACTGTTAAAATAGTTATTTTTTTGCTTCTCCTAGCTAAAGAAAATGGAGAGCTTTGGCTGATCTTAAGGTTGTCTGAGCAAATTTCAGTGTAACCTTAGATGTGTTTGCAAGCTGAGATTTTTCATGGAAAAAGCTGCTGCAATTTTAAGTGCAAAAAGCTACTGCATTTTACATGCTATCAGTCACTGACATTTAGCAAACTTCCTCACCCAGGTCCCGTGTGCAATTCATTTGGTTTTAATACACGAACTGTGTGTTGTTCTTGCACCAGATGGGAGATGTTTTACTAGTTACCTTCCCTGGCACAAGTAGTAGCCCAGTAAGGTGCTCTGGAAAACCACGTGGTTCTTGTAAATCTTTGAGGAAGCGAGTGTGACCTGTCCATTTATGCCACTCCCACAGGTCAGTCTGATGGGTGGAGAACAGGATTGCTGAGCAATGAACCATGTCATCTTTTGTGGTTTCCAGACAGACTTCAGGACAGCAGCTTTCTCAAAATGTAAAAGTTTCACTTTTTAATTTACCTATTCATTGCCTGACCATGGGTGGCTTTTCTGGAGGAGAGCAAAGGCTGGAGATGATGGCCACCTCACAAGTTTTAGGTCACGGATGTGAGGTGATGCTGCTTCTTAAGGGTGAAGTTGGCAGACTTCTTGACACTGATAAAAGTGCTCCTCTGTCTGAAATTGAAGCCTTAGAGAAAGAGCTGAACTGTTCTAGTTGATCTTTTCCCAGAATAATTCCACCTAAAGCAAATATTTGTAATGGAAAATTCCTGCCTAAAGTGTTGCAGGGAGTTAAAAGTAGAAGCAAGCGAAAACAGGTTCTTGAAAAGAGTCAGACAGTGTGGTGAATAGGGGGCTCTCATCTTTCCACACATAAAAATGTAAACAAAGTGCAACCAAACACTTCCTGCTGCAAATCACATGGGAGTTGAGTTTCATAAAGAGCTCCAGTAGGGGACAAAAGCCTGGGGTTTGGTCCAAATGCTGTTAAAGTCAGTGAGAGGCTTTCCCTTTGGTTCTGGTGGGCTTTGGAGGCAGGCCATGGTGAGCACTTGAAGGCCAACCTGACCTTTCATGGGGAGACAAAGCTGAAGGCTTAGTTTCATCTCCCTTGTACTTGCTGTAGCCTGATTGAAATCAGTGGGAACTCAAGAAACTTTGCACTTTGAGGCTTTCAGCCCTTGAAGACTAGTCTGACATTTAAGTCAGGTTTGGTGCTTAAATGTCAACATTTTACAATAAGTAGACACCAAAGACTGAAAGTCATCTGGCTTGCTTTACACTGTGTGATTTAGTTCCTTAGTTTTAGGCATGGCACTTAGAGAAAATTTTCTGAAGAGCAGTTCCTTTGTACAGAGCATCCAGATGTACTTTTTTCGTCTTGGTAAATGCTGCCTCTGTTTCTTGCTGGCTTTGCCCTGGTGCTTTTTATTTCAGTGTAATCTTTTCTTCATCTCGCCATGGTGACCAGGCTTGCAAACTTCCTAGTATAGAAAATTTGAACAAAACCCCAGATATTGAAGGCTCTTGGCTGCATTGGGAAGTGCTTCAGTCTTGTTTTTACATAGACTCGAAGGGTGGAAGCAATCAGGTGATAGACTGTCTTAAGGAATTTGGAGAGGAAATAAGATGTGTTTTATGTGCTCGATGTTCACAGGAGAAACATATGAGGGTTTCATGCTTGGAAAGGTAACTTGCTTGAAGGTGTTGCAATACAAACTGCAGTTTTTGTAAATCATTTAAATAGAGTATCCTGATACTGACTGTATGTTATACAGAAGAACCTGCAAATGTTTTCCTTCTGAATTTATTTTGTTTACTTGTTATTTATAACTTCTTAAAATAAGTTGTCTTTTTTTCAATAGTTTTTACCTCCTATATGCTTAAAATATTCCTGTTGTCTCTTCTGTATTTCTTTTTGTCATTACTTTATTAAAATGATGGAGCATCTGTAGGGTTCAATAGAAATGGGATTATCATGAAATTAATGTCATGGATATGGCATTGTTTGTTATATTAAGAAAGTTCCTTAGACTTTGGCAAGTGCTTCTACTCTATAAAATAAATGCATAGTTTTGGCTCCCAATACAGTTTAATTTTACTCATTGAGAAACAGGAAGGATTTTATGAACATTCCTACAACAGTAAGCCACCTGTGTTTGTGTCTGTGCAATTAATTATCATAGCACTTTGTCAGCAGACTTGCGATGGAACTTAAACGTGCAGAATACGCTCCAAAAAATGCTTAGAATCAGTTCTGCTAGGTAGTTATTCTTCTCTCTAGAGACTGAGCAGAGAGCTGGGAACAAGGAGTTTCTGCATTTTAATCACGGTCTAAAATTGAATTGCTCTGTTTGGGTGACCTTTTAAAAATGTGCCTCCGTGTAGTCTTCTGGGAGTCTGAAGACAGCAATCTCACTGAGACACATGTGGGATTTTTCTGAGGATTAAGGAGTTAATTGAAGATTTAAAAAAAAAACCAAGCAGAAAACCCAAACTACCAAACTAACAAACACACCAAAACCAGATTTTGATGGCAAAAGTGCAGTGTATTATAGTGGGTATTACTTGAACTAGTGTCAATATTTTACTTATGTGGAAAGACCTTTGAAGAATAGGAGTGATGTCATTATTACCGCATTTAGGGTGGTTAAATCAATGTACACATTTTTCTCCATTTGAAAAATGAGTTAGTGTTCCAAAGTACTTCAACAAACATTTGTTTCCTTATATTTCAGCTGCCTGACTGCAAATAACAACCAGAATTTCTTGTATACTGCAAGGCCTTTTTTGAAGAGGGCGGCTTTGGTGATAAGCTACGTAAGTATGAATAAGACTTGACCATGTATTTCTGTGTATTTGATGAGAATGAACAATGCATAGTGGTATCCCAAAAGACTCTGAAAGCTCAGATGGAAGATCTTAATGCAAAGTTGGGCTTGGGAATTAGTCTAGAAAACTTCAACTGGGCAGAAACAAGAATATTACTATGTTTTCAGTTCAAACCTTATTTTGACTTACAGTGGTTGCCCTTGCAACTGTGTAATCATCTGCAGGTATTTCCTGGCCTAAATACAGGGGACTCATATTTACAAGGGCTGCCTTGTCAGTGACATGCTGTTAATGCTATTGCAGGGCTCAGTAAGAGTAGTCAGAAAAACTGCTGCTTGATGTGCTCCAAGCAGGACTCAACATGTTGCAGAGGAGAAAACAAGCACTTCCATGGGGGTGTTCTGGGTGTGCAGCTCCTGGTGCTGCTCCACGAGCCAGATCCTCTTGCTTGTCCCTTGACAAGTGGTTACCAGAAAGGTGAAGGAGTGGCAGCTTGCAGAAATCTTTCCCGGAATTAGGATTTTGCAGCATGAGAAGCACCAATGGAGCTTGTCCTTACACCTATGCCAGCATGGATAAATGATAAAAACTTTTAAAGCATCAGCCATGATTTTCCCCTCTGCACTTAGGTAGCAAAATCCCGCAGCCTACGCTGCAGCAGAGTGGCGGATTTGTCCTTCGGAATGCTGCCTTTGTGGTGGGTACTGAGATGTGCCAGTTGCTGTCAGTAATGCAGGCACAAGGAGGGACACACAGCATCACAGTGAGCTGTCTGTGCTGGGGGCTGGCAGGTTTGTCACCCTGCGTAAGGTTGCAAACTTGAATTTTGCCTGAACAGCTGAGCTGACTGGCTTTGCGCAGCACGGAGAGCTACCACAACAAAACATTTGCTGGAGGCCTTAGTTCTTCTTAGCAGTGCATTGCTAACTGAGATGTTCTTCTTTGAAGGTGATCCTCGTGTTGTATTTCCGCCTCTGGATAATGGGAGGTTCCATGCCGATGTTTTCAGAGCAGGACAACCCAGCCTCATTCTCACCGTATTTCCTGACGAGGTATGATGACAGCAGTCAAACAAAAGTTTTCAAAAGTGTGGTCCTGCACTAAAATGGTTTTCCTGCACTAAAATGGTTTGCGGGTGACAATGAAAAAAACTTGTTTTGTTGTCCTAACTTAATTACTTCTCTGTAATTCTATTCTGGTTGCTTTCTGTTCTCTGTCTAGAACAGAAAGCAACCAGAGTTGTTTGAAACCCAAAGCACCTTGCAGGTCCCGTGGAAATTACGGATGCTTCCTTACTGAAAAAAGGGTGCTTATTTTTATGCAAAACCCAAAGAATATAGTTTACTTGCTTGAGCACAGGATTGGAAAGCCCAGTAACTAAGGCATAATCCTAAATCTTAAAACTGGCTGCTCCTGAGATGTGGGATGTAAGCATTCAGAGTTTCGGCTTCAGCTGAAGTTTGTGTAAAAAGGGGGTGACCATGCCTCTTGGTGTAATTTCAGTGACTGAGCGGTGGAGGGGCCATGTGCACAAGTGTTTGCTCTGTTTAGCTACTGAAAGACACTTTGGAGCCTTCTGGAGGAATTTCCTCATGTCTCAAATGAAAATGGGAGCAGTCTTCCCGTGCATCACTTTCTGGCCTTGCTGGTTCCTCATTCCAACAGTGGAATTGCAGCTGAGACACAGGTTAAGATCAAGCAATCCTTATCCAACATCTGCTGCAGAATTGGACTGGATCTCATTTGGGGAACTTTTATGATAATGTGGCCACAACTCCTATTGCCATCAAGGCCAAAAGTGCTTCCAGGAAGCACATTATCTTGTTTAGAAAGCTCTGACTTGTTTGTTTCTAGTGGAGTTACTAATACCAGACTCGGTGCAGCACAGCCTATCATAACCCTTTTTGATATGTTTATGCTGAGATGGGGATCACCAAGTCACAAATGATCCTGGCCTAATTTCAGTTACCTTTTCTGTGCTGCACATGTTCTTCTGTGTGTTTGTCTCTTTGTCTCTTGTCATGACAGGGGAGGGTTTTTTAAACCCAAAGGCTAAGTTGTTCTCTGTATGAAACAGTGACTATTTTTGCCACTGGCACTGTGGGTTTTATTAACAGCCTTAGGAAAAACAAGTCAGAGTGCTGCTGGCTGAGGTCCTCCCTTGGCCCCAGCAGCAGCCCCCGGCTTTACCTGCAGTCCAGTAACACCTACCTTCTCCAAACCTAATTAAGGAAATCCATTCCAGTAAAAAGCAGTATTACTGTTCTGAAGGGATTCAAAACCCTTTAATTATCCCAGCTCTTCCACTTCTGCCGAGCTTGATCTTAATCCTTGTTTTAGCCAATTTACCCAGAAGCCTTTCTCTTCCATTCAGGAATCCCATCCCTTCAGCAGGTCTCAGTGTCGGTCGTGCAGGTACACTGAGATTCAGTGACTGTCTCTGAACTGACAGCCTTGATGCACAGCCCTTATCTTGGCAACAAACCTTTCCAAAACTTCCTCCCCTTTCAGACTCAATCTGTAACTCGTACCTGAGACTTTATCTTACTGATAAAGTCAGAGCTGAAGCTATTGCTGCTGAACTGGCATTGTGCCAGTCATCCCAAGTGCAGGACTGGAATATCAGCTGGAGCTAGCAAGGTTCAAGTGGCAAAGGTATGGTTTCCAGGAAGGTCAAGGAAGGTGATTCTGTTCTTGGGAGACCTTTCCTAGCACACTGCATCCAGCTCTGGGGTCCTTGGCACAGGAAATACATGTATCTGTTGGAGTGAGTCCAGAGGAGGGCCACAGGAGCGTTTGTGTCCGTGGTCCAAGCTCACAGAAGCTCCTGTGCAGTGTGTGTTCCTCAACTGTGGACAGCTATAGTAGCAGCAGCATGTGAAGAGCTGTTGTGGGAAGCTTTTAACAAGGTTTTGAAGGGAGTAATTAGTATACAGCACTGAAAGCAAGATGTTAATTGCACTTTGGGTTGAGTTGGGAAGAAGGCAGTGGAAGAGCTAAGTTTGGTGTCAAGACCAGAAACTAAAAGAAAGATGAGTTTTGCGTAGTGCTCATGAAGTGATTACTAAGATAGTCACTGTGGTTGAAGCAAGGGTTTAGTGTCAGGCAGTGGGCAAGTTGTTTTGTAACTCTGAAGATCATTTAGGTCACAAATGGGAGTTTCTATTTTCACAGAGTTGTCTTTATTTGAGCTGGAAATGTGGTTTTTATGCCTGTCTCGCAAGGGTAAATGTTATGGTTTTCAACAGAGTTGAAAATTATTGTGAGACTTGGCCAGCTCTGTGGGACTAGAGGGAAGGCTGCTAACAGTGGAATAAAAAAGAAAAAACTGTAGTTTGGAGATGTGTGGCAGTCCTCGTGAAATTCATGAAGTTAGATCTGGAGCTGGGGTCTCCAGTTGACACAGGATGTACCTGATGGAGCATAGTAACTTTTGCAGGGTTTATTGGGACCAGCATTAGGGGCGGGGGTAAGTTAGGGAGTTGAAAAAGTAGTGACTCATGAGGTCAGAATTTGTGATCCCTTAGAGGTGATATAATGTAAATTACAAGACTGGGGGTGTCGAGAGGTCTGTGCATCCATGATTGTGTGGAGGAGGGGGGTATGTAGAACTTAGAGTGTATCAAATGAATCTAAGAGAAGACAGATTCCAAGCAAGCCAAGGAAGTGGCTTACAACAGGTAGTTGAGCTGGGGAGCTTCTTCCTGCAGGATACCAGGAGTGCGCTGAACATTTATGCAGGCTCCAAGACATATTTGCCAAGTTGAAATAAGAAATCCAGACTATTAAATATGAAGAAACCACATCCAACTCGGAAACTCCAACTCATCCAACTCCCCAGCTAGGAACTGGGGAAAAATTATCATCTTATGTGCTTTACTTGGCACTGACTTTTGGTCATTGTTGGATAGACCTTTGATGTGGCTCAGTTTGGCCTTAGAAAATGCCTATGTGGTCTGTGTGACCTGTCTCCAGTCTTGGACAACACAAATGTATAAATTAAAGTAGACAGATAATGATTTATTTAACAATTGGAGGGCTACATATGCTGAAATAATGACAGTTTTAAAGTCTTTAAAAACAGTCATCTGTTCAGCATGCTCACTAAATTACTATTGTTAAAATTGCAAGCGATATTCCCAAATACCTCAAAGCTTAGTGACATAAATGAAAGCCACATTTCCTTGGCCTTCACTGTGTTGCTTGGCAAAGGTGGTCTGAGAAGATGAGATGTGTCCATCATTCCCTTTCCCAGTGGAGGCAGAAATGAAGGTGTTTGGAATCCTGCTATTCTTAAGCCCTGCCATGAAAGCCTGTCCATCAGGCTGTTGTGCACTGCAGGAAGAATGTACTGTCTCTAGTGGCTTTACCTTAAAGAACACAGACTTTGATCTCAAAATCTGCTAGGGGTAAGCAATATTTGAGATAGAAAAACCAATCCCAAAACTTTGCTCAAACATTCTTGCTTGTATTAGACAGAATTTGAGGGAGAATTCAATTAGAAAGGTTTTGAGAGCTACCCAGCTTTATGTAAACAGCGTACCAAAAGTGCAGCTCCAGAGTTAGGAGGGTGTTGAGCGGAGGGCTGACATGCTCCAGACATTTTGCACAATGTTTCTTTCTTCTGCCCTTCTTCAGGGGAAAGAATTAAGAGGCCTCTGGATAAACAAATTGTGTTACCAACACTTGTGGCAAGACAAGGGAAAAATCCATTGAGCTGCAATGTCTCAAGCTGTGTGAAACAGATTAAATTTTACCTGTAATTTCTAACTGAAAGTGTGTTTTTTAAAATACTATGTCTTTGGGAGTCAAGTTATATTAATTTCTGCTGGCATTTGCCTTGTGATCTCTGGTGGCTGATCACTCTGGGCATGAAGCAGATTATTTGTGGTGCTTCCTTAAATAGTTAATGCATTTCTACTTGGACTGCCTTGAGATAACATTGTCCTGTGGTTGAACTGCTCTCTCTGTAAGCTGGCTTTCTGTATTCCTTTGCTGTTTCAATCAGGTAAATGAGAATTCAGTGCTGCAGAAAGCTGAAGAAGTGCTTATACATAAAAACTGGCACATAATCCTTTTCACAGAGATTTATGACTGTTTTCTGAGCAATGCATTTAATCATCCCAGTTGTAACTTCAAAGGGAAGGAACTACCAAGAGGCAAACCAGGGACCTGTGCTGGGAAAATGGGTCCCTGTGCCAGCCAGCTCTGCCATGGAAATAGAAGTCAAGTGTAGCAACTATATTGGTATGGAGTTTTCATGGACCTTAGGCTAGAAACTAGCATTAAAATAGATCCCTGTGGTATATCAGCTGTTAATCAGCCAGGCTTGCATGTGTTACCTGAGTGGTGAAGTTCTGCCTGGTTTGTCAGTGCTTTCTGTCATGTGTCTGGAGGTGCTTAAGTTCGGCCCTACGTGTAATCCCTGCAGGCACCCAGCATTCAGGGATCACTCCTAACAAAAGGGAGAACAACAATGTTGGTAAAAATTGCACTCATGCCTATCCAGGGACCAGACAGTTCCTATATTAAGTGTAAAGTGTAGTCTTTGTTTCAAGGGGAGTTGGGGGAAGGCCTGGCTGGAAGATGGTACTCCAAAGCAAAGGTCACCCTGCAGAGAAGGTGACACTTCCAGAGCCACATGAAATATTTCAGCATCTCTCTCATTCAGGTGTCCTTGGTGTGATGAATAGACCCTGGTAGTGCTGCTCTGGGATTTGACAGGCATTTTAATGGGTCGTGGTGCTTGCTGCAAGTGCTGGTTACACAACAAGCCTTCCCAGGCCAGAGCCTGCGTGTGGAGGAGAGAGGCTGCAGCCAAAGCAGACACCATTGAGTGCTACAGGCCATGCATTTTGCTTTCCAAAATTCATCCACGCAGAAGGGGTAGACCATGGCCGGTCTCTGAGGAAAAGCAGCGTGCCCAGAACATCCCATTGGCTCCCACCAGCATGGGGTGGGTAATGTTCTGGGATACAAGGGCCATTTCCAGAGACACGTGGTCTGGTTTGTAATTTCTTGAGGATGTCGGTGGCTGTCCACAGAGCCCTCCATCTGCTGCTGCCTCAGTGAGCCTCTTCTGAAGCAGTTGCCTACTGCTGGGGAATTTGGGCTGCATGACTCTGGAATGTGCTGCTGCTGGTGAGCAGTTGAGGATCAGGTATGATCACAAGGCATGTCCTAACCCACAGCACACGGGGTTTTGCAGAGGGAAAACAGTCCAAGATCAGTCCCAGGCTTTCCAGCACTGAGATTCTGACAGCAGGCTTGGGTTTCACTGGAAATTCACAGGCTCTTTGAAAGTCTTTACTCTTCAATAATTTGGTATTTCTCTGATGCTTAGCCACAGAGTTGAAACAAGTGAGAGAGAGCCATTCACCAGCTTAAAGCTCTTGAGGCTGTGTAGCTATAGAGGACAACACAGTCTGCTTTTCCCTCTGTGTCCCTGGTGCACACAAGCCCACCTTCCAGAGGAGTTACCTTGCTATTCATCAGCTCTCTGCAGCTCTCTGTTTATCCCTATCTTTGTTTTTCCTACTCCTGTCCTCTTCTGATAGGCAGCTCTTTTCCCTAAATGCAGAAGGTTTGATGAAAGGGAATACACAGGTACTTTTCCAGTTACAAGTATTTTCTATCTAACTTATACTCACATTTGGATGTTAAATGGAATTAGTCTGTCTGCTGCTTGTTTGTGTAGTTTACTCCACTGTCTCTGAATGAGTTGCATAGACAGAGTGGGTATTTTTTTTCTTCTAAGGCTCTGAAAAGAAAATATTTGGGCTGACAGTATACAGAGCCAGAAAATAAACTCGCGTGGGAAGGTATGACTAGGCTAGGAGACCCCAGGGAAAGTGCAAATATATACAATTTTAAGACAATATCCTGAATACCACCACCTGGTTATAATTGCAGCCACATGTGTCCTAGGAGGACATTATTGTGAAGTGACTCGTCATACACACTTGGGTTTAGCACACTTGGTAAGAGGATGAAGAGAGCCTCAAGCTGAAATCAGTTCAGTTGTTAATACAAATGAGAAGCTCTTTTCCCTAATAAAAAAGCTCTTCTTACCCTTACAGTGAACTGAAACCTCCCTGAGTGCCTGGCAGTGTGGAGGTTGTGTCAGAAGAGCATAACTGTGCTCTGTGACTTCTGAAAAGGCAGAAACTGTATTCCTGCTTCTCTTTCAGATCCCCATCTGCTTCATACCTCCTTTTTCCCCAAGTACTACTTAAGTGCACTTACTACCTACCTTCTAGATTGGTCCATTTTCTCCCAAACAGGAGGATGATTTGCTAAAATCCCCAGTGCTGGGAGATGTTTCACTTGCAGGTGAGTATCCTGCTCGATCTTTGTGGCTAGGGTTCTCTGTCTGGGTTGTCCCAGAACTGGGAGGCTGGTAGGTTGCAGCACAATATGCACTTAGAAAAAATAGGATCACTGGCCCCTACCTTTCTGTGCAGCTTTGGTGGGACATGGTCAAGCTTTTTGATCACTCTTGTAGCACAGTTTTAGAAAGAAATCTATGATCTCAGTCCCTGGGTGCTGTGAGGAGAAAGCTTAAACTGTTCCAAAATCAGAAAAGAACAGAAACAGCTCATAAACTTCTATAAATCTTGTCATTTTTTTACCTAGTCTCACATTCCTTGTGCTCTCTCATTGCCTGGGTTTGGCAGAGCTGAGATGAGGGCTTTTCCAAGCTTGTTGGTCTATTACAGCAAAGGGTAACAGACAATTCCTCGGGTGTTTTCGTGTCATATTGTTTATGGCTTTGAGTAGTACCCTTTGCATTCATTTTTGCAGCAGAAACAATCAGTTCAGACAGTTGTTTTGTACAACAACTTCTAGATATGAGTCATCCTGTATTTATCTCAAGGCATGCAATGGAACATTGAAACTAAAAAAACTTAAAACTAAACAAACTGGATTGCCATGACAACACTGGCTCTACCTACAGGAGGAACTGTTTTTCTGAGCATGCCAGAGATGATGAGAAGTGAAAAGAACACTTGATACCTGCTGAAACTTGGATTTCCATGTTCAATTTGCAAATAAAAAAATTTGCTTCCATGCAAATGCTGTTACCTAGCCTGGGGGAAAACTTTTTGACAGTTAAGAGGCAGAATCTTCCAGTCACCTCACCAGTAATACTCTGATTTTCTTGGGATTAACTGAGACAGTGGGAGATGCTACAGGCAGGGATTTTTCTCCCTTGGAATTCCAGCAGACACCAGAAGCAATATAGAGAAGATCATTAATTTAAAATGTAATTCACTCAGTCAACTAATTAAAAGAAAATACTCTTGTTGCCATTTGCAGGTAGGCTGCTGAATGTAATTAGCTCCCTGAGTGGTTTCAGAATCTTCAAGTCTTTTCAAAATTTGCAGATTAGTTCCTTGAGGTGTCAGCTTTGGTAAGAGGTTTTTTCCGAACTTCCTCCTGTGTTTAGCTTTCTCCTTAGGCTTGTGATATGAGAGCCACATAGATGTGAAGGAATATCATATGCTTTGGAGAGCCATAAATAAAAAGCAACACTAGATTGTCAGTAACTATTATTAGCATCCTGCTATTTTTCTGTTCCTAGTACCTAGAATAGCAATAGTTTATATTGCTTTATTTTATACAGCCATCCATCATGTTCAAGGACAAGTTACCGATGCTGAAAGCATATCCAAACTTTTGCTTGACTCAGAGCCCACTCAAGGCTTTCTTGCAGCTTACAAATACCTCCAAAAGTCAGGCAGTGCCTTCATGGGTCTTGGTACTGTGACTACTAATGGCTCATCCACGGTCAGTGAGGGTGCTCGGGCTCAGCCACAAGATGTGGCCAGGAGTTCTTCAGTAGGTGCCTGCAGAGGCAGCCAGTTGACTGTACACAGGTGGCAGTGACTGCCACAGGCTGTAAAATATTTCACTGCTGTTGGAAGAGAATGTTTAAAGACTAATTATTGCCATAGTGGAATGGAGCAATTGTCCATTTCCTCTGGCACCCGCCTCTGGCAGCAAGTTGTGCACATGGCTCCCAAGGAAGACTGAAGCCTCACAAGCACTTGGGATTAGACACTGTTTACAAACCTTTCCCGATCAGCGAGAGTCCTGGAGTTGTCCTCCCATCTTCAACAGCAGCTTCTACCTTTCCAACAGAAATGCATTAACTCACACTGATCTGGCTACTGCAAATACCTCTTAAATTGTTTAGCTGACTCAATTTGTTGTGGCAGCAGACTGTGTTTATTTATTCTGTGCTGTGTAAGGATATATCAGCTCCTGCCTTATCAGTGAAGATGCAGAAAAGCAACTAGTCTGTCCTTAGCTGCAGTGCTGCAGTTTGCCAGCATCCCAAATGTCATCTTGTCTCTTCCTGCCCAGTCTGAGTAAGTAGGTGAGGGTTTTCTGGTGTGAGTTGTGGTTTGCATACAAACTTTCATTAATATTGTGATGCTTATTGGAAATACTAATATGCCAGGGCATAAAAGGATACTCCCTCCAAAAACTGGGCTCTCCTACAGCATCAGGTGCAAAACTAACTCAGTGCTTCTGGAAATCCTGTCAAATATACATGCTTGTAGTAACAATATTGCTGACATTATTCAAATTCATCTAAATGGGCATGCTTTTGTTTTAGCAATAAAGCTAGAAATGGATCTCAGTTTGGCTTTGAAGTAAGTAGCTGTAAATAAGTGCTGGCAGCCTTTTCTGAGCTGATGTGTTGAGGCTGATGGAGAAGTCTGTTTTATTGTGGCTGAGCAGAGGTAGGTCAGGCCACACATAATGTCACGGGTGACTGCTTTGGTGTGATTAAGTCTCACCAGATTTTTTGTTGCTATGTTTCTCTGTAATGTGTGCCAGAAGAGATTGGGTTGGTGACTAGAAAACACATTGTTTCTTTAGAAAGAGTGAAAAATCAAAATTAAGAATCGTTTGAGCAAAATTAGGTTATGTTTTTGAGGGATGCCCTCTTAAATAGGAACCGGCTTTTTAATCGCTGCCTCTGTTAAGAGAAGATGGATTTTCTCTCCCTTTCATTTGGTACCTCAGGGTGGGGAAGATGAGGAAAACGGGGGGGATGGAAGAGAAGTGTACCAAATGGCTGAAAACCTTAAAAATGAGGGAATATCCCACTTTCCAGAACTGAGAACTTAGAGATTTGTGGGAAAATGAGGATGTGTCTCTGTGACTGTTTACAATGAAATATTCCAGCTCAGTAAGCCTCCTTGCTTTAGGGTCACTGTGCTGCTGGAGACATTTGTTTTTTTGATGAGAACAGAAACCGATATCCTAACTTTGTAGTTATTTAAATATATTTTCACAGAAATTTAGGGCCCAACACCCATCTGGGAACTTCCTGCCTGAAGTCACACTTAACTTCAGTGTCTTACCATTCTGCCACAAATACAGTGTTTTAAGTGCTGTTGTAAGGGGCTGCATTTTGACCACAAAGGGGCATGTTTGTAAGTGGCAAGTGAGACAATCCTCTGTCTACATGGCTTGACATTTCTGCCATCCTTTAATAAACCTGCCAAGGTACCACAGCAACTGGGTGTGATAACAACTGCCAAAGCGGGCTCAGATGGAAGAAATCCCAAGAAGAATAGAATGTAATTTTTTTCCTGTTTTTGAGTATTTGCCATTTTCAGTGCTGTATGAGCTGTGGATTTTTCCATTTTCAAGCCAAGGAAGGGTTTGTCTGTTCTAAGCCTGGCGCAATTTTACTTGGTTGACTTCACGATTGCTGGAATAATCTGCACTCTCTTGCACTTAAAAGTATTTCAACTTTAGATATACTTTTTGGCAAATAGATGCCGAGAAGCAAAAGCCTGGGGCAGAGAGGGATGTTGGTTTGATTTGATTTTTTTCTTGTTTTCTTTAACCCAGTTGCACGCATGCTGTTCTTTTTCAATCCTTTGAAAGCCCTGCATACTTCCCAGAGGGCAGCAGGCTCCCCATTTCCATTCCCCATTAATTTCCTCTCTATTGAGAATAACAATTATTGAAGATGACAACAATTTAAAATGCTCCCTACTTGCCCATCGCTTCTGTGGTGCATCTCATACAATCTGGCCCCAGCCCTAACAAGCTGTGATATGATAAGCTAAGAATCACCCTGTCCCTCCTTTCTTCTGTATTTTCTCCTTGTGCCTTGGTTTGCAAAGAGAAAAGAGAGAAGGGTCTGACTTTAATTGCTCCATGTTGTGGAGATAGAAGAAATCCTAAATTGTAAATTAAGCCCAGCTAGAGGGATATTTTGTATTGCAGCAGTGGTGCAGTGAACTGTGTAAAAGTTCAATATATATGTATGTACCTGCTTAGTTATTCATTTATTGTTTAAGCTGCCAGAAAGTCACTTCAAAAATCTAACATTCAGATGGGAGTTGAAGTTCTGTTAGTTTTCCAAAGGCGAGTGCATAGAAACCATGTAAATATTACTGATTTTATGTTATTTCTTCAAATGATCTGTTAAAGTGCTCCTCACCAATGGCAGCATCTCTTTATTGACACAGAGGTGTGGTGCTGGCTGTGTGTGCAGTGTTCTTGATCAGTTTTTTTTTGTTGTTTCATCCTCCCGTGTAGTATGTGGTAAATGCCAAAGGAAAATGTTTCCTGTGCTGGCAGTCATTCCATGTATTACATTACCTGTTTTCATTTGCAGGTTTTTAACTTATTCCTACCTTCTGGCCTTCAATGCGTGGCTCCTGCTGGCACCGATCACCCTGTGCTATGACTGGCAGGTTGGCAGCATCCCTTTGGTCGAGTCCATCTGGGATGTGAGGAACTTAGCCACGGTCTTCCTGGTGCTGGTGATGACATTACTCAGCCTACACTGCATTGCTGCATTCAAGGTAACGCCAAAAGCAGTGCAATACAACATAAAAAGAAAAAAAAAAAGAATTTGTTTCCTGATCTTCAGCTGAAATGGTTGGCAAGCGCATGTTTTCCTCAGGAACGCATTGGAGTGAGGTGAAAAACCATACCAGTACTAACTAATGCAGGCAAACTCAACTGATGAAAAAGGCTCTCTAGTTGAATGTCCCAGTCTCTAATTGGTCTAATTTGAGGGCTGAACTTGGCCTGGACTCCCACATTCAATTACTGTTAATGATCCAAACCCCACTGAAGTTGTTAAGCGTCTCTGCCTCTCCCATAGTCATTAGGCTTTTTGTCACTTACTTCAAACAGGACTGGGAACTATCATCTGCAGAGCCTTTTGAAAATCAAATCAATTCCTCTGTTTGCACTTTTGCTATGCTTCTAAAACCTAAACATTGCATACATCTTGATGAGAAGACTTTTTTTGTCAGTGGAGTAATGGAATGTGGGAAATCGGAAATGGTCTGGAAATCGTTCTTTAGCTTAAATAATATAGGTGGTAAGCCATACTTCCCAATTCAGCATTTCAGAGGCACCATTAATCATATTGCAGAGATCAAAGTGAGGTTGTACAAGCCTTGTCAGAGATCAAATATGCACTTCCACAGAAGGGTTTTTTTTGTGGATCATAGGGGTTTACAAGCTGTTCATTCCTCTTTCAGTTGTGTTGTGGAAGCTTCTTTAGGAGAGGTGTTGGTAGTCACTTTGGAAATAGTACAAAAGTTTCTCTTCCTTAAATGTATGTACCACTGAAAAGCATAGTTGAAGAGTGTCAGGTTTTTAATACCTGTGTTATGCTAAAATGTCAGGTCAGGTACATTTTCAGTCTACCTTGGCAGTCTTCCCTGTGCTTCTGATAAGAGACAGAAAATTAACCAAACAGTTTGAGACTGCAGAGTCATTAATTTAGATAATACACTGACAGATGCTGTATGGGAAATATGGGAAAACACCCTATTAGGTATTCACCTGTTCTGCCTGCAGGTTGTACATCATCTCATATTCCTCCTGCTTTCATTACTCACTGCTAGAGATATTCAGAAGTGTTTGTATTAGACCTAATCCTGTTCTTCAGGAAAGTTAATGATAAAATTCTCATTAGCCCAGTACTGAAGACTTCTGAAAAATGTTATTCCATGTTCTTTGAAGTTTTGTTTGCTTTTTATTTCTTCTCCTGCTGTCAGAATTTGAACTATGTGTAGGATTAATATTGTTAGTTTGCTTGAAAAAGATTTTACTTCATATTTCTATTACTTCTTTTTCATAAAAAACAAAACAATTTAGTCTGGATTTACGAATACCACTGTTTGATTTGAAACTGCAAGTTGCAATTTTTTTGTGAGAAGTTCGGTTTTGCTCTTGACCACTGTCAAGTGTTAAACAACATGAATTTTACTCTTTGGGCATTTACTTACCAGATGCTTTGAAATTCATCTTAAAGATTCTTTTGTGTTTATCCTTGAAAACCTCAAGCAGTGCATAAATTGGATCTGAAGTGACCTGCTTTTGCATCTAATCCAGTAAAACTAGAACTATCTTGACCAAATGCTCTCATGAGCACTTGCAGCCTCCAGCAAACCCACTGTGTACATGGAACTGGTGATGGTTCCTGGGGATCCACTTGGACATGCTTCCCTCAGCCCTAGGTATAGAATCACAGAAGGGCTTGGTTGGAAAGGATCTTAAAGATCATCCAGTTCCAACCTCCCTGCCGTGGGCAGGGACACCTTTAACTAGACCAGGTTGCTCAGAACCCCATCCAACCTGGCCTTGAACACTTTAAGGGATGGAGCATGTGTATATTATAATTAGAGGTATAACTGGTAGCTGAAATATTTTGCTTTTCAGGAAATTCTACATTTCTGAAGCTATTTTTTATTTTTAACAACTCACACAATCTCCGAATTATGGCCATTCGGTGGTAGGAAGATGATTGTGTTGGGCCGAGCAGTATGAATTATCAAGGAAAGCAAACAGGAAGCAGCACTTTTCCTGGAAATAAATTATGCCATTTGACTTCAAACAGTCCCTTTTATACCAGGGAGAGGGACGTTCAGGGCACATGAATTGCAGGCACAATTCATTGTATTAGGCTGCTAAGAAAGGATATTTCCAAATGCAACAGCAGTGGCCTTTTATAGGGCATTTCTCCCCCCAAGAAGGACCATTCTTCAGTCAAGCCCCAGACAAGCTATTTCTCAGTATTTTACAGCTTATAGGCAGCATGAGATGCATCAGTTGATTTCTCACATTTCATAAAGTGTAAGATGTTCTGCTTGCTTTTTGAAGCAAACACACAGAACAGTGTAGCAGCCATTTTTCTCTCCTTTTTCATTGCAAGGTCTAACCTGGAAGAGATAGCTTGCAATTTCCTGAGGAATGATTGTAGAGTGAACAGGCATGCAGTCTGTGTGTCTTTCTCTTTAGAGTGTAGGTGTGCAGGGGTAAGAGAGAACAAAACCTCGTATTCCTTCTCAGTGCCACCATTGCTTTCCTTTCTGCAGCATGGAGAATGGAAATGCTATAAATTGTTTTGGCAGCAGTGAAGATGTTGGTCCAGTGAACATTGAACTGATTTTCAGTGGCAAGAGGTGATGTGTGTATATCCACAACACAAAGTCACTGGAGACTCACAGAATATTTTGTGTGGACTGTAATTAGAGAATGCATGGATTGGATTTCTGCCTTTGTTGTCGTTGAATTTTAAACAGGACTAATTTGTTGACGTTTGTGATTAGGGTAGTAACTCTGTTGGGCATGTATGTGTGGTGCTGATAAAGGACATCTAAGGCACAAAGCTTTCTTGTTTCATTTTGTGAACGCTGTTACGCCTCAGAAAGAGAAGAAACACTGGAAACCGACATCTACCCATGGGTGCTTTCCTTGGAACATGTCTGTTACTAGATGGGGATTTAATGCTGAAAACTGCAGAAACAGGGAAGACAGCTCTCCAGTTTGCTGGGAGAGAGAATCCTCCCTTTTCATCCTGCTTGGGCACCTTCACTGTTATCCTTCTCTTTACTTAATGAGGAGGTCACTTGAAAATTGGCTTTGTTAATTCCGTGTGTAACTTCCATTCTCTAGGTCATTTCTTCTGCATAGTGCAAATTCCTGTTGCTTTTCAGCTGGACTGCTCCTTGTGAACAGCTCCCCAAGTAAGACTTGTTTCTCTGCACAGTGCTGAGGTGCACAGCTGTGCTTGTGTCTCACTGCAGCCATCCCTATCTATCACATGTCACAATTAATGCCTGTTTTCAGGAGCTCTGACAGGAGTAAAGAAAAGGCCAGCCAGCTCCTTGTTGCATCTCCCACTCAGGAGAAAAGGACCTTGCTGTTGTCTCTGGCCAAGATTTTTCCATAGTAACTAATGTGGCAAAGTTGCCGTCAGTTAAGCAGCTCTCTGAAACATTTTGGGACTTGATTTTCCACCATTCAGATGCCCAGCATGCTCTGCAAATTGGCCTCTCTGGAGCTGTTTTAGCCAAGGCACCAGGAGTCACTGGAATGTCTCAGAATCCTCAGGTTCTGCTCAACTCTTTGCAGTGAACTTCCTCCCACAGGCTTCAAGCAGTATGCTGGGAATGTGACAAAGGCTGGGGGTGCTATTGAAAATGCCTGCATGCCAGAGAAATTTTAATAGTTGGGAAAAGAGAATGACATTTATTTATTGTTCAAAGACAGCCTTGGCTGTGAGGAATGGATGTGGTGTGACTTCCTGGTAGATTACAAAGGTACTAGGAAATGGATGAGGCATTCTCTCACTGGGAATTCTCATTCTTCATCAAGCATGCCAGTCACAAGGTCAGAAAAATAATCTGGTGCTTCAGATGGCCACTGGGGTACCCAAGGGCCCATGGCACTGCCTGTCTTTGCTGGAAGATAGAGGTTGCACCTGGCGAAGTGGAGGGAGGACAATTCTTGGCATTATCATCAGGATGACAGTTATTTCTTTGACATGTCATAATAATTCAATGAGCATGAAAGGAAGACCCTTCAGATGTTTGAAGCGCCACTCCGCATGGCGTTTTTAGGTCGCTGCTTAATTAGCAGTGTGATTAAAATGCAGCTTGTCCTGTAGTTGTAGCTGTGAATGTATGTGTTCAGAGCACATGATGGATAGGATTCCACTATCGCTATGGCACCTGATTTATGGAGGGCTGATAGAGGGAAAACTCGTGTGTGTGTGGTGGGCAAATTCAGATGGGTGATCTGGAAAACTAACTTGAAACAGTGGCTTTTGCACCTGGCTGATGTGGGGGAGTGCATTGCACCTCATACTGATGGCCCTCATGCATTCATACTCGTGACCAGCACTATGGAGGTACCTTATGGTGGTTCACAGCTACACTGGTCCTGCTCGTTCAGCAGGAGCACAGAATGGTGTGTCCCAGTTTGCTCATGTCCGAGGAGGGAATGCTACCAACATTTCACGTCAATTAAAAAAATACATCTAGTGTGCTCTAGGGTATAACTTCCTTAAAGAACATGCTTGGCTGTTCTGTGTGATGTGGCTACATATGGTACAGGAAATTGTGATGGTTTTCAGGTGACATTCATTGCATGTGACTGACATATGTATTATCCTGATCTTTCATATGCTACAGTTGGTTGTTTTTTATTTCAGATCTAATTTTAAAGGTGATGCTGCCTCTTTAAATTTCCCTGCATGGTGCTTCTTAGCCAAGACAAGGCATTTTATACCATATTGTGATGACTTTAATTCGTGCTGTAATTGGCATCATATTGCCATATATCTGGTGGATTATATGTATGGATATCATCTGAGCATATTCTTCAGCAACTTTCAGACTAGATTTCTTAGCTGACAACGTTCAGTACCATCCAGGAGAGGAATGCATTTGCATCTTCTCTTTGTGTGCATGTTTCTGTTGTTTTTTCTAGCACTCACTATGTGTATTCTGTCATGCTATTTACTTTACCCTGCGCTCCTGAGACCTTTGCCTTGTTTCCCAGGTTTGGCATTTCATTAATAAATCACAGCTTATGGACCTTTCTGGGGAACAATTGCCTTTTATAATATTCTACAGTAGTACCAGCATAGTTAGAAAGTATGCCTAGCAAAATTTATATGCCACAACACTTCCAGAACAATACCTGCTTCAAAGGCACAGCAAGGTGAATAAGGCTATTTATTGATGGAGTCTATCTGACGAGCTGGAAACCACAGTCATTTCCATAAAAGGTCCATTTAAAATAAATCCTGCTTTCATTTTCCTGAGGGCCACTTGAATTCCTTCCACAGAGAGAGAAGGTCAGGACTGATGTTCTTAATCCTTAGCAGCAAGTTTTTTCAATGCTGCTTCTGTTGTTAATATTTGCTGCAGGGAGAGAGTAATAAGCCAGAAAGACTCTGTTTAGTGTAATCTGGAGGAGGGGGGAGCCCCTTGCAGGCACCCCGAGCTCGCCGGCCGCGTTTCTGCCCTGCCGAGTGCTGCAACCGGATCAGCTGTGTGTGTGTCCCTGGTGGGGCTAGAAGGAACAGGGAAGGCTTCCCAGGGAGCTTGCTGTGCCAGCTGACAGACTCAAACTAAAGGGAAAAGCTGCTTTAGTCTGTATGTGACTGCCATTCTGGATTAAAAAAGCAAACACAAGAACTGTCAAAATACCTTTTGCATCAGATTTTCTTTTGCTCGGTAGAAGTTGCTGGGTTTAAAATAACATGTTTGCAGTGTGGTACTCTGAGTAAATATAACCAGAGCTGAAGTAGTTCTGATTTGGCTCACTATGAATATATTCAGCATCTCACCAAACTGGCTCTTACTACCTGCAGCGCGGTGTAGGTAATTATCATGGGGTAGTTCTGCCGTTCGCAGCATATTAACACTGAATTACTCTTTTAATTCTGCCATTTTCTTCTTCTGATTTGAGTTAATATTTCAGGCCCTACTTGCAGCTGAAAGGTTTTGAAATGGCACAGTAGTAAGGGTGAGCAGGAGAGTGTAGGTGAAATGAAGAGCAAGAAATTTACAGCTGGGGGATGTAATGATTGTTCATCATGGTTTCTTGGCCTTAGTTAAACACTGGGAGGCCAAGCTATTGTGGGAGTTTTGTTTTTTGTTAGGCTCCTTTTGTTCCGTGTTACCTTCTCAAGAGCAAACCCACCATGAACCGAGTTGCTTTTCCAAAGATCATGCTTTTATGTACTGCAAATGTGTGCATTGAATTTTACCTGTTTTGTTTTCCCCACCTAGTCAAGTAGCCTGCAGTCACAGAATGAAAAGGAGGAGGGAAAAGCAACCACAAGGTCAAAAAGATTATTCTAATTCCTGGAGCAATTTGTTGATTTTCCTATTTCCTTTTGGAATGTTCCACTTCTCTTTCAAAGATTTGTGTGCTTCTTCATCCCACTCAAATTGGCCTGTCAAGTGGAATTAGAAGTTGCAGAGATTAAGGACTGGGAAAATATCTTAAGGGAATGTTAGCAACCTGGGTGAGAAAGACCATAAACACACAGCTGAATGGATGGGTAGCTGACTTCTACAGGGTAAAAGAAAACAGTAGATATAAAAATTTTACTTTAAGATACTAATATAAAGAGTGAAATACTCCAGGATATATTTTGGTGCCCTTTTATGGGAATGGGAAAGGACTACTTTCTGCTTTTATTCCATGACTGAAAGCCTGATTTCCAGAGGTGTTGAGCATCCAAAGTTCTCATGCACATAAAGTTTTTAGGCACGTTCAGCAATGTGCTGTTTTACCTAGTGGTACAGACTAGGACTTCATTCCCTCTGGAAATGGAGAGGGAGTTACTTTGTTAGGGTGGTCTGAGATGTGTGCCAGGGATTTCTCTTCAGATAATCCTGGGTTAGGAAGCCAGTGCTCCTTTCAAGGGTTTTGATTTCAGATTCTGACTGGTGTACATTTGCCTGTACTCCAGTTCCTGAATAGGAGCGAACTGGTGAACTGGGAAGTAGTTTCTGTTGTTGCCAAATACTTGAAAGAGTATTTCAGTGTGTCAGGTAGTTAATAAGCAATCAGCAGCGATGATGAAAATAGCACTAGAAATCCATGGCTATTTCTATCAAAACTAGATGATCACCAAGAAAAATTTAGTTATTTTAGGAAGTGAGTGAGTTACTAAGCCTGGGGTTCAAGTAGCTGGTGCTACTGAAGATGCTGATTTTTGATTTTTTTTTTTTTTTTAATGAGATGAAAAAATAAAACTCCTAATGAACTGTAGTGATTACAGAATTTGTGGCTCTTTTTCTAGGAGCAAGATGATTAAGACAGGTGTCTGAGCCAGTTTTGAAGTTGGGAAGTTACCTTTTGCTTACCGAATGCTTGAGTTTTTCAGACCATCTGTTGACACCCGACTTTTGGCATCGTTCACTTGGAAGCAGTGGCACAGGCAGCAGAGTGGAATAACCACAGCTCCACAGTGCCCTCCTGTTTGATAACAGTAGATAAAGATGTGTGTGTCCCACCCAGATTTCTGCTGGGGAGCTAAAGGAGATGATGCTGATGGTACATGGAGCATGGGACAGCTCTGCCGTGGCCCATCCATGCGTGCACCAGTGAGGTGGGACTTGGGAGCACCCAGTGCTTCTGTGAGCTTTACAACCACTGAGATACTTTTTTCTTTGAAGGAATCAATCCCTAGGGTTAATTCCTGATTAGCGTAATGCTTTTTTTTATCACCTTCTGCATGAACAGAGAGTGAATTTGACATGCTTCTACACCATCCCTTTTTTCTTTAATGCTGTATATGTGGAAAGTGCAAGAGTGGGTGTTTGCAGATGCTGACCTCTTGCCAGGTGAGATGGTGCCAGTGGTTTGATGCAGGCTGGTGAGGAGTCACATTGCTGAGCTACTTATGGCTTTGTGAGAGAGTGATACAGTAAGAATTGATGAAGTAGGGTTGTGTGCAGTCTTCACTAAGGGTTTGTACAAATGGATGTTAGGAATATACTGAAGAAGTGTCATCCTCTGTCTGTGGTCTGCAGAGAGTCATGCAGCTTCTTTGAGTCTCTTTGTCTCTTTTGATGGATAATGCATTTAACTCCCAGGCCTGCCGGCATTTGAAAATGTATAATAGCAATCATTGCTTTTATACAGCCGTGCACTACCAGGTTTCCTGGATGCAGCTTTTCTGCACATGCAGTCAGGTGTTCCAAGCATGACATCTCACTGGCTGCAGTCAGTCATCCAGTGCTCACTGTCAGAGGGATTGATGCCTTTGGTAGGAAGAAAGTCTTTACTCCATGGAGCTGTTGGATCTAAATGGTGGAGACGTGACACTTGCCTCATTCTCACAATAAACTATTAGAGGAAAGAATTAAACCCATTCGATTACCACCTTCCCATCAAACAGGCAAGCACATTTAAACACCTTTGGAAACTTCCAGAGGTAGAACAGAATGGAATTTGCTTGGACTTGTTTGCCCAGCTGCTGTGTTCCCTGAGGTCCAGCCAGGAGGAATGCTGTCCTCACAGCTCTGCTTTCCAACGCCTTGGCCCCTGGAGGTGCCAGGTGATGTGAACATCAGTGCTGTCAGCACAGTGTGGGCTTAATGGAGCTGGCACCTCAGACCATGCTTTCTCAAGGGGAAAAATAAGGAATTTGCAGTGGGTTTATGCAAGCCCATAGTTATGACAGATATGTTGAAGTAATCCGTGCACCTCGTGCCCTCACACTGTGAAGGCTCTGCCTTGTAGAAGGCTTGTGCTTTAGTGGTAGTCAGCAAATACTTATTTATGGCTCAGGAATATGGCTTATAGGTAATATGGAGAGACCTCTTTCAGTTGTAAATGCTAGAGTTTCTTCCTTTCTCCCCAAATTGCCAGGGAAGCAGTTTTTGAGATTTATTGCTGTATTGATCATGTTTGACCTTGGAGTCATTCTTTGATATTTTGTTTGAGATAGTGGGACACTTTTTTTGCATTGCGCTTGGGAGAAATAGTTTTCTTTAGTTGTTTGATAAGTCTATGAAAAGTAAGTTAAAAAGCATTTTTTTGAATTGGTTTTTGGTTTGGTTTATTGTTGGAGGGGTTTTTTTGTTACAACATAATGAAGGCCTTATTGTAATGAGTTAGATGTGAATTTGCAAAGTCCTCCTTCCCACCAAGCTATTTACTATAATAAATGCTATTTTCATTTGAAATCGGCTTTTCTTTGACAAGAGAAATCATTCTAAGGTTAATTCAAACGTGTTTGTTAATTCTCCCCCAGCAGAGACTTCTGTGACAGAAAGACAACCTTTGTGTTTCCAAAAGAAAGCACTGTCTTTAAGAGGAAAGGAATTGTCTCTCTGTAAAAAGAATGCTGTGATCTATAATTTCTAGTCCTTGCTATTTTATTTTAAGGAGAAAGGAAGACAAACAAAATTGCCCATTACTCTCTAAAAGCTTTTACTATTGCTCTTGGCACCTGGAAGATGCCTTTTCTGACACCTTTAGCTCAGCTATCTCAACTGGGATCATATGACCAAAGTGGCTAAACCGAATAAATGGTCCTAGTATTTCTTTTATTTCTTTGCCTGGGAAATGTAACAGGCTGTGTATAGGTTGGGTTTTTTATTTAGAAAAACACGTGGAGGGAATTTCCTATGGCTTGTGTTGAATGGGAGACCCAGCTGCCCACTGTTCCTGCAGCCCTATGTCTGGCTCACTGGCACGACCACGTGTAGCACAAAAGCAGCTGAAGCCTGGCCTTTAGGGACCAGCTCTTCCCAAAAGCCTCTGCCTTAATGGAATGCTTTAAAAAGGCCACTGCCAGGTATTTTTTGTTTCAGAAATAAGGAGCACTGTGGAGGGTTCTGCTGCTGGTTTGTGCATGCTGGACTCCTGTCTCTGAGCCCTGCCCAAGGGACTGAGCTGGCAGCCCTCAATGGCATTAGCATGGAGTTGTGACTTGTTCTGGAGAGAAAAAGGGCATCCAGAACCATTTTATCCTTCAGCTGAGCTAATTCCTACATTTTCCTCTTTCCCATTCAATGTACAAGTTTTAATTGTTTTTCTCTAGCATTCAGTTTCCTTTGCTTATCTGCAGCCTTGAATAACACCATGTCCTTCCTAGAGATCTTTAACTAGAGGTTGTTTTCCCAGTTATTGATTTAATTATCAGCAACTGGAGAAATATTTGATAACTGGTTTATTTGAAAGCAAGCGCATATTTTGGGGACAGAGAACATTTTGTTTGCCAGCAGTGCACTCCCTTTGGCCCAACATACCTTGTGCCTCTGGGTCTTTAGTGTCAAACCTCTGGGGTAGAGCAGTGGCAGAAGATGGGCACCATAATTAGGCCAGACAAGGTGGGAGAGGAGAGTCAAATGGCAGGAAAAAAATGGAGTATATATCCTGATCTGGGTGGGGAGGGAAGTTGAAGTTGAGCTAGAACTGGTAATTTTAATTCAGAGTTGAGAAGAAATTTCTTAATCATTTTTTTTCCCCTATTCAGTTTTCTGTTGTAATTACCAGGTACCTCTGCTCATCATCTTTATGGATTGATGTCTCCTTCAGCTCTGAGAATAATGTACTATTTAGATACTGTTGTGGCTATATGTAGGCACTAGTAACTGTGAATCCAAGATACTGAGGAAGTGGGTAATAGAGGCACCACAGATAACTGCGGTGCTATTTAAAACACATATTGATAAAGAAATCTGAAGACGTGAATTCTACTCTTCTCTCTGCTTCATGATTCCTCTTTGAGCCAGGAGAAATCAGTGCACTTTTTTGCGATGCTGTGGTTCAGCTCTTCTAAAGCAACGTCAGAGCCTCCTGACTTGCACCCTTGCTTTTGGTGCCCATAGAAAATGCTTGTTGTCTTTCCCATAGAATAGGATGAATATGTTTTAGTAGTAGGACTTCTGAGTTTCAGCCACTATTTAGACCAGTGGTAACTGCTGTTGCAGTCTGCACCTGTGCAAAAGCAAGGCAGTTTGTTCTGCTTGCCCCTGCATCGTTGACTGGGCTCCATTTCTCTACTCAAAAGTCTTGCTCAACGTTTCTAAATGTAGCTCCCTCCAGCAAAGAGAAGTCAATTTGCTCTCCAAAACTGAGAAATTGCCCACAACAATTAGAAACTGTTTCAACCATTAAATGATTCTGGTTGCATCTGTTTCTAAGCATAACAAAGCCTCTCGCAATGTCTGCAGACAGTGAGGAGCACTGTCTGGAGCAGGAAAGCACAGATGTCTGTCTGGGTGATTGATCAGGCCTAAAGCTACGTTTCTATCCTGGTGTCATTCTTCAAGAAGCAAGAGCTGATTTACCCCCTTGAGGTGGGGCTAAACATGAAACTGATCTTGCTCTGTGGTAAGATGAGTGGCCACTGCTGGCCATGGCATCCCCAGACGCCTGTGTTAGCTCCACAGGTCACAGTTGGTTTGAATTGCATGTGGTAATTCCATTTCTCCTCAAAGAGCGAGCTAACATTGAAGTGAGCACAAATGAAGGGCATTAACTGGGCTCAAGTGAAAAACATTAATTTTAGCATACAGCATGTCTCAAATTTCTGACTTTGTATGAGTATGGAGACCTTGTGTGCGAAAGTATCATTTCAAGTGTAGATATTTTCCTTGAAAGGGATAAAATGACTGCATTAATGTGTCGCTTGGGGCTAGTTTTCTTTACACAAAATGTGACCGATTGAACAGCTTTTCCTCTGTTATAAACATTTAGGATTGAACACAGCAGTCTGTGTGTATGTGGCATGCATTTGTGTATTTATATAGTCACACTGTCGTAGACATGCTAATGTATACATTCACACTACTCTATACTTACATATTATCAATATGAGTTGTATCTTAGGTGATAGCTGTGCCATGCATATGGTAGAGCTGACCTTGGAAAAGATACCAAGGGTACTAACAGACACAGCGTTTGTGCACTTTCTGGGCATATTTAGATGCACCAGCAATGCATAAATATCAAAGATTAGTGTCTTGCAAAAATTTCTTTTAAATGCAAAAACGTACCAAATGTTAATCTAAGTTGCCTTTTTTAAGACCCTCAAAAGGAATGGGAAAGTTAGAGGTGAATTAAGTTGGATTTTTTTAGTTGATACTTGTTTAATTTTGTATTATTGCAGAAACTGGAACACAAAGAAGTTTTGGTTGGCTTGTTGTTCCTGGTTTTCCCATTCATCCCAGCCAGCAACCTCTTCTTCAGGGTGGGATTTGTGGTGGCAGAGCGAGTCCTTTACATGCCGAGGTAACTATTGCAATTGAATTTTTTTTGCTAATGAGACCACCATCTCATTTTCTGAAAGCAGGCATGATTGCTTCTTCCCTTTTAAGTACTTCAGACATTATATTGCTAGTCAGTGTGTTCTCTGCCTGGGAGTTTTGGTGTTACAGCATGAGAGATTTTATAGTCAGCTAAGAGCAGATTGCTTGGCAGGAGCAAAGCTACTCAAAATCCTTGTTTTTTAAACAGATTTTCTGGTGTGCGTGACACAGCTGAATACAGAGATGAGGTGTTGTTTCTTGAGGATTGTTCTCCAAGGCTCTTTTTCTTGGTAGCATTATCAAATTAAATTCTTCAATGATTTTATCTTAAGGATAGCAGCTGGGAAGTTAGCCTGTCATGTTTTATTGGGTTCTTGTCCAGCTTTCCCACTCCGTTAGGTGGTCAGTGAATACAAAGGAGACTTCTGCTGTCTGGAAAGGCTCCTGGATTCAGTTGTGGAATATGCACATGGGCTTCTGCCTGTAGCCTACTTATGGCATGCACATCTAAGAGTGGAGATTTGCAGCTGTTGAACAGGAGGAAGAAAATCCAGTCACTTCTCCATCCCTCAGCCAGTGCCTTGAAATTCCCCTCAGCTTCCAGCCTCTAACAATTGTCACTTCAGCAGTCTGGGTGCTTCCAAATGCATTTATGCAGGGACGACTCTGAGGTGTTACAGACACCTCTGCGGTCTCCAGACCAGAGGCTGCAGTGGCAGTCAGAGGCCATTCATCCAATATGCACCAGACCATTGCCCATTTCAAGGAAACACAGGCTGGTTGAGGTTGGAAAGGACCCTGGGAGGTCATCTGGTCCAAATTCCCTGTGCAAACAGAGCCGGTTGCCCGGGACCAGGTACAGGCAGCTTTTGAATATGTTCAAAGAGGGAAATTCCACATAATCTCTGGAAAACTTATGCCAGTGCAGTTTGTTCCATGCATGAGCATAAGTGAATGCTGCATCTTGGATGCTGGAAGTCAGAAATCCCAATTCTGTCCTTGACTGCAGAAGGCCAGCCTTGGTTATATCTATTGTGAACTGCTGAGCTGATGACAAAGCAGAAGTCCTCAGTTTCACCCTGGGTTACTTTGTGACAACTGAAACAGAAGTTTTATTCCACAAAACATTTTAATTGTATTCTTTGGCAATTGTGCATCCAAACATCCTAAGAAAAATGCTTACAGATAGTCTTTTGAAAAGCTGTATATATTCTGATTGTCATTGGTGTAAGCACTGTCAGGAAAAGGCTGCTCATTGGTATAAACCTCAGGCTGTGGAGTAGCTATTGCATGTGTTATGAGAGTCTTATGCAGTTAGGCTGTGTCCCTGTGCCTCTCTACACTGATGTGATTTTTAGGCCAAATTCTGCTGGCTTTATTCAGATCACTAGCCCTGCCTTTATTTGCTGAGGGTATACCTGAAAGTATAGTGAGTAAAAGTTGTCTCTCAGAGTTATTTTGCAAATGATACCCTCAACTAATGGATCCCCCATCATTTCAAATTAACTTGGAAATCAGATTGCTTTAAATTCATGTAAAAGAAAATGAGGAAACACATGAAAGAGCAAAGCTATTAAGGAAACAGTCAGCTGAACACAGGGCTGTGTTGAGTGGTTGCATTTCTGAATCTCAAAAGAACAACTGCAGAAAATACTTCAGCTGTCAGCAGTTCCTCGTCCTCCTCCAGATGAGACTGCTGATATAATGAGAGGAGGGGCAATGAAGAAGAAAAAAGGGTATGTTTGCACAGAGAAAATTAATCAGCGTTAACATGTGTGCCTATAGTTTGTATAATGCTTTTCATCTCCCTGAGGGCTTTGCAAATATGTGACCTACAAAGTACGTAATTGATAGTTGCTACTTTTCTATTTTTTTTTTTCAGTTAGAAAGACTGAGGCAGAAGGATTAAATGATTACTGTGGAGTAAGTCTGTGTCAGAGTCCCTGGATCTCATACTTTGCTCAGATCACTCTTGTCCTGCTTTGCAGCATTTGGTTTTTGCTCTGAGCCCAGGCTGGCAGGTAGCTGGCATGAAACGGGAAGGCAAGCCTTGCCAGTGCATGGGAAAGGTGGGCACTTCCCTGCCAAATCATCTGGAGAGAGCTGAGCATCTCTTGCATCCTCCAGGTCCAAAATTGCAGGGGTGGTGAGGGGATCTTCTGCAAACGTTCATGACTGTGGCAGCACAAAAATAATGTGATTTTGTTTTGTTTTTTCCCTTGGGAGGATGGCAGTTTAGTAACGATGGCTTTAGGAAGCACTCGTGTTCTTTATTTAGAACAGCCTTTAGCAGTATTCTCATGTTACATCTTGAAAAGTGGTCTTCCTATCCTTTGCCATTCTGTGTCTAAAACTCAGTTAGCAAGTCAGAGGTCGCCATGCAGTTTTATTTAGACAAAAGTCCTCAAAGAGATGGAGAGGACTCGGTGATCTATGTTTTTGGGCTTATGCTGGAAGGTGCTTTTCTATCTCTGTTTCAAGCAATAGCCTTTTATTGATATTTATGGATGTGACACTTGCGTATTTATGGCTGAGACAGTGGTGTATGTGTGTCACAGCCTGAAGTCCTAATTCAGTGTTGCTCAGGAGGTACCTGGGGAAAATGTCAAGCATTTTCTTTTCAATAAAAGTTAAGTAAGGATCCAAGGATTTATGTAAAAGATATTAAAAATAGAAAGAAGAAGAAAGAAATAAGCCTTTTGCTCAATGTCTAATTATATGGCTGGGCTGTGCCTTTTGGGGATTGATGGGTATTTGGAACAATTCCTCTTCTGTCTGCAGCCCTGCCTCAGGGGAGAAGCGTACAAACTATGTCAAAATGGTTGAATGTTTTCTTTAATTGTGTTCAGCTAAACAGAAATATTTTGAGAAAATATTTCTTGTCTTTATTTTTCATTTGAAGGTTACAAGCACTTGTTTAAATTAGGAATTTTTAATAGTAGTATTACTTTAGCTTGAAAAATTAGGTTGGACAACAGTTGTTTAATTGTCTTTTAATTTTTTGTTAGTTTGCAGGTTTTTGGGGTTTTTTTGCTAATTTTTTCCTGTCCATAAGAGGGGAAAACTTGTTTTCAGGAGGGCAAAGGTTGTGAAATACTTACCTAGGGAGTGCTGGACGGGATACAACTCTTTAGACTAGTTTTTCAAAGTGGCATCACTTAAAAAGCTGAATCAGTGAAAGGCGTAAATTACAGTTTTTTCCCCTCTTCAAAATGTTGTCTCTTAACGCTGCTCAGAACCCCACAGACAGTGTAATTGTTTGAAAATGCAGAATGACTGAGTGCAGGCAGTTGTTCTGAGTTGTGAGCAATTTGTCTGCGCTTACACAGGAGCAGCGGCTCTCCCTCGGTGTAGCCCTGCACCGTGCAGAAGCAGGAGCAGCAATGCAAACTCTTGGGCTATCCAGGAGCTGCCTGCCCTGCTGACATTCCAACAGAGCTGGAGTTGCCCTCCCTCATAGGAGGATCTTTCCTACCAGCGCGATTTCTGTGTTTCCCTCATCTTTCACTGCTACCCTGATAGCAGCGGCTCCTGGCTGAGCTGCTGTGTCGTAGCTGGACAACTCAAGCTGTTTTCACAGCCTCATATTGATGCCAGAATGATTTTTTGCTTTTTCTTTTATACCCCTTTTACATACTCTTTTATATAGTTTTATGTATTCTTAGTGCTTTTAGCCTACATACTTGTAACTTGTCTGATAACTTAGTTGGGACCCACTGCACAGTTAAACCAAGAGACCAAACAGTCTAAAAACCCCAGACACCAAAGTCCTCTCCAAAACATATTTTTGTAAACTAAGATAAGCCCATCCAAGGAAAAGTTCCTCAGAACAAGAGGTTCACTTGAGCCTCTCATTAGAAGATCTTTGATAAATATGCTAATTTTGCAAAGCCTATAACTGTGTGTATTTTGGTGTAAGTGCATACATTTTCGAAGCATTCCACCTAGACAAAGTGCTGTACCCCAGGATCCTGAGATAAATACCAAAGTAAAAACCCCTTTTCCCCATAAACTGTGTTTTGGTTTTAATTTTAAGACCAGGAAAAGGCAACAATATGAACGAACAAATCAACCAAAACATTGCTCTCTGGTTTACTTCCAATTTGCTGAAAGCCATAGGCAATCCAGTGGTACCTGCCCCATTTTTATGGCAACTCGTTTGTGGTAGATACTGCAGGGAGTGGGTTGCAGGGTGCACAGTTACTCTCTCCCAGCACAGGCAATTACAGGCTGCTGTTGGGATTTTTTGCCAGCTCCTCGCTATATCAAGAGTTGATGTTGCCACCCTAATTGACAATAGAGATCGCTGCTATATACAGGATGGCATTTGCTTCACCATCTATCTTAAAATCTGCTAGAAAGCCAGCATACAGAAAAAAGCACACTTGTATTTTTCAAGAAATTAATTCATCATGGTAGAAGTTTTCCTCATGCAAAGCAGGGACCATATGAATTTTGCTTTTGCATAGAGCATGTTTTTAATTCTTTGTGCTAATGCATTTGTTCCAACTAGTGTAATCCCAAACATTACAGACTTTTTTAATTGGAGGGGGAAAAAAAAGAACCTGGTAGGTGGTAGAATCATTTGTAACTTTTATGAACCTGATAATTTCTTAGCAGAAGTGCCCATTGCTTACAAGGCACTTGAGGATGGGATTTACTGGTGCTGCTCTTTTCTGGGAGCGTGTTATGTACTCCATATTACTATCATTTTCTTAAAGAGCAGTTGTGCAATGGGGTTTCAGTTTCCTGTGCCACTCCTTTCTTCATTGTTATTTGAAGCTACAAGTTCACCAGGAGCTGAATTTCTGTTTGCCTTTCAGAATTCTTTCAGTATTAGATCAGATCCTGTAAAGGATCGTCTGATTTATAGAAGAAGCTTCTCTTTTCATTTGGAGTCAAACACTGACCCAGCAAAGTCAGCAGTGAAAGTCCCATTGGCTCCATGGAGCCGGTTTATCTTCTCCCTGATCTCAATTCAATAACACAATTAAGCATTTTGCCAGTTTTCATGTTAAGTCCACAAGTCATTTGGGATTTGTATATGGAATCCAAATTACACCTGTTCCATTTACTTGAAACAGACATGATTTCATTGCTACTCTGTTGGTGCCGTTCTTGTGGGGGCCGTGGGGCTGCCAAAGTTCAACTGAACTGCATTATAGTCCCTGTAATTCAGGTGCAGACCTGAGGGCACTGGGAGGGGAATGGGAGAGCATTATGTGATGGCAGTAGGCCAGACCCCAGCCCCAGCTGAGTCCCTCTTCTCTGTGAGGGATGCCTGTCCCCACTGCAGGGTGTCCATTTGCGCAGCACTCTGCAAACATGGCTCATGGCTGGAGGCGAGGTGCTTGGGGCTTCAGCTGAGGCAAGTGACCCCAGTTCTGCTTTCCCACCTGTGAAATAGGGATAATAACTCTGCTCTGCCCTTCAGAAGGGGGCAGAGAGAGTTCTCATTGATAAATGAGAAATAACTCTTTGTAGGAAGGCTAAATGCTGTGAGCAGCTACTTTAGACATGTATATCCAAACTTCAGCTCCTGCCTTGGGAGGCTTGCCCTGTCCCTATTAAACACTTCAAGGGGAAATCAAAGCAGTCATCTTCTGTTAATGCAGGCAAGAAATGCTGAGATGCCGGTGCCATATATTTTGGCAAAAGGTAGTAAAGACATGAGAGTAAAAACTGAAATGATTCTGCAAAGCTGCAAAAGGATGATGAGCTCATGGCGTGTTTGGTCTAGGCTGCTGTATTGTATTATTCAAACTAAGTTTAAAATGTGCTTTTGAGAAATGTGTTGTGTTTTGGGCATGTACAGGAAAAAGCTGAATTTCTGTAGAGTTTTGGGCATTAATGGCTATACTGGAAAGACATCTGGTTTTGTTGTGATAGATTAACCTAAAGGAAAACCTTCAAATGCATTTATTCTGCTCTTGAAAATGACAGAGATAGGTAAAGATATTGGTTTTAAAAATAATAAATTAAGCTAATGTCATCTTGTGTAAGTAATCTACTTGGTCATGTCGATTAAAAGCGGAATTCTTATTTACAAGGTAATACACTGGCCTTAAGAAGATGCCTTGTGAAATGTAATAGATAATATTCTTACGTGGAGTTTTTGGAGACTTGTGATGGAACCGAATGGCAACTTATTTCATATTATGGAATTCCAGATGTTAGGACAGTATTTAAATTAAAACTGTAGCATACAGACCCATCCCTACTGAAGTATATACGATCTAGGGAAATTTCTGTGGAATCCCAGTGGAATTATACAGTATTTTTAATTTATAAAATGTTTTCTTTGCATAATTCGTACAGTAATCAAAAGCCTGAAAGGTTTCTGTATTAACTGTAAATGTTTCAGATAGAAATCTGTTGGATGTGAAATCTTGGGTTCAAAAACTCTAATGAAGGGGGTTTGTTTAATACGTGACTGTTTGGAAGGAAGGAGAAATGTGTCCAAATGTTGAATAGCCATTCGAGGGTTGGTGAAATAATTCATTTCTGCTCCATATTTTCTCTCTAATAAGGAAAAGTTCCTGCATTTTCTCTAATTATATCACATTCTGCCTAGAGGATCACATTGCTAGTGGAGGTAAATCATTTTGATTACTTAGCTGATCATGTCTAAGTATCTTTAATACAGGCCTACATAGCTTTTAATTTAGAGCCAGTGACAAAGTCTTAGCACTAACTCAGAAGGTACCTTTCCAAGTTAGATATATTCTTCCAGTGCTTATAGTTCGCTGTGTCTTTGTATTATGACCTGCAGACTTTATTCCAGAGGAAGCCTGCTTAATTTCAGTGTGAAAATTTGACATTTTCTGCAGCAGACTCAGTAGCAGGTTAAGTATGGTGCCAGTTCTTGGTTGTCACACTGATAGTTCTGAGCTGTCAGGATTGTGTTTTCCAGTGGGATTTCTTTTGAATGTTAAATATTGTATCTCGATGGCCATCCCGAAGTCTTTTAAAACCTCTAGTAATCAAGAAAAAGCATATCAATTCCATATCATCCTTACTGAGAGACAGGGAGTTTAAACAACACTTTAGCCACTGTCCCCAAAACTCAGTACCAGTGAATGCTGCTGGCTGACAGAGACACATCCCACATCCTCCTTGCCTTTGGACATTTATTCCAAAACATGACTGTTACAACAGGTTTTTCCCTTGTAGTACCATCTGGCTGAGAAAGTTTTGTTACAACACCTTGCTGTAAAAAATACCATGTTTCAGTCAACCCAGAACTTTATGCCAAGGTGTGCTGACTCTAGTGGAATTTTAGACAAAAAGGTTAGAAACAAAAGACTTCTCCGAGCCAAGATGAGGTTTATAGTAAGAAGGAGATGGACAGCAGAAAGGACAGTTGGGAAGAGCAACCCTGAATTGCCCCTTTAGAAGGGGACATTCATCTGAGAGTTGGGACATTAAGGTTTATCAGGATAATTAGTGCTGATTATACCCTGCTGGAGCACTTGGTGGCAGTTTGTTCTAGAGCTGATCTAGGCCCATACTTACACTTTTCTTAAATTATCTAGCCTGTAACTTGCTGAGTTTAGGCTATCCTTGTACCAGCTGTGAGGCAAAGGCTCAATCCAGCCGTAAACTTGGCTGTGCAAGGTAAACTTCTCTAAATTTCTGGAAAACCTGGGCTGGTGGAGTGTGGTTATTCCAGATCAGCACATGGGCTTTCACGGCTGGGGAATTTTGGGCACTCAAAACTCTACATGTGCACCCGCTGCATCCCCAGGTCTGACCCTGACCTGGTGCAGTGGTTTGAAACCAGGTGATCCAGTTTGCAGGAAGTGCCCCAGCTTCTGAGTTGCTGGATTTTTTGGGTGAATGAGAAAAGGAGGTTTTTTTAGTTAAAAGATGGGCTTGATGATCTTGAAGGTCTTTTTCAGCCTTAACGTTTCTATGATTTTATGACCCAAGTGCAACCTAGCATGCACATACTAATACACTCTATTTCCAGATGGAATTCTTTTTCAAAGACCAGATTTCATTCTGGCCCAAACAGCTCCAACCTTGAAAAACTTGACATTTTTCATAAAACAGCATCTTTGCTACTCTGCCAGCACAGCTCGTCACTGGAGCTGTATGCCTGAGAGTGCTTTTTGGGGCAGAAAGAACCACCCTGGCTATGCTTATTTTTGCCAACACTCCTTTCCACATCTGACTGCCGTAGTGAGGCGGGAGCAGCCCACAGGCCATGCCGAGCGTGCTTTTTGCAATCAATTACTCTCCATTAGAAGAGTGTGAGCAGAGTCAATGAGTTTAACAGGGCTGAACTGCCTTTTCCCCTGCAGCAACAGCCCTGCCTGCAAGCTGCATTTCAGCTGCTTTGGCTTTTCCTCTAAGTGCCTTTCCTCTGCTCAGGCTGCAGAGCTGGAGTAGCTAGGACTAGGAGCATGTAGAGTGTGTTGTGCCAGGTAATATATGTGTGGTGCAGAGGCTAAGAAGCTTGTGGGGAACTATAAAACTGAGAGAATCCAAATGTTTGTGTTCAGCATTTGGACCTGGCAGCAGTCTTTCTGAAGGGGTGTGCTCGCTGCTCTCTGAAGGGCAGCAGCAGAGCATGCATTTAGTCATGAACACAAGGGTTAAACTTGCTTCAGAGCAGCTTGAAAGCGAGGGTTGATTTTTATGGAGGGAAAGGGAGTCATCTTAAATAAGTGCTGGAAATCAAGAAGGAGTTTTGCAGCCCAGAAAGAGCCTCCGGGGTGAAATGTCGAAGCCAAGTGCATTTTCTGGTCTCAGTATACTTTTGATATAATCCCTTTTGCTGCATTAGCAGCCCCTGAATATGGCAGTGTTTTTTCCATGTTTCCACAGGCTGCTTATAGGCAGCTCTTTCCCAAACTGATATGTATGCATCTGGATTCTTATCTAGGCTGAGCTATGAAATCTGGAGTAACTGCTTTGATGGAATCAGTGGATTTACTCCAAGTTTGCATTTGTGAAGTTGAGATTAAGTCATTGTTTTAAAAACCCCAAACAACTGCTTCACAAAATTTGACATCCACAAAATTACCATTAAAAAGCGTGAGGAAAGCATCTTTTCTGCATGGTTTCTCCCACCCTTTTTGAACTCCTTTTTACAGCCTTACCTGGGTGAGTTAGAAGTGGCTGGGACTGCAACTGCTGGTGTCCAGGCCAGTTCTCTCAGAACTTCAGCTCTCAGCCTGCTCTGACCATGCACTTTGCAAAGTCACAACTTGGAAAATGCAGTAGAAATCATGACTAGAACATGCCTTGCTCTTCAGGAGCTTTCCACAGCAGTAAGTCTCCAAGCAATTTCAGAAGGAGGTAAAATGGTTTCTGATGCAGGCAGATTGCTATAGCAGAGCATCCTGGTAATCCTGGGCTGCAGTGCATGTGGCTTTGATTAGATGCCATCACCACAAGAGCTAAATGCAGTGAAACCGTTTCTGACTTTTACTAAGAAGGGAGAAACCTGATCCATAGAGAGCAGAGCTGTGTGCAAGCATCATCAGTAACAGCCTCGCCTTGGGAAAGGAGCCGCAGTGGCCAAAGAAAAGGTTGAATTTGCAATCTAATTACCCAAGATGTGTTTGCAAATATTAAGTATATGCTGTTTTGGCTCTAGCTTTAGCAGGGCAATACATAGAGAGCACCATGGGAAATAAGGTCTATATGCCACCACATTCCCATCTGCTTGTGCCTCCTAATCACTTTGCTTCCTTTCAGGTGGAACAGTATTAACAAACCTCAGAAGTCATAGACAAAAATCTGTCATTACCCAGTTCCCTGTGTGCAGTCTGCCAGAATCACATGGCAGTAGCACAGAGGGTTTCCCTGCCTGGCCCTTGGCCCTCGGTGCAATTCAGGGCATGCCTAAGGTACCACTTCAGTACTTCAGGAGTCTGAAACGGAGAGGAATCATGAAACCGTTGGTCTTTTGGTCCATTTGCCCAGCTTTTCTGCTGCACTGTGGAATTTCTGAAGTTACAGGTTCTCCTGTAGTGTGTGCTCATTGTGAGCCCACGTGAAATCTACTACCTGTTAACTTGGTGGGCTGTTTCTCAGGACCCTGGGGACCAAGCTGGCATGGACTTTTCACTGTTGTAGCAGGCCGTTGCTTATCCTACAGAAGCAAAAAAAAAAAACCCCAAACACCAAAACCTTAGCAGTTTTACAATAATCCAGTGGAAAATGGACTTAGAAAAGTGGATTGGGGATTTTGCTTGTTTCCCATTGTTTTGGCTTTGCTACAGAGTATTTCAGAAAAGTGCTTGTATGGCAATGCTGAGAGAAAAGTCCTTCAGGAGAAATGGGTCCCTCCCTAGGAAATGGTAGAGTTAACTAAAAAACCAAATAACCCCCAAGCCCACAACCCTGCAGCCTTGATACATATGCAGATAGCTATGGAGATGTCTGTACTTAAGGGTAAGTTTCAAGTGGCAAACAAGTATTTGATGAAAAGTCCTTTTGAGAAATTTTTTTTTTTTTTCTGTGTGTGTGAGTAAAACTTGATATCCTGGCAAGCCAGTGGTAAGGTTTGATATGGAGTCAAGTCCCCCATCACTCTGAGAAGAAAAGCAAATCTATTTGAAATGTTCTCTGTGTTTGTAGGTGGTGGCAGGGTCACAGCAGAATTAATCACATAGGAAGCATTAGCTGGCAAGTTACCTTCATCGTCTGAGCACAGCCTCACCTGTATGGGCCCTTTCTACCAGGGTACCACTGCTTGGGCTGCTGCTGACTTGATAAAACTCAGAGCAGCTTCAAAGGGCTCCTGTGAAGCTTGGTGTGGTTGGGATCAAGGGAAATGGGATGAACTTGCATCTGGGGGTTGAACTGTGGCAGGGTGGAGGCCTCTCCAGGTCCAGTGGCTGTCAGGGCAGGTTGCTGCTGCAGCAGCTCCATCTTGGCGAGCTCGGTGCTCCCCTGGTTCAAAACGTTATGGGCTCTGATAAAGTTAATTTCTGTGCTGGGAATGATGGACCTTGTGTGAAGCAAGTGAAGTAAGGTATGACAGATGATGTGGTTTTGGAACTAGGAAACAATAGTAATATAATTATGTTTTTTTGACGGATGCTTTAATACACTGGTGCAGACACTCTGTTTTGTTTAGAGCAGATCATGGGATCTGGAGGAAGGGTCTGGATTTTCCCTGATTTCACCATAGTTATTTGGCCTTAAGGCAGAAATGGAAGGAGAGATGCAAATATTTCTAAGAATAATAGCTTTGGGGATCTTGTAAGAAATTATTTTGCAAACTATTTGTGGCATGGAGTCGCAAACACACATGCTTTCCTGGCCCTAAACAACATGTGAGTGCTTTCTGTGCTTCTGGAAGTCCTTGGCCTGCAAAAGACCTGCAGCCAGGAATGTAGTATCTGCTCTCAGCCAAGGGATGGGCTTGAAATGACCATGTAATAAAAACAGCCATGCAAAAAGATAGGGCTCCACCTGACACAGCTCTGAAAGGTCCTAATGTGGATTTGTCATTCCCACCCTTTCCTCAATGATCTGTGGCAGGAAATAGTCTGAATTTGTAAGCCAAGCTCACCATGTTCTGAAAATAAAAATATTCTCCTACTTCATTCTGATCCTTTCCCTTCTTTTCCTTTCTTTTGGGTTCCCATGCACTTTGAAGTGCAGGTACATCGGCTGTAGGCTAGTTAGACTCAAATTGTGGCACAACTACAACTCAGTCATAATACTGTCAAAGTTTTCTTCATCTCACTAAATTGTAAATAATGCTTCAACCTGCCCTTTGTTTAACCTTACCCTTGGCAGCTTTGCAGTTTGGGATGCTGGTTCCTCGTGAGCTATGCAGTGCCCATCCAACAACTGTTTGGGAATATATTCCTATCTGTATTTGGACTTTCTGCTGAATCCTATAGTCTTGTTACCTTGCTGAGTGTGGAGTATGCTTTTGGGTTATTTCCCAGTGTATCTTTTGGGCAGTCCTGTGTGCTGTTGAGAAAGATATCTTGGTTTCCATTGCACACTCCCTGTGTTATGAGTAGAGTCCTGGACTGCAGCTCCACTGCTGCGTTTACAGTCCCCTGTTAGCAGAAAAAAATCACTTTATAGCCATGTTTCAGGTTCCTGTAAGAGGCAGACTGCAGCAGACCTCCCTTTAAGAGCCCACAGATGGGAAGTGCCCTGTGGAGCTGGGCACTGCTGTGTGCCTGCACCATGCCATTGCCCATGTGGCTGGGATGGGAGCTGCATTCTGAACTGAGCTCTTGCTTCTCTCTTGCACCCAATATCTCTCTGAAAATATGGTGGTGGTACATTGAAGGTGTTCAAGAACAACCCCTGGAAGCAGCACCTTTCCCAGTGGCTGTGATGGTGTAATGTTCTGCTGACTGTGCCTCAGACTGAGTACTGCTGCTGAGGCAGAAATTCCCAACGTCTGGGACAGAATTTAACATAAATGCCAAGACATTGATGTTTGCATTTTTTGTTTTCTGGACCCATTCACGATTCTGTAGAAAGGGTCTGTGCTTGAATATGTGAAGGTGTAGGGAAATTACTTTGAAAATGGCCTTGTGCTAAAGCAATTAAATAATATTTATGTCAGATAATTAATTCCAAGGGAAGGATAAAATTAAGAAAAGGCAAAATAACAGAGTGAAAACCATCTGCAGGCTTTTGAGGCATTTGTTATTGGAAAAGGATCGATTATTCCTGAGATTAGCTTTTCGGAGGTTTTAAAGTAGGGTTCAAAACTGTAAAGGCTGGATTGTTTGGCACCAGCATCTCTGTTTGTAGTGTGAAATGTCTGCTTGCAGTTAATCTAGGTGCAACAAATATATATATGCAGAAGAATTAATGGAAAAAACAGTGCAAGTACAACACGAAATGTGTTACAGCAAAGTGCAAGCGTAATTGAGTGACATAAATATATGGGTAACCTCTTCTGAAAAATGGGAGAACTCAAAAACAACAACGAAGGAGTTCTGAATATCAGCAGATCTGATGTTGTCTCTGGATTTGTCCCATATGTCTATACTTCTTTCATGTTCTATAAGGCACCTGTAGTGTGCCAGAGACAACATAGTGGTGCTAATCAGTACATGCAACAGAGGCAGGTTTTTTCCTCAGTGAAAGGAAGAATTCTTGTCCCTCCTCCATCCTTAGGAAGCCTAAGCAATAGCACTGTGCTGTGCTATCCAAGAGGGCAGAGCAGCCATGCCAAGAAGCACACGCAGAGCTCCTTGAATATGGAACATTTTCCTTTTTCTGATTTCCACATTGACTTCCACCAAATTGTGTGCTTGCCTGCAAGGTCACCTCTGACTGGCATTTTGTTCTTAGTTTTTCTCAACTCATAGTGTTCTCACTGGGAATTTGCTCAAACATCTCCATACAGACCAGGAAACCTTTAAATCTCTGGTCAGAGTGTGGGCACATGCAGTGATCTCTATGACTCCAGCCTGCCTGCTTTTAACTGTGGGATTCAGCAGCTGGAGTTCAAGGTGTGCCAGTGTTACGGAAGGGCTGTGCTTCTGTCACGGTTTATTGATTGTCCCCAAGTGTTATTCGAGAGCCTTCTGCTCCCTTTATTCATCAGGGAGAGCTGTCTGGACTAAGATAGGTTTTAAGTCTAACACTAAATCAGGTGCCAAGTAACCTGAAGAGTTGTAGATAAGCTAATGAAATTTGTTGAGCAACAGAAATTTAAATTCCTTGTGAAAAATGACAAGTAGAATTAGCGACTATTAAGTACGGCAGCAGAAAGGACTGAATTTCCAGCTCTGAGGGACATCATTGGAGGAATTAACATAACCCTTGAATTAAGGTAAATAATTACTGAATTGATTTAAATTTATTCAGGAGTAAGACTTCAGTCCAAATTTGGCTTGTGAAAATGTCACAGTAGTTACTCATGGAGAGGAATGGAAACGCTGGGGGCTGGGTGCTTGGGACGACTGTGTTAGTTCATGGAAGGGCAGCAAGGAAGATCTGCCAGCGCATCTCAGCTCTTCTGGGCTGGGCACCTGAAGGGACAGGCTGGCCCTGATGGAGAAGTGCAAAACCCAGACAGGCACTTGTGCCTTTTGGTGGTCTCTGTCACCTGCTCCTGCAGCAGCTCTCCTGCCTCAGCTTCACGATTTGTAAACCAGAATTAACAGCAGCCACTACTGGGATTGTTTGGAGACTTCCCCCTGTTAAAATGCCTTTCATTTCCACACTGCTCCAGTAGTGCTCAGTATTACTGTTATTACATGGTGCTTTCTTAGCTTGCTGTTCAGAAAAGCAGCTGCCTTCTGTGGCTGGTGTAAGCTACCATTATGCTGGGTGGTATTATGTATGCAACTGTACTTTTGGCATCCGGGTCTGTCATTTAGATTAATTTGGAAATTGTGTAGTGACTTGAGGAAAACTGCTGTTGAATTGAAGTTTGTTAGCCCAGAAAATATCATTAGTCCAAAACCCCCTGTAATTGTGTAATAAATGCAATACTGGATGGCCTTGCATATAAACCAGGCACTTGAAACATAACTTTTGGTACATTTTCCCTTTCCTTTTTTTTTTCCCAGTATGGGGTACTGCATCCTTTTTGTCCATGGTCTAAAAAAGCTGTCTACGTGGCTAAATAAATGGAGAGTTACTGTTCTGACCCTCTTTGCATTGCTGCTGCTGCTCTTCTCTTGGAAGACCGTGAAACAGAATGAAATCTGGCTGTCACGAGAATCCCTTTTCAGGTAGGAGTGACCACAGGAGAATACTTGCATTTTTATATTGTTTAAAATAAGTTTGTTACATGAAATAGTTTTCTTTAGAAGAAGTTGTGCTATTGATGCATTGATCTAATTAATATTTTTATTATCGTAAAATTACACTTTCTGTTGTCTGATACCTGCACAAAAACTGGTGTCAGCACTTTATATGCTTATAAAACTGCAAACTTTGGTTCTGACAATCACATTTTTAAGACATGCTGTTTAAATAACTTTAGTTCTGTAGATCTAACAATAGTGTAATGCTTTTGTTTCTAAAGACATAGCAAAAGTTTTTTGCAACACTCCAGAATGCCATAGTAATGCTACTGAATATACTGAAATTTCTTTAGCAATGTTCTAATGACAAAAATAAAATGCCACAAAGTGCCAAACTTAATGTATCATATTTCATTTTATTTGATTACTCTTTGCCAAACAGCTCTCTTAACAACCTCATTTATGTATTTTCTTGCATTGAAACAGACTGTTTCATTCTGTGTTTTGCTAGAAAATGTATTGCATTTGCCTCCAGCTGCTTTCAGCAGTTGTCTAATTGCAAAGTAATTGCAGAAATGCAGGTGATCTGCACACGGGTTGATCTTTATTTCCCAGCTTATTGGCCAGAACAAAGTTTAATTTATGCAGCACTGGCAGTATGAAATTGTTTTTTATGTGTACCCTTTGGTCTTCAGGAAACACTACTGAAGTCATTAGAGGTCTCTTAGTGAGGCTGTTTTTTAAAAAATCTGGAATTGGAGTTTCTTCCCTCTGCAAGATTCACGTAATATTCTGAGTTGGAAGGGACCCACAAGGATCATTGAGTCCAGCCCTTGAGTGAATGGCCCATACAGGGATGGAGATCAAACCCTCAACCTCGGCACTGTTAAAACCATACTCTGACCACCTGAGCCAATCTCAGTTCCCTGCCTGTCTCCCTCAAACACTGTTTGCTGTTCAAACAACAGCAGCCATGGTGACTAGCCTGGACTCACACAGCAATCCACTTCCTCCAGTCCAAACTCGGCCACTTGGAGGAAAGTAGGAGGATTTCCAAGTTGGACAACTCTCTTACTGAAGGGGAGGTGGGAATATGACAATTCCATTTGCAGACAGGTGTCATGCAGTGTTGTGTTGTGTTGTGCACAGCCGTGGTCACCCATGTTTTAAGAATGGCGAAGTCAAATTGTGGAAGATGACAGGAGGACATTTCCTTCTGCTCAGGAGCATTCTTGGGACACTATGGAGTGCTGTGGGATCTCTTGCAGAAGAGAGGGATAAGGTTATGTCTGCTTAGTTGGATACAAATGGAGTTCTGTCCTTCCAGCCTGCATTGAAAGCAGGTTGACTATTTACTGCTAGCTCCAGTTCCGAGGCTGTGCCGCTGCTGCTGTGCAGCTCTGAGCTGGAGCTAATACACCTTTACCTCAAGGGAGGGACTTGGGGTAGCTCAGGGTACTACTCAGGGCTCAGTGCCTCGGGTTGGTCTGTTTCCTCCTCAGCTCAGGAGTTTTGGGGATGGCACCAGGAGAGAGGTCTGCCCCAGGCTTTCGAGGGGATGGCAGAACTCTGTGTTCCTGCTGGGTCACCTCATATTGTGTCCTGCCCCTGAGAGCAATCAGCAGCAGCTGCTGAAAAAAGCACTGTAAGAACAAGGCCAGCAACAATAATGCTTCTCTCCAGTTCTTTCCTAGCTTGCAGTAAACTGCAGTTTAAAGACTTCCTGACTCAGGAGTTACTTGCTATTTTTGCTTTTAACAGCCACTGATGGACTTTTCTTCCATAATGTCTCTGACTGCTTTTTCAAATCTATTTATAGTTTTGGCTTCTACAGCATCCTGTGCGCTGGGCTCCACTGTTAAATTACAGAGCGTGCACACTAAGATTTCCCTCTGTCTGCTGTGAACCTTCTGCCTGATTATCTGGTTTGGTGTCCCCTAGTTCTGGTGTGCTGAATGAGTAGTGAGTAACCATCAGCTTGTCACTTAAGATAAAGGCACTTCCATACCTTGAACCCCCCATGCCTTCACCTAAGGCTGTCTCCTTTTCATGCTGGAGTCAGCTGGTTTTGTACTGCCCTCAGATGGAAGCTGTTCTGCATTTCTGATTCCTCTAGTCAGTCTTCTCTGGATATTTTCATTCCCATATCCATCCTTTTGAGAAAGAGGTCAGAATCACCTTTCAAGAAGTATGTGCAACACAGTAACTGCTTTCTGGTTTTGGTTCTCTTCTCCTACTAATTCCTAATCTTCTGCTTGTCTTTTATGACCTCTCCTAAGCAGCAAGTGATAATTTCACAGCACTCCCAAGGCAAATTACAAGACACATACTGTGATTGGAAATAACTGGTTTTTAGACATGAATCTGTGTGCAGATTTGTGCAGATTTAGAGTGTGTGTCTACACACTCTCTGTTGCTTGTGTCTGTACCAACACTGCATTTCTTGTGCCATCTTCTTGCCCGCCCTTCAATACTGTGAGATCCTTCTGCAACAAAGTGTAGTTAGCTTTAATTCCTGCAGTGCGATTCGCATTGGTGTCATCAGCAAACATGTCCCCTCCCTGTTTGCTCCTCCTTCAAGATCCTTTGTGAACACCTGAAGTAGCTCAGGTGCCATTGCATGTCTCCTGGGAACCCTTCTTGCACTCTTCTTCAGCTGTAAAAACTGTTCACATATTTGTGCTTTTTGCCTGCTGTCTTTCAACTAAGTATTGATTTATGAGAGGATCTTCCCCTCTTACTCCATGCCACCTTGAAGAAATTGGAAATCTTTAGTGAGGGATTTTATAAAAAAAAAACCCTTTGAACATTTAAGTGCTCAACATTGGTGTATGTGATTTTGATTTCCTGGGCTGTATTTGGATATTTATAAAGGCTTTCCATAGTTTCAATAACATGTATGTACCTGTTGAGTCTATAAAAAACAACAGAGCTTTCCAAATAACTTCTTTCTGCCATATACAAGGCAAATTCTTTGTTGGACTCTAGCTACCTAGAAGTGTGCTAGAATTAGGCTTTATTATGGTTTTTCCCAATTTACCTGAAGTGAAAATCAGACTTTCTGGTGTGTTTTCCCCTCAAGATCCCTTCCCTGGAGCCAAATGAAGTCATGTTCATCAACTTCAGTTCCCCTAGTGCCAGTCTCATTTAAATTATAGGCTACCTACCGCAGCTAATAGCTGCGTGTTTGGTTTCCTTTGGATGTATTCTACCAGGCCCAATGGCTTTATAACTGTTCTGGGTGTTGATTTGTTTTAAAGGCTCTTTTACTGCCACTTCAGTTAGAGACAGTGCTTCAGTCTTGCCCCTGTGAGGAAAAGCTTCCATGTGGCAACTCCTTCAGTTTCTCTGTAGTGAGCACTGGTGCAGAGAATCCATTTAGCTTTTCTGCTGTAGTCTTTTCTTCTTCAAGCACTGCTTTTAGACCTCCATCATGTATTTGCCTTAGGGAATCTTTGGCAGGTTTCCTCCATCTGATGTATTCCATTATTAGCTTTGATAGTTTTAGCTAGTTTTTCTTTAAATCTCTTTGGTCCGCCTAATTATGGTTTATGTTTAGCTGGCTGACATTTATGCTCTTTTTCTTTTTCCTTCTCTACCTGTTCCATTTTAGAGTGGTTTTCATTTCTCATAGCTGTCTTCACTGTGCTGTTTACCCTTACTGGCCTTTTTGTTGTCCTTTTAAGATCTTCTTTGATAGGTGTTACCCATCTCTCACAAGTCTGTAATGTGGTAGGACTCTTCTTGTTGATGGGAAGAAAATGCAAAAGAAGAATAGTATAGCAAGAAGATAATGTCAACCCAGGAGTGAGAGATCTCCTCTTTGGGGCAGGAGGATGCTGATGAGGAGAGGAGGGAGAAGTGGATGGAGGTATGTGAAACAACAATAAATTTTAATGGACAGAACAGGAGGAGGATACAGAGCAAATCTATAGATTTGGGAAAGGAGACATAAATCAACCTAATTGGTAGTCTCTGTGCGTGTTGAATTTTTTTTAAGAAGTATGTGCTGGGAGAATCTTGACTTACAATCGTAGTTCTTCATTCTTCTTTCTCCAGTTGCTGCTTCAATTAATTACTGCATCTTCCCTCCTCTCAGTTTTCTTTTCCTTTCACCTCTACTTTTTGTTCCTCCATTTGCTTGGATGTGTTTCTGCAGGGTTGATCTGTCTTGATTCTCTTGGCTGAGGCTTATTCTGTTAAATATGCTTTTTCTATGCTGGCCATAGATGTTTGTATACTCAGTGTGTTCCTAGTTTTGTGCTTTTACCCCATTCTGTCCCTTTCTCAAGACTTACCCTATTTTGACATCGTGTGGCAGCAATGTTGCCGTCTCTGGGTCACTGTTGCCACTCAGTCTTCAGCCCAGGGACCAAGTTTTCTGGATGCAGAAATCCTGCCAGGTCCTGGCTGAAAGCAGCAGTGTGGGGGAGGATGCTGCTGTCTGAGGAAATGAGGCATCTCCACATAGATGCACAAGCACGTGTGCAAGGACTAAATGGGAAGCAAATAAACTACAAGTATAAGACGTGGCCAAATATGTAGAGAGAAATTTGAGGCGTATTATTCCAAGAAATCTCTAGAAGCCCCAAGCAGTTTGTCTTACTGTGTCAGCAGGTGATCAGGGAGGACTTGTAAATTATTTAAGGAACTGCCCTCTAGAGTGAATGCACAGGACAGAAGGTCAGACTCAAATTGTGGGCAGTGTTAATGTCCAAAGCCCAGGAGAGGAAGGGGAGAGCTCTGGGCTGATCTCTGCATCCGCTGTTCTGACCTTTCCAAGGCTTGTCAAGCTGCCACGTTTCCTGTTGCTCCTGGAAAGCGTCCGCACACGCTGCCCACGTTTGTGACAGTGCCTGGAAACACAGTAGTACCCAGCAAAGGAACCATACAGAAATGATGCTTTCTTAGTCAGCAGCTTCCCCTTTCCAGCCAGGTCTGCTGACTTCAGGAGTTTGCAGAAGCTGCTTCAGCCCCAAATGTGGCATTTACTGCTGTGTTATTTTGTTAATTCTGAAAGCTGGCTCAGCTGAGGAGAGCAAGTCCCATTGCATTTCTTTTATAGGACAGTTTCTTATGGCCCAACACAGATATCTGTGAAATCAGTACAAGGGTTGAAGGCCAAGGAAGGTGGTTGTTTCTGTCATCCAGAGAATAATTTCCTGTAGAGAACCTTTGTTGGTGATAATGATTCTCAAAGCAGAGGAGACACCATCAGTTTCCCAGGGTTCCTGCTGAGGCAAGAGTGGTCTCATATTCTTCTAAACTGAGTGCTTTTCATATGGATATCACACAAAATCAATGAAGCCTCAGCCCTGCACCCAGTCACCTTGCAGAGCAGAACATGCATGTAAGAAACCAAGGGAGGGGATCACAGGGCATTTTTCCCAGCTGAAGTGGGATTTGAATGATGCTTGTATTTGAGGTTGGAAAATACCAGTGGTATTTTATTTCTCTGATTTATGGTGAATAGGCTTTTTGTTTTTCCATGGGGAGGAAGTGTTACGTAGAAAGGTTTGCCTGTTGTTTGTTTTCCATTTATGTTGCTTACTGCTGTCGTAGAAGTCAGAAGGGAAGGAAATCCTCTGGAGAAGTGACAGTGGGCTCGTGGGAGCCAGATTGGTGCCATAGGTTTCCAGAAGGGCACGTGTCTGCTGGGCTGGGGAACAGGGAAATGGGAGAGTTTGGAAAAGCACATTGGAAAATCATATTGAAATTGTGAGAGACTCGGAGCTTGTGGGAAGCAGAAATGGAAAAACATTGTGTTCTGCTTTGTTATTTATACTCCACCCTTTCCTTCTTGGCTTTCACTGTGGACATCATTGTTTCCTCTGTCGATGAGCAAACAGCGTTCTTGACTGGTCAGGAATCAGTTAGCAGGAGTGTTTGCCTAAACTCTCCCAAAAATTCCCCTCTACATCCAGCACTGTGTTTGCTGCTGCCTCCCCCAGTGCAGAGGCTCCAAGCAGCCTCAGTCATTGCTATGTGCATTTGCAAAATGAAACATCCCTCTCCCTGCCTGTGCGAGGAGAATAAATAGGTCAGTGTGAGCAGTGTGATGCAGAAGAGAGCATCTTAAGAACCCAGACCCATTTCTGCCTTTCCTGTGTCACCCCCACCGTCAGCAGAAGTACACAGATAGGAGAAGCTTTATTAGTGATGTTTTAATAAATGGGACCAGCAGAATTAGCAATAAATTCTACTTAAAGGAAAACAGTCCAGAATTAAAATATTTAAACATATGCATCTTGCTGTTAAAGCTGTATCCCATTAGAACTGAAGTGCTCGTGCATATGTAATGTACTCCTCACTGTTAGCTCAGTCTGCTCTGTTTCAGCAGAGGCTGTAGCAGAGCAACTCCTTGCACGTAGCTCTGAGAGAGCAGCAGTTTTGAGTGCCATGTCTCTGCCTGTAACACTGATGCTGATGTAATGAAACCCTCTCTGTATAAGAATTAATATTCCAGTAATGCCCAGAGGTTGTAAGTGTGTAGTTAATAGCTCCCAAGGCCAATGGAAATTAACATAGCCATAGCAGTCACACATTACTTGCTGCTGGTGCAGTATATCTTTGTGAAAACTAATATAGAAAATCATTCTCTTAAGAATAGCATCAATTAACTGATTTAATTCAGCGATTAGTCACAAAATGTCTTATTCCTGTAGTGCTCCCAGTAAGTAATTTGGAAATACCTGATGATTAGGAAGCCAAATGCAAGGTATACTTTTAATTTTAGTAGGTAAACCGTGGCTCTGTTGAGCTGAACTCTGCAAGGCAGTTGTGGGCGAAGCTTTGGAAGCTCTCACAAGTAGGTGTTAGTGATGCTGGTTACCACTGGCTGCAGATAACCAAAAGGATATTGTATTTGCCACTGCAGTTCCTTGGTGCTGTTTTGCAGTGAAATCCCCCTCAAAGGGTTTCTGCAGCTCTGAGTACATTCTTCCCGTGCAAGAGGGTGTGCACCCCACTGCAGGGGCTGTGTGTGAACCTGGCTCATTGCGATTAACTTCCATGCTCACCAGAGTTAAACAGGAGAGATAAGGCAAAGCAAAAAGAATTCTCGAATCCTTGGTTTTCCTGCCTGAGGTAGCAGGGTGTAGAGATGCTGGGAGTAGAAAAGAGAGCAGCTGGCAGGAATCTGCTTGTGAGCAAGAAACAGGACTTTGTCTAACTGTACTCATCCATCCCTATTTCCTGTTACCTCAGAGAGCCCCTATTTATGTGCTGGAAAGGATTACCCCATTAAACGGAGTACTGACTTCTCTGGATTCTTGCAGGGGAAATGTTTCCATGGTGTATGTGCTCCTGTGATTTTTTTCTCTCTTTAACCTTGAAACGGCATTTCCTCTGGCTGTGCAAGGTGTACCTTGCTTTCTGTGCTCTCAATTAAGCAAATAAGCATATGCTTGCTTTTTTCTTTGTGCCCTCATTATTAATTCCAAATGTTGAGTTCAGTGGAGACAGGGGAGGGACATGGCAGGGGAGACAAAGGGTAGGGATGGGGTGTCTGTGCAGCCAGACATCCTCAGTCATGTATTATAATGCCAGAGTGTTATTTTGCCACCTAAGGATGAGAGTCCTATTAGCCCTCACTTCCTGGCCATATTCTGCTCAGCCTTAACAGTGCACATGTGCTGGTACTTGGAGTATGCCATGCATCCCATCTAGTGGCTGATGGACATGGAAAAGATAGCCTCTTTCTGGTATCTGCAGTGCCAGGTTTAAATCAAGATTTTCATAAGGTGCTTCATGACGCTCAAATTTAAGCAGGGACACTGTTTTTAGAAAGTACCACATGCTTTCCCTCTAAATATTAGCCATTTTGGTTTTGGTCTTTCAGTTCAGTAATTCAGATTTTAAAATACAATGGCATCTGGCCACAGGGAGTGTTGCAGTGTTGGTGCTGGAAGTGCCTGTGGTGACAGCGACCAGGATGAGTTGAATTGCTGCCACACATTTATGTCTGCCCCGGGCACTTGGCGCGTGGCACAAGCTCGGAGTTACAACATGAGTTGTGTTGGCACAGATGCACAGGAGGTGATGAGGTGCTCGGATCACAAGCAAGCTTTCCAGGAGAAGGGACTGCAAGAAGAAGGTGGACCTAGGGGAAGGTGGGGTAACCTGGCTGCTAATGGTGTCCTGCTTCTTCTCTTCACAGCTCAGGAGTGAAGACCCTGCCCCACAATGCCAAGGTGCACTACAACTATGCCAATTTCCTGAAAGACCAGGGCCGTAACATTGAAGCAATCTACCACTACAAAACTGCTCTCAAGTAAGTCCCTCGGGGGCCTGGTGGGGCTCCTGCTGTTAACCCATCTCTTTCCTGGCAAGCATGGGGCAAATTGCTCCTCATCCCTGGCTCCTGGAAGCAGCTTGGCTTTTGGAGCCTGGGAAAGTTCCTTGGCTCGGTGTTTGCATGTCATGAAATGAGGTAGCCTGGCTTCCCTCCAGCTCCACGTGTGTGTGTGTGTGTGCACTTCAGTATATGAGATAGAAATGTTACCATAGCTACACGTTGAGCGATGAGGTGTCATTTACAGAGCTGAACGTATGCTGGTAAGCAGGAGGTAGTTGTCCTAAATGCATTTTCAGGTTCCTGGGCCATTTATCTTAGTAAATTGTTAATGGTGCATGCCTGGAAAATGTCAGTGTGGTAGCCATCTGAAGTGCAGTAACAATAATGGTACTTACTGCCTGTATTGAGGCTCCTGTCCACAGAGCTTTGCATGAACGCTAAACTAATTGATCCTGAAAATGCTCCTGTGCAGTAACAGGGCAGATACCATTGCTGAGGTTCTGTACAGGCAGAAGCTGAAGCAGGAGGATGAACTGCCTTGCCTATAGATGTATGGTAAATCAGGGCCCACGGCTGGGCTGTAATATGGGACATGTCCTGTGCTATCTGTGAAAGACCCTTCCTTCTCACACAGATGGGGTCACTCCCTGTGAGCAGCTTCCCTCCACTCGCTGCTCCTGCCAGTGCTGCTCATGCAGCTCAGCTGCTCCCCAGGCAGCGCTCAGTGCACCAAGCAGGTTACCCCAGTTCCCCAAACTTCTCCCCTCTGGTCCTTAGGACTTGAGAGAAAGGACAAGCCCCTCTGAGGAATGAATGCAAGGAATGGGGCTGGGGGGATGGTGTGGTGGCAAGGGAAAACAAGCACGGAGCATACAGATAGTGTTTTCAGGAATAGAAGCATGTTTGGGGAGGACAGACAAGGTGAAGAGTACCTCTGATGGACAGGAAGGGCAGAGCTCAGCTCCATAGGACATGTCAGGAGGTGGAAGAAATATTCTTTCCCATCATGTACTGTGACAGAAAACTCCAGAAATTACATGTGTGTCTTGTCTTTTGGCCAGCTGACAGGGTTATAATAAAAGCTCTCCAAGGGCTCCTAACCCACCCAGGCTGACCTGTGAGAACAGGAGTTCATTGTCACTGAGGAGGGATTGAACCTGGGTGAAGGTGATTTTTGGCTTTTTTGAGCAACATCCTGTTCTGTTTTACCATGCTGAGCATTTAGGAAGTCATTTAGAAAAACCTCCTATTTTTTAAATGTTTCCAGCAATGGAAAATCTAGCACAACCACCAGTAGACTGTACTGAAGGTTAATTACATTGGCTGCTGAAAATGTCCTTTATTTTTAGACTGATATGTTTAACGCCAGCTTCCAGTCATTGAATTTGTTTACACCTTTCAATGCCACACTGAAGATCCCATTACCAAAGGTCTGTTTTCCACAGAGTGATCAACTCTTCCCTTAACCTGGTGCTTGATAGGTGCTGTTTTTTTCAGCATTACAAGGTTTTGCAGTCCACCAGTTGTTCCTGTATCTGATCTCTGAACTTTCTCCAATTTACCAGAAAAGCCCACTGCAAGTTAAAAAGAAGAGGGACTGACAGAAATTGTCCAAGCCCTGCGGTGGAGTGCACAGAGTAATGTAACTGCTCCTACCAACATTGCCTCTGCTTGTGTAAATGGGATTTGCAGACAAAAGATCTTTTCTAACTCAGCAGCATGCATTTATTGTAATTATAATGCTGTTTTCTGCTCTGCAGTATTTCAATTATGAGAGAGTCTGTTTTGAGAACTGATTGCAAACATTTTCTCAGCTGTATTACATAGCACTGTTGGTGTTGTTTATAGAGTATCTGAAGCCTTGTTGGGGTTTGGAGCCCCACGGAACTAACTGTGTTCTTCTCTAGGTGCTTGGTGTCTCATGGCACTGGTGCTAGTGCTCCACTTGCTTCAGTAATTTCAGGGTTAGCTGGCAGTTTGGAAAAGTGAAACTCAGCTTGCACATTGTCTTTCTGACCCAAAAGTGCAGGCCAAGAGTTGGAAGTCTCTCTCACTGGGAAGCTGCACTACTTGCTCCTGTCACCTTGTATCTCTGCACTTACATTTTCCTTATTTTTACTTCTTCCCAACTGTGTTACAAGGAAATTATTTGGGGTCTGTGTAATAAGCAATAGAACAGTGTAAGTAAAAAGTGTACTACGTTGTTCTGTTGAGAATTACATTCTGTAATGTCCGTGTTTTCCCCACAGACAGACAGACCCTTTCTGCAATGCCTGGGGTTGTGTGTGGGTCCTTCAGCCTCTGCTGAGTGCCTACATTTGATGGCTGTGTTGAAGCAGTGGAGAAGCTGCAGAGTGTGGGACAGGTAGCATGAGGTGGATACAGTGGCAGACCCTACACAGGTATCACAGCAAACAGCTGTTGTGTCCAAGCTGTTTACCCATCCTCATGGACACCAGCTCCTCACAGACTGCTCTGGTTGTAGACCAATCTCCACAGAGAAGGAAGCAGTAGCTGTGATATCCTGAGCAGATTTTGATGATTCAGGGTATTTTTTGTCACTGGCTTGACCTGGAAAAAGGAATTACCACTCTGTAAATTTCCATATCAGGGAGTAGGCAGACCAGCAGCTGAGGTATTCACACAACAAGCTTTCATGATTTCCCTCAGGTACCCCTCACTGAGTGCCTACTCTCCTAGGGAGTGTGGGTGGATCCATCCTCCCCAGGTTACAGAAAACCCAAGCTACTCAGGAGGCTTCACAATCCAATGGCAGCACAGCCAAGAGTACAGAGGATAAAAATATTATTTCTGCCTAGTGCTCAGTGAGCAGATCAATAGGGAATTAATAAGGAAATGGAGTCGATAAGGACACGGCTTGCTGCCTGGGAGCTCCTGGGAGATAGGAAAGGGAGAGCTGCAGTGCCTCCGTGGGCGATGGCTCATCCACTATTCCAGCTTTGTGCCAAATGACAGTGCAGGTCTGCTTGATCTCTGGTGAATGAGTTTAATTGTTTAGTAAACAAAAGTGATGTTGTCAGACTGCACCCTGCTGCTTGAATTGCCAGCAATTGCCATTCCACCAGCTCCACCAATGTAAGGATGTGCTTCCATGCCCTCCTGCTCTGCCAGCAGTGCTGGTTGCCATGGGTCTGCTCAGCAAAGCAACGCATTGAGCCAGTAGCTGTGGGAAAAGATGTTGAAGTGCACACAAGTCACCTAGTGAAATACTAGCAATTGATACTAAATGCTGGGAAAGTTGGTCCCCAATGCTTTAAGTGCTCCCTTTCTTGCTTTCAGAGACAGGTGGAATTCTCTGCTGGCAAATGTTGGTGTAGCTCTGTTAGCTTCAGGGCAGAAAAGTGGTGGAGGAGAGTAATGCATTTTCTCTGAAACTGCAGGGCAGGTTTCCAAGGCAAACTTGGCCATCAGTCCCAACAACCACCTGTTGGTGCCATTGCAGGTGGCCCATCAGAAAACTCATTCCTCACCCTAGCCCAGAGACCAGTGGCACAACACCCTGACCTAGCCAGACTTGCGTAATCAGTGCAATCTAATTATGCTCTCCAGGAGTGGGGGAAATGAAAACTGAAATGAAGTGCAAAAATGGAGAATGATGTTGGAATTGGAGACGGCGAGAAGGAAAAGAACAAAAATTCTGTTTATGTGGGAAAAGCTCTTCCTATATGTAGTTCCTAAAAGGGGAATGGAAATGGAGCCCTTCAGAGATGCCAGATGAGTTACCCATAAAACAGGCCTGACAAACAGCTGGCATTCAGTAATTGTAGAGTGGGTTATAAACCTTTCAGCTTACCTGCAGTAAAACAAGAAAAACACACTGCTGGATTAGACTGCTTCACTGGTTTGCCCGACATATGGTAGTGACCCTGGGAGATCCTTGGGGTTTTTTCCTCTGCAGAAAGTAAAGGCTGGAAATAGTCCATCTGAGATGTGAATTGACCATGGCTATTCTGAAAGATGGCCTTAACATTCTTGCTGCTGCTTCTGCTGCGGATTTGCGGTTGTTAGGAATTCTGGAGAACCTCTGCTCCTGGAGATCAAACAGTGCTGATCTTATCTGAAATTTATCTCACCACATTTTTGAGTAAGAATGTGAGGTTGTGCAACCTCACTCAAATATGAAGAACAACTCTGATGTGCTAATGAAGATGTTTTTGCTGTTGTTGGTAGTTACCAAGCTTTTGTCCTGCTTCTCCCCAGCCTTGTGTGCTTGATGGTACTGTTGAGACTGTTTTATTGCTCTTCAGGAATGCACGTGGGCTGATGTGCAGAGAGAGAAAAGCAACAGATCCTTAAAATCCATTTGGTGAACATTCATTATCAATTAAATCAATCTCCTTTTAACAATGGAGAGAAGAAAAATAATTCACCTTCCCTCCTACAATTGCACTCATTCAACATATTAATTCCCAAAGCAATTCTGTCTCACCATCCCTCTCCGTGTTTGTTGCCAGGGCAGTGCTTCCCATGGAGGCCGGATCAGTGTGAGCATCAGCGGGTGGAGCTGAAGGAGGTTGCTGAAGTTGGGTGGATAAACACACTAATAATAGTTCTGTGCTATCCAGGCTACATTTCTGTGTCTGGAAAAAGGTCATCATCTAAAAATTCATGTTTGCCTCTTGGGTGTTAAAGCATACCTGACAGTGCAGAGTCCTGCAGGAGGCATCCACCTCGTGTAATGTGACACTGTGAATTTATGTGCATGCGTGCACCGGGGTGTGTGCCTGAGAGTGCACACACTTCTGCAGCGTTACCTCCATCTGTGTGTGCATCCATCAACAGCTTCCTAGTCACAAACTTCCCTTTGACTTTCCTTGCCAAATGCTGCTGACCAAACAGAGCAGGAAGGGGACCAGCCTGCCGTGCAGAAACCTTCATTCCCCCTTGTGGCATTTTCTGGAGGAAGGAGCCTCTGGTCAGCACGCAGGAACTCTTGTGCTGCCTTTCATTGCAGTTCAGGGAGCTGTTCTGCTGTTCAGCCTTGAGAGAGAGGACAGAGTGGGCCAGGAGGCAGAGGAACCAGTATGAAAACACTTGGTGCTGCAACTTGTGTGGTCTAGCTCTTGCAGAGCTTGCAAATAATACATCTTAGGGTGTTGCTTACAGCAGGGGAACTGGGAATGCTGGTTTGTGGCATCAGTAAGGATCATGAAATCATGGTTATGTATCCCCAGTACTCAAACACAGGCTAGGTGGAGAGGGGAAAACAGTGTAAGTAGCTCGTCCGTATTCCTCGTTTGAGGGAACATTATTGGTTCATAGCATCCCTGGAATGAGTAGAAAAGAAAAAAGCAAGGCTGTTCTTTCAACTCACTTTAGAAATAAAGCCCTAATATGATGTAAGGGAGACTCGGGTTTCTTCCTAAGCTTTCCCACATACCTTCCTGCTGGGTTTTTATATATCTTAAATCAATGGTATCTGGGGTTGTTTAAATTCAGTTAAATTGCACTCTCCATGCAGTAAAAAAATTGTGTTCTTACAGCCCTTTATGTGTGTGTGTCAGTGTATTTGCCTTGAAAATGCCTCTCAGCGTGGACTGCAGGTGGCCTTGGATACCATCTGTGATTTATTTCTGGGAAGAATTAAAATACCAGCACCATTTGTTAGCCTGTTTTTACATTGAGTAAAAAATGTGCAGTGCTGCTTTGCTGTGACTGCTGTGGCTGCATTTGCCCCTGAAACCGTGAGTGCCCTTCTGACATTCTGATGTTACTTAGGTCAGGCTCTTGGAGCAAGCCTGAAATGCCTTTGTAGGGATTTCATGTAACACTCTGTGTCAGTGGATGTTGCAGGCTGGAGGTGGATCATGTCCAAGCAGTTGGGTGTATCTTTGTGTGGTGTTCTGATGCGAGCGTTGACAGTAGGCTTAAGGAGTACTGTAGGTATGTGGTGGCTGTCCTGGCTGGATGGAATTGTTGGGTATTTTAATGGTAATTGATGGCTGAAAGGGCCGCCTGATAATTTGAATCAGAGACTTAATGGCCTTTAGAACACTGCATGGGATGGTGGCCAAATTACTTCAGCCAGTGTGATTTATTTTTGAACCTGTTCTCTATAAAGCACTAATCCCTGCCTGTTTTGAGGGCAGCTCCCCCTCTGCTCAGTTTTTCTGATTTTTAGTGATAAAAAACCCAATCAATCAAGGCACAGGCTTTTATTTACTTGAAAACACAACTGGTCTAAGTGCAACCATGAGCCCTGATGCAGAGACAGTGTGTGTGCATTTAGAGCTGTAGAAGCTGGGTGTGCCTGCTGGGATGGACAGATGGATGTGTCAGCCCTGGACACTGGTGGGATCCCTTCCTGCATCGTGGTGTCTGTTGTGGGTGTAGGTCCTTCTATGCTGCCCTTCAGGGACTTGCTGGCTTTTCAAATACATCTTCTTAGGTAAAAGCCCCCATCAGCTCTGAGTATGACAATTCCATAGTCTTCCTCGGATACTGCATCAGAGCTCTGCCTTCTTTTGTATTGGGGACTGATAAAAAAATCCAGGGAATGAAAAATGCTTTCCTGATGAAAAACTGTTTTCTTACTGGAACAAGGCATCTATTTTGATTTTTCTGTGGGGTATGCAGAAACTTATGGTTGTATTTTGTACATGTTCAAGTCTACCTTTCACTTTTGGCTAATGATAACCTTAAATGAGTTACTCATTCCCACAGCCACTGCTTTTTTCTTAGCCTGCTGTCCTTGTTTTTATGAAAACTGTACACTATGGGTCTGCACAGCTTCCCCTGGCACTTGGGAGCCTCGGGAGATGACAGGCGTGATTTCACCCCCATCTGCTTTGGTGAGAGTGTGTTGTTATTTTATCCCTTCATGTCACATTTGATTGAAGGGCTCACCTGATGATCTCTTGTTTGCTGTGGGTTCCCTCAAGATTGTGTGGGCTCTATGGAGGTACCTGCATTGTTCACACTGTCTCTAAGTCAGGCATGTTGTGAATTATTAGTCCTTTGTTAGGCTTCGAGAGTGTTGAGGTTTCTGAGATTTTCAGGACTTATGTGGATACTGCATAAATTCTTTATGTGAGAGAATAAGCAGACAGTCCTGTTTGATAACCTTGTGTTGCCTCGACACTTCAGGGAACATGTGAGTTTAGCAAGAAAGATTTTATTTATTTATATTTAGCTGTGATATTGTTTGACTTAAAATCCTGTTTTTTCTCCCTAACTCTAATTCTCAGGCTTCTATTCCTGCCCAAGTTTGAAAATCTCATGAAAATTTATAAATAGTAATATGGTTTAGTGTGTTACAGGTTGGTTATTTGACTGACTGGCATGCTTTTGGATATTGCTGTGGATTGGGGGTATATTTCCTTAATGGATGTCAAGCTCAAAGAATTAATGAGGGTTTTGTCAATTTACAGATTAAAATCTATTCAGATTTTTTTTTTTTTTTTTAACTTTCTATCCTGGAGAGGTTTCCCTCAGTATCAGGGTGCTCTGCCCTTCAGCTCTGGGGGCTCACCCTGCTTAGAGGATTTGCTGGTGGCAGGGTGCCTGTGGGCTGCTGTTCCTGCCTGCCGGGCTGATGGGCAGGGGGAGAAGCCGTAAAGCCTTACTTGCTTCCCCTGATCCCTGGCTGTGATTCAGCACTTGCTATTTATACCCAGTCGGCCTCTGGAGATCCCAGGTTAGATCAAGATCCTGCTGGAGACGCCACTGATCAGGCGTGACCCTGCGCTGACTTCATGAGCAGGACCTCCCTCAGGAGCTGAGCTGGCCCGTGTAACAGCAGTGGGGCTCCTCATGGGACCCACAGCGCTGCTCAGGGATGCTCTTTGAGCCCCCAGCACCAGACTGGGATGGGATCACTCCCTGCCTTATTCCTGGCGTTGTGTCAGGACCCCCTGGCAGCTGAGTGTGTGGAAATGGGTGCAGTGTAATACCCATCTCCGGGCTGTGCTGTGTACAGCCAGGAGTCTCGCTGCTTTGTCACGCTTTCACTGAAGAGGATTATGCCCGAGGCTTTCAAAGGAACCTAAAAGCATTAGATCTCTCACTTGCCTGACTTTCAACAGGATTTCTAGGTGCTTTTTTAAATACAAAAATCCCAGCCTGCCACAACTTTCTGCCTAGCTGAAGGGTGTTACCTTTGAGGAAATATTGATGCAACTACTAGAACTCTTCAAGAGAAAACCAGCTGCTGATTGATATTGCAGGATCACCTCTCCTTCTAGGAAGGAAATTCAAATGTTGCAAATTGAAAACCTTTTTGAGGAAGACATAGGATCTGCCTCCATGACCTACACATCTTCACATCATGTAGAGCAGCTCTTGGAACGAGGTGCCACGCTATCATGAGGCCATGACCTGAGTTGTTACCAGTGCAGGATTGTTCCCTGAAGGATGACTGCTCTTGGAATTACATCAAATCACGCTTTAATTCAACCTGACATAGAGCTTTATTGAGAACTTACATAAATACATGAAAATGAGCGTGATGTAATATTAAAATTGGAAAATTGGCTTGAAATGGTATACCGGAGTAAATGCAAAATGGGCAGTATTAAAACTTGGCACAGATAGAAACATTATTCATATAACATTCTTTCATTGGCAAAACAATGCCAATAATTACAGTATATATTGGAATGGGGCAAAACGTGCCTTAAAAGCAAGTTGCCATGCTGCCAGCAAGTAATTGGGCTTGGGTAATTAAGGCCTGAGTCCATGTGCTTAATGTGGCTGCAGGGAGCCCCGCTATGCTGCTGAGCTCAGGGATGCTGAGCTTTGTGGTAGGGTCGGGCAGGCACCCGGAGAGCCAAGAGTGGCTGTCAAGGAAGTGTCCTGTTCTATGGAGGAGTGGTGAGAGGGCTGACCCAGGGCTCTTCAGGCTCTCCTCTGCTCTTGCCACAGAGAGGTAACACAGCCTGTTTTGTCAGGGCAGCACAGGGAGGTGATTCTCACAGCTGCCTCAGTGGTGGCATGGTCCCTATGAGTGCTAAGTTTAAATGCATTATTTAATCAAAAGATGCCTTAACAAAAAACAGGCACACTAGATCTTTTTGGCTGAATAATTTTTTTTTTATTATTTTTCATCTATTATTTTAATTTATAGAAGAAATGAATGTGCTTGGAGCCCTTTGAATATTAGGGAAGATGATGCAGGCAGGTTTTTCTTTCTGCTGCTGCCATGGCATGGCTTTTGCTTACAGGGTTGCTTACAGGTTTTATAAGAACTCAAGTTGAAAGTCACTGGGAATGTGTTTTGAACAGGCTTATTGTCAACCCTTGGAGAGTGATGAAGGGCTGGTCACTGGGCTGGAGCATCAAGAAGAGTCACCCTCATGTGACATCTCAGGACTGTCCCTGAGACACACACACTGAAATGTGTCTGTGAACTGCTTTCAGTAACCTCTTTTATCATGCAGTGACTGTGGGGGGCTGCCCAGACCCCTGAAAGGTGACATTACAGCCTTTTCCATGCTGTCCCTGGTAGTTTTCCAGGCTAATTGCGTGTTAGTCTGGCCCCATCCCCTGCTGCTTGCTACCCACACAGCAATGCCTGTGCAAAACCCACATAATGCTCTTAAGAGCAAGTGGGTAGTTGTCACACTAATGCCTTCCTCCCCCTAAATGCCCCTGGCACCACACCAGGGGCTGTTTAAAGGCAGGACTGTGAGCAGAGCGTGCCAGTTGTTTAAGTGGTCTCTCTCGATCTGAATTAAAAGAATTAAAATTCTTGGTGGATCATAGGTTGCAGTCATGACAACAAATTTCCTTCCTTTCTCTTCTTTCTGTAATTGTCTTGTAATTCAGATATGGAGCCAAACAAATCCCTTCAATTTTTTTTTAAAAACCCCCATGTTTCAGATAATAGTGGAATTAAATGAAAAAGGAGAATAAATGGTCATCAACGTTTTGATGACTCTAGATGTTTTATACCTGGTGTCGTCTTGGGAAACTGGAAATCTCTTGACTGTGCAAGTCAATAGGGCTTTTGTTCAGTGGTATTAGAGGGAATTTTACTCACCTAAAAGAAGTGGGGATAATTACTAACAGGAGTTCTTGTGCAGTCTATACCTGTAATAGTTAAAGGGAAGACTGCTGAAATTTATTCTGACAATTGCAGATACAGCATTGGAGGAATCATTTGAATTATTCATTCTGCAACAAGGAAACATCCCACTTGTCTTCTCTTTAGAAATGAAATCTCAGTCTGCTTTAAAATATACTTTTATGGGTTGCTTTCCCATAATTTTGCTATTCCAAGACTTCTATTATAATTATCCTTTAATGTAGATTTAAAAGAAAATTATTCTGATTTCTAAAGGAAAGGATAAACTGATTTTTTACATGAACTGCTACTTGTAGAGTAAGTTTAATGAAATTCAGCTTGCTTTCATAAATAATGCAGCACTTGCATTTGATTAGGTGAAGCCTAGAGGAATTTCTACCTAATCAGATGCATAGCAAGAAGGATATTGCCTGCAGACTGTTACCATTATCAGTGGTGGTGGCAAGGAAAATACAGCTCTATATATGTCCATAGAGAAAGCTTTGTTTCTTAAGAGAAGTTGCAAAACAAGGTAGATATGTTCTGACTATTTATCTCCTGCATCTCAGTGTCCTCAGAGTGATGGTTTGTAAAACAAAATGTGGATTCTGAGTATTGTTGTTATTGTGGCACGAAGAGACTCTAGGTTAATTGGAGACCTCCTTGTCCTGGCAATGTGTTTCTAACCCTTCTAAGAAATAAATGCATTCTTCATATGAATGAAGAACGGGGAAGAGACAATGTCTGCATTAGAGAGCTTATGATCAAAATTATCTAATGCTGAATATCAGGATTCATTGAGGCCAATTCCAGAAGTCTTGATAAACAGCACAAACCTCCTGATGACTTCAAAATGGGGAAAATACGTGTGTCTCCCTCCGTTACAACAACAAATCTCCTACAGCAAAAGTAAGTTCTTGAGTAAATGTTGGTTCAGTTGGTACTTGTGGTCAAAGTTTTATGCTCCTGCATAAATCCTGCCACAAGACTTTGTTCTGCTCTGTTTTTATTTCCAGGGAGCTGTTATTAACAGCAGTGGGTGTGCCTGAGCAGAGGGTAGTTTAAATAGGGCTGCTAGTCCTTTATTCAACATCCATATTAATAAATAATAAAATTATCTCATCCCCATTCTCTAGCCTGGAGGTCAACTGGAAGTATTCAGTAAATGTTTGTATGTCTGAGAGACAGTGGCCAAGTCCAAGCTGGCTTTTGGGACCAGACTCTGTTCTGGACTCAGGCCTGGACCACTCCTGGGAGCTATTGGCGGGTGGTGTGAAAGCAGCATAAACTGAAAGAGGGCAAGTTTGGATGGGACATTAGGAAGAAATTCTTTTCTGTGAGAATGTTGAGGCACTGGAACGCATTCTTCATAGACGCTGTGGATGCCCTATTCCTGGAAGTGTCCAGGGCCGGGTTGGATGGGGCTTTGAATAATCTAGTGGAAGGTGTCCCTGCCTGTAGTGGGTGGGCACTGGAACAGATGGCCTTTAAGGTCCTTTACATCCCAAACCGTTCTATGATTCAGTGATTCTATAATGGCATGGATGGTCATGGGCTCAGACTCTGGCTCTGGCTACTTCACCAGAGGTGATGCTCTCTTAGGCTTGGTTGTTCTGCTGACCTCAGTCGAGTGGCAGCTTGTTCTGCCACCATAACAAAGTAATATTCCAAATAAATTTGGAGAGAAATAAAAGAGCTGAACCCTAGCGGCAAAGCCCAACACCACTGCCTTATCTCACTGTGGTCAGAATTTCTCTTAACTTTTGTTCAGATATGTAAAATTGCAGACGTCCTGAGTTCTTCAGGCCATATGCTAAGCGGCTTTAAGCCGACAATTTGTGCTTGCTGAGCTTCTGGGTTTTCACTTGCATTTCTTGGAAAGGGCAGTGGGATGTAATGAATAAATGTAAAACACAAGAAATAGAGCCCAGGATACATGGGAGACATGCTTGCATGCTGTGATTTGCTGTTGAGAGGTTTTAGCACTGAGCTCGGAAGTGTATTTATGGAGCTGCTGGTCAGAACGGTGCAATTTAAAGGTGAAATCAGTTCCCTTTTTTTAATCTTGAGTTTTCATTCCACTCCAAATTGGTGCAAGCTAATCTCCCAGACCTAAAATGCCATAGGAGCACTAAAGGCCAAGAATAGAATTAATTCTGGAAAGTTTGAGAGAAAAACCATTAGGTTTAGGGCTGTAAAATGTTAATCTGTTTCTGGCTTTTCCAAGAATTGTCTGAAATCCTTTTGCCCACTCATAACTCAGGTGACTTCTTGTCAAATATTAGAGCTGTTTTATGTGTGAGTGCTGAAAGAAGTAGTGCACACTTTTATCATAGCCGTCTGGCAAAAAAACCCTCAAAAATTTAACTCCCAGAGGGTTTTTCTTGGTTCAAAACAATGTCAAAATCCCATGGAGGAAATGGGAAGCAAGACTGAGCCCTTGGTCATTTTCCATGTAATGTTCTTTTCTCAATATTCTGGTCAAGGTATCACACAGAGCTGCATCCCAAGTGCTAAAGAGCAAGCAAGCTTGGCCCTTTCCTTTCCTCCCCTGCAAAGCATTTCTCCTAGCCTGGAGAGACTTAGACTAGATGACAAATGGATTTGAGGGTCAAGGTAAAGACTCCACACTACACCCTCATCATCATCTTGTCTTTTGCTGGTGCTGCTCCAAGCGCCGGAAGCCTCTCACATCCCAAAATGCGTCAGCTCACTGGGGAGCTTCAGCGATGGAAAGTGGTGCTGTTTCTATGTCAGTTCTCACCACAAATCTCCTGCTCTTTGCTACTCTGTGACAAGTTCACCTACGGGTCTCTTCCCAAGTCACTTGAGCAGCAAACGCAGGCAGCAGGGGTGAGTGTGGACCCCGGGCAATGCACCTGAGGGCTTGCAGCAGAAGTGGGGACCTCTGAGAGACAGGATGCTTATCTGCGTGGGAGGGGTGTTGGTGCTCTGTAGTCATTATTTACTATGAATGATGGTCACTACATTTATCTTTTGTTATTTTAACAGGCCACTTTTCAAAAAACACACATGGCTGCATCCCTGAACAATTTCTCCTTAAATATGTGGCTTTGCAGTCTTTGTTTGCTAGGTGGAAAAAGGACTTTGGGCTTTTCTCTTTCTTAATGGTAGGAGACATCCTGGTTTTGTTAGTGGTGCATGCCCATTTCTCCCAGAGTTCCCTCGAAGGTTTCCAGCTTCACCCCCGAATAAGACCTTGCCAAAATCATTTATGAGCTGTGGAGTGAAAATGTGACTGATACAAATGTTGCAGCAGTGTATAAAATGCTAAATTGTTTATGGTATTTAAGCACAGAAAATCCCAGGGCTGAAGTGGCATAATGAAAAACTCCAGGCAAAGAAAAAAAAAAAAAGAATCCGAAAAGTCTTGGATTAAAAACAGTTGCAAACTTTAGTCAGGCTATACTATAGAGTCTTAATCCCTTCTTCCTTTAAATGCCCTTTCTCATGATGTACCCTGTGCTTTCATAGCGAACTACTTTTAATGTCATTATCCATATCACTTTGCCATGATCAGGGACCTAAGGCAAAGAAACTGTCAGATGACTTGTCCTCAGAGCATCAGACTTTCTCACACAGCTGGTCTCCAGGAACCTCTGTGGGCATCTGTCAGAAATTTATTTCCTTATCATGGTGACCCTCAGTTTTCACCTACCTATCACACAAAGGGTCCTGGATACTTAAATCTTGCCCTGGATCACTTCCACCTCTGGAGTTTCCTGGCGAAAGACCTACAAACTAAAATATTAATGTAAGAGCACAACTCTGAGAATTTAAACTGCTGAATGGACCATGACCTGCTGCTTAATCCATGGAGAATTTTAACAGAGATGCATTGGGCCCAATATGTAATCTTGTAACTAAAACAGGCAGATGTGAAGATCACCAGGTTAGATTAAAGGAGAACTGTACTGAACCAATGCCACGAGAAACTTAGAGAATTCATGCTGTTAAGCAGTCTGGTTCCAGATTCTTTTATCGTTTTGCTTAGTCCTGAAAGCATTGTTCAACAGCTGATTTCAGGTTTCCTTTTGCACTTTATTATCACTTCTGTTGGGAAAAAAATTGTTTTAAAAACCCAACAAATAATTTTAAATGGTGTTGTGTTGGATTCTGTGTATATCAAAACATATTTCCATTTGAAACATTTTTTGATAAGGCAGTTCTTGCTTGTTGCAAAAACATTTTGAATACAAACATCCAGGCTGCTTTAATCACTATGTCTTTTGCTGGAAGGGTAAGATAGGTTTTCAAAGCTGTTCAGTGTTCCATTTTGCCCTGGAGATATATAGGAACCATAGGAGAAGATCTGATTTGCAATGTCTTTGTGAGTTGAAAAGGGTCCTCAGGATTGCATTTGACCTGCAGCAAATGAAGGGAAAACACATATTTTTAGCCAACATTCATCACTTTATTGAGTGCCAAACAGCATTGGTGGCAGGGTCAGTGACTTCAGCTTTATTTGTCAATTAATGAGCATCTGTAACTTGGTATTTCATTTTTCCCAGGCTGTACCCTCGTCACGCAAGTGCTCTCAACAACTTGGGGACGTTGACCAAAGACGTGGTGGAGGCAAAGGACTACTACAGACGGGCCCTTCAGCTCAACCCTCAGCACAACCGAGCGCTCTTCAACCTCGGCAACCTGCTCAAGTAAGTTGACTGCAGGTCTGGCACCAAGAAAATCCACATTGCCTGTACACACATCACCAAAGGAGTTCTTTTCTGCCAGCTGGTGAAGAAATGGTATTATTTCTTAGCGCCATCCAAAAGTGCTGGCACAATGGTGAGGCTTAGTTTGGATATCCTTGTGCTGTCTGTGGCACATCATTCCGGGTGCTGTTCACGAGTGTGTTTCAGCTGTAGGAAATTCACTTGTTTCAAAACAGGCATCAGAAATGAGTTGCCTAAACCCAGCTAGTCACCTGAGATCCCCATCTTGGTGGAGGTGTGTAAACATTTCCAGGGGAGGAAGATGTATGGTTCAAAGGCAGGCATCAGATGCCAAGCTAATCAAAAAAATCCCTCTCTGCAAGTTCCCACTTCTCCTCATTAGCTGTATGGAAAGTTGTTGTGTAGTTAGGCATAAGCACCTTACACTGAGATGCTCAGAGCAGCAGAGGGTTCATTCCCTTGCAGAGCAGGTAGGTCTGGATTTGAGGGGAAGGCTGGTTTACATCCCTGTACAGTTAAAAACGAGTTGATGAGCTCATTATTTCACTCGTTGTTATTTAGAGTGTCAGCCTTTAGCAAGGAGAATAGCAGACAATCATAATCATGCAAATTAATTTGATGAACCACATCTAAAGACTAAGATCTGTACAAGAAGCCAGTATGATAAGATCTGCAAAAGGTTCAATTAAAAAAATAAAATATCTCCATTTAGCACCAGCAGAATGGTGCTTGTTTTTGTGAGGATATTGTGGTATTTGCTGAAAGAACTGCATAAACTACAGCAGTAAAAGTACATTTTTCCTGATATGAACTGCCCTTATTTTGTTGATAATAGGTCTTGGTAAATCTTTTAGAGCAGACTGGGCTTTGTACTAGTTAAACCATGACAGGCTTAGCGTGGGACTGGTTTTAAAGTGGCACTGTATCATTAAAACTTGATCTTTTTGGTCCTGAAATGTAACTTTGAGTGTGGATTTGTATAAAGGATATTAAGTGTGCTGCTGAAGTTCTACCTGGTCTGTTCAATAGCAGAGAAATTATCAGAATAATATTACAAGTAAACCTGGTGGTTTGATGTTAGAATATGGGAAATGAGTAATCTTAAATAGGAAGTAGATAAGTGTTTTACTGAAAATACTCACAGGAAGGAAAATGGTACAGTCTTATTACAAGAGAAATGAAAGGTCTTTGTATTATTCATCAAATTTGGTTGGTTGAAATTAATTTCGTGTGTCAATGGTGTTTAAAAATACATATTGTCTTTTAAATCCATCATGTGTGCCTTAGTTATTATTCTCTGGTATGTTTTGGTTTGGGTTTTTTTAAATATAAAATATTAATACAAAAGGCTGTAAGTCAGAAGAAGCACTAGGACATCCCGTGTCAATTATGCTTAAATCTGGCCTGTCAATGGGCTCTTATGACCCAGCAGATGGATAAAAACTGGATTTGTTGCACTGGAAAAGCACAAAGGAGACATGTGGGGAAAATTTCTTGGACCTGCTGTTTGTTTTCTGTGCAATATGTCATGTTTTCCACAATGTGATACTTAAGATACTGTGTGTCCTGTTGGATTGTATGTGCTCTGCATCCTTCTGTGGTGCCACATTTTGCAGTATGTTAAATGTGTGTGATGCTTGTGCTAAACTTGTCAAAAGAAAGCACTCAGGATCCACCTGCCCTTTTCCCACATCCATTTGCTCCCATTTTCTAAACTTTCTTTAGGCTTCCAAAACAGTGTAGTGCATCTGGACACAGCAATAGTATTAATTGTACTGGGAGCTGGGTGCCCTCATCTCCCTGTCCAGCTTTTAAAAACTTGCTAAAAAATAGGTGGAATTCACGGGGGAGGAATTAGCACATATGTAAAGCAGATGCTGTGTGGGCAGATCCTATATGAATGCCTCCCCTAAAATGCTATCCCAAACCCTTTGGCCAGCACCTTTCCTAGGTGATCCAGCACCTTAGCAAAGAATGTCAGCCATGCTGGAGCATGAGGTGATTTGTGAGATGACCAGACAGGTACAGGATAGAGATTTCAAGTTTCCCCTTCCTACAATGATGTCTTTATTTATATTTTCTACCCATGTCTCCAAATTATCCTTTCACATATATATATATATAAAAAAATGTATATATATATTTATGGCAGCCAATATTCTGCAGACACTAAATGCTAGTATAATATGGGTAATAAATGAAATAAAATGGAAATCTGCAGAGTATTAGAGACAGATATTACTTTGTGGTTGTGTTATGAGACATTATGAAGAGTGTTTTGATTTTTAAACATATGTCAGAGAGAAGATAAATGGTCAAGCAATAAAAGCATTTTCTGCCCTCTTTACAAAGGCTTCAGAGCATGGTGCAGATCAGGAAGAGACAGATCTGCAACACTTTGGGCATGTCCAGTAACAGCACTGCTTGTACTGGGACATATAAGGAAATTGTCTGGCATGGGGAATTCACAGTTGAATTCTGCTGAGTTCCTTGTATCCATCCCTGCTCACAGTGTGCAGATCTGGTGGTGGATACTAGATTTCATCTCCTTTGGAGTACTGAGAAAAGGGAAGTCCAGGATTTTGGAAGGATGGGTTTGTCATTCCCATGTGGGAATCTGCCTTTCATTATTCCATGCAAGTAAGCTGTTTAAGCATCCATTGCTTGTGATTTAAACTTGAGTAAAAAACTGTTTTGAAGACACAGGGTAGAATTTTTAGGTTGTTTTCTGTGGAAGTCGTAGATGAAAAATGATGTTTCCATTTTCTGTTTGCACATAAAGAAGACAGCTATGTGCCAGAAGATGAATGTTCTCAGGAAGTATTGCAGGGTAAATGGCTGAATAAGCCTCTGGTTTTGTTTACATATCCTAAAATAAAGTTGTATGTCATTATTTTTGTGCCTAATATAAATATTGGAGAGTAGATAATTAAACAATGCCGACAGATTTCTTACTTAAAATAGACTCAAAAGATGGCCTACCTGAAAGTGAGAAATCTCTCTGCTTTCATGGTCTGTGATCAGTGACACGGAGCAGCCTGATGCTGCTTTCTTGTGTTTTGAGTATTTGTCTCCTCTGTATAAAAACAGGTTCACTGATACACAGATAAATATAATTCAGAATATGTCACAAATTTATAGCCTGTGGGTTATTCTGTAAAGAGACAAGAAATAAAATATTATGACCATTTGAAATAAATATCAATCTCAGCTTTCTGTTGCAGGAAGAATGGATAAGAACTTCTTATCTGTGGTACTGGATCAATCCATACCTAGAGCACTGCAATATGCAGCACACTGTTGCTTATGAAGAAAAGCCTCAGAACTCTCACATGCTTTGAGAGTGTTATGGCTTCATTTTCAAGGGGAAAGTGAAATGCTTGGAAACAATCTCCACTAAGTCTTGAGTTTACTCAAAGGACTGATTCTTTTCTGGATGTAGAGTAACATACAACGTGTCCCCAGCATTTGCTGTTGTGATTTAGTCCCAGTTTAGCAAACCCATCTATTTAGAAGAGGAAGGACTGTCTGCCCTCTCTGATCCAGGCTTCTGGATGTATGTGAGTGTGCTGATACAGGCTTGTGGAACTGTCTGGAGAGGCTGAAAAACATCAGATAGAAATAACATGTACTGAGATTTAAGACCTTTTAGCTAGTGAAACATTCCTTCCTTTCATTCAGAAGCAAACTGAGTGGTGATGTTCAGTGATGCTGCATCTGGCTGTCTGAGTGGTCTCTGCAGGGAACTCTGTGTCTCATCCCTCAGTATCACATACACACTGGAGACTGTGGTTTAAAACCCACACAAACTCTGGCAGTCTAATTTTTGCAGTAGATTGAAAGAATAACTTAGGTTATTATTATGATTTAGGGTCTCTGGAGATCATCTGGAGATCAAGCCAGCTGCTCAGAGCAAGTCTGATGGGATCAGATTGCTCAGGGCTGTGTCCAGCTCAATCTTGGACACCTCCAAGGACAGAGATGCCACAGTCACTGTTCCAGTGTTCGACCACCCTTGTGGTGAAAAATATTTTTCCTTACATCTAATCAGGATGTCCCATATTCCTACTCTGGCATCTGTTGCCTCTCGTCCTGTTGCTGTGCACCTCTGAGAAGAGTTTGGCTCTGGCTTCTCTGTATCCTTGTAAAAAGTTGTTTAGAACAGTTGTGAAGCCTTTATTGACTTCTGTGTTTCTAGCTTTAATACAGTCTAAATAACTTCACAAAATAAAACATGAAAGTTACAAAGTCCTTTAGAGCACTGATTCCTAGGTTGCTCTCTGTTGCATGTGCAGTTGGCTCCAGTGCTAACAGCCCTGTGCATCACCACCCTCTGGCAAGGTGATTTAACCTGGTGCTTCTCCAGCTGTGGGGGGCACTTGCAGAAATATGGAAGAGATGTTCTCAGTGGAAAGAGCTGTTCCTTGCTTTCAGCTTGAGCATGCTGATTGTAGGGGCAAGGCTGTGAGCTCAGGTGGGAGGGGGAGTCGAGAGGCCATTATAAAACGGCAATTTGAGTAAAAATTGGAATAAGTGATCACAGATTATTCATGTCAGTTGAATTCGTTCTTCTCTCTGTCACAGTGAAGGTACATGTTACCTAACTATTCCTGCTCCAGATCCCCAGTATGTGGTAAATTACTGCATTGGACTGTTCTTTCAATGCTTTGTGCTCTCCCAAATTGTAGGAGATTTATATAAGAGACGGCCTTGATCTTGCAAACTGTTGGCCTTGAGCCAGGAAAGCACTTCAACCATTAATTAATTTTCAACTTGCATACATAAAAGTTAAGTACACGTTTAAGTGCTTGGCCAGAGCACTTGGTATCTTGCAGGCCTAAGCCCTCTGAGAAACTACTGGATCTGCTTTTTTTTTAATGTAATTCAGCCTGTCACATAAAAGATGCCATAATCTTTCCCTCTTTACCCCCACTTTCAGGAGACAAACATTGTGCTTGGATCAAATGGAGAAAAAAAGAGGCCATGTTGGAATAAAAGAGTGATTAAGAGGGCTGCCCCATGTTCAGAGGGAATGCTTGTGGTTAATAGCAACTTTTACTGCTGCTGAGTGGATCACTTAATCCTTTTATTTCTGTAGCAGGCATTTCCTACATTTTTTGCCAAACATCAATACCTTTATAAAGCAATCATCTGCTTTTGATTTATAAAAATGTGTCATGAAACTCCAGCCAAGGGATCCCAAAGTTTTATAAATTGACAAGCTAGCTAGACTTTAATTAGTGTAGGAGAAAAGTGGTTCTTTATTTGTTTTTGCTTCATTTGTGTAATTTATATGGAACACCACTGGAAGAAGGAAAAGACTAGCACAACTGGTTTTACTTAGCCTAATGCACAGGCAAAATATTCTTCCAGTTACACAACTAGAAAGGGAAAAAGTCTGCAAAGCCACATATATTATCATCTGAAATTTGCACCTTATAAACAAGATCTGGTTACTTGACCATGCCACTCAGATGAAATCTAAGGCCAAAGCACCAATGTGTTCACGCATTTTCTATTTCCCCAGGGCCCTTTGTTTCTTTTTCTAAGCCCTGCTATTCGTAGTCTCTGTACACCCAGCACAAGGAAAATGTTGTTTCAGCCCAGCTAAACATCCTTAGATGTTTGTTCAGGAAACCTTCTCATTTTTCAAAGGAGAGAAATACAGAGTGATACTTGAGAAATTTTAGCTCAAATAAATAAACATCCAAAGATTTTTGTCAGGCAAACCTTTTCCATTTTCCATAGTAATAAACGCAGAGCAATGCTGGGAAAAAAAATAGTTTATCAGCATAGCCACCTCTCAGCTATCTGTGTTCCTAATCCTTAGGATCTGAAAACAGAGCTCCTCCAGCCTAATGATCGACTTGCTAAGGAATTATATAGTGATCCCAAGCAGATTTAACTTGAAGATATTTTAATTTCAAATTAATGGAATTGCAAGTGGATCTGTAAGAGCACTTGTCTAGGAACATGCAGAGACTCTTCAAGCTTTTAGTAAAGGAAATTAAGTGTTAGAGTGTCTCCAGCCTACTGAAATGAGAGTGAATGTCCTGTTCCCAGATCACAGTGCCCCCATCCTCTCGGCACCCTCCCTTCAGATTCTTAGCTGTGCTGATTCATTAGAGTCTCTATCCTCCTAGCTGCTGGAGACAGTGAAGGGCTGAGGAAATGCTGGGTGCTCACGTTGTGGAGGGGAGGCGTGAATCAATCATTTAGTCTTTGTTGAAAAGGTCAAGCCGGTGACTTCCACGTCTCTTTAAAGTAGCTAATCAGTGGGATAACCTAAAGGTGTACTTACAGGAGTATTCCTTTCTGGTTTTTTTCCCTCCTTCTTGCAGGTCCCAAGGGAAGAAGGAGGAAGCTGTGATCTTGCTGCGGGACTCCATTAAGTACGGCCCAGAGTTTGCAGATGCTTACTCAAGCCTGGCCTCGCTGTTGGCTGAACAGGTAAGGGGGATGGCTCGGGTCCTGTGCCTTGGTGTGCGTGCACTGCTGCCGCAGCCACAGCACCTCCTGCACCTCCCACCCCTGCCTCGCTCACACCTGGTGGCAGGCGTGGGTCCACGCTGTCTGCACAGAGCTCTCAGGCTGCTCTACAGACAGCTTTTTCAGGATGGGAGGCAACTCATTCACAGTGAGTAATTACACCCACATGGTGTGGCTCTGAATTAAATCGCTGCTGAAGTTGGGAGTAAATCCCCTCCCTGCCTCTGTGGCAAAGTCTTAATCCATTGCACCTTGAATGTTGTGACAGCAGGAGAGGCGAGCACTTCTCCTCACACACACGCCTACACAGATAACCTTGAGATTGCATAATAAATCACCCCAAAGCTAGGAATTGTCAGATCCCAGGTGGCCTCTGCAGCCCAGATTCTGTCCCTTGCATGCACACGCAGGGATACAGCCCTTGATTACCGTGGTAGATGACCACGAGCAGGGAGGGGGAAGGCTCCCTGGCTTTGTGTTGCTCTTAATGAGCGGCTGTTCAATATTTTATTTAACCTCATTGTTGGTGTGCCTCCAGGCCTTATTTACTGTGCGTGGCCCAGGCTGTGCTCTGGAGGCAGAATTACTCATTTCCTCTCAGGCCTGTTCCCCACGCTCATTACTCAGGCTCTCCCTGCTCTCTGTAGTTAGGTAATTTATTTCTACATCATCCCTGTGAGGTGAAATACTGTCCCCCCACAGGGAAGAGAGAACTTGAGGCACAAAACCCTTGAGTTTAGAAGGAGCCATGAGGCATGAGTGCCCACACTGAGACCACCAAGCCCTCCTTTCCTCCACACCTGCAGATGAGGGATGCTGTGCTTTGTGATGTGGTCCCCCTCTGGGGCTGTGGGGGTGGATCATAAGGTCCCTGTATCTGCACAGCTTCAGCACACCTCTGCAAACCTTTTGAAAACTGATTTTTTTTTCTCCTTCAGTTTTCAGATCTAATTGTTCCATAGCATGGGGTGCTGAAGCTTTCTTAAAAGGTTGCTGAATATAAATACAGACAAAGCAAAATGGTATCTTTTGCTGTTCTCCATTATTCTGGTTTGTGATATCTTCTCTCTGTAAGGGAAGGGGATAAATTTTAGCGAAACTGTAGGCAGAGGTCTTGTTTAATCTTCCTTAATGATGTAGGCACTCTGCAAAATTCACCTATGATGTAAGATGTTCTATTTTATTTTCCCTTGTAAGAGTATTTAAAATATTATCAATATTATCTGCAGGGATCTCGAGATGTAGTGTATGAATTTAAAGATGAGCCTTGTTGAATGGGAACTCTGCTTTGAATAAGCCCATCAATGAAGTGTCTCCTGCAAGTATAGGAAATGAGGCCTCTGCAGTAATACCTGGTTTTAATATTAATTGAAATTATTAATTAGAACGATCAATTGCAAGGTCAGCAGAGCAATAAAACCATTACAGAGTCCCGAGACCTTCTGCCCAAAGCAAATGCCATTAGTAAGTCTAGCAATAATTCATCTCTCGTACATATGGATTGTTCATCCTCTTGTGACTTGAGTAAGTGGTAGGGAAAAAAGATTGTACAATTTTCTCAGAAAACAGAGATTTTTCTGCAGACTTCTAACACTTTCTCATGTTCAGCCACAGCAGATGGCTACTTAATTGTGCACCTCCTGCCTCACACACTGTAGGGTCTGTCCTACAATACCTGTGGCTGCCCGTGGCTGGGAGCTGCAGAATCATACCCTCCGGGGTACAGGGAGAAATTTTGGCATCTCCAGCCCAAAGGATGGTGACAGGAGCCCATTTTTTCAGTTTTGGGTTTTCCTCTTTGTCTGAGCAATAGTGTTCAAAATGGCTAAAAGTTAGAAAAACTGGTTTTTTGTCTCCGTGTGGCCCAGAGCCTGTGTCACAGCTGTAGGGTTATCTGTGAGGCCAGGCAGTTACTGGATGGCATCACTGTGGAGTTTGGGGAAGGGACTGTTGGGGTGATGGCTTCTTTTTCAGCCCTTTTCTCTTACTCTTAGTAGCTGGGATGAAATACAGGAGATGTGGGTTTTTTTCTTGTTTGGACTCAGTTGTTTATTGGTTCTTACCTATGTTACAGTTTTAGAAGTTGTGACTTTTGCTAACAAGGCAAAACAAGGTTAACAATAATTGTTCTCTGGCTTTGCAGAGCCTTTTCAAGGACTTTCGGTCCAATAATGATTTGCTACTTAAATTATTTTTATTTCTAACTTAATATTTTCACTTCTAAATTCAGCAGTGCAGATTTTCTTGTTTAATTATAAGACATAATTTAAACTTATGAAGAAGAAGGAAGAAGAAAGTGAAAAAGAAGCCATGTTAAAACAACTTGCATGAGGTGACCGTGCCCATGACAACTGCTGCTTCTCCAGCTTTGCTCTAAGGCTAAAAGGGAAACGTGCACACAGTGAAATAGTGCCAGGATTGCCTTGGTCAGTCCTGCACAGCATGTTCCCCCCATATTAAAGGGGGTGAATCTGAAATAGGCCTTATGATTCCTTCCCTTCTATGCCTGTAAAAAGTGCTCCTAAGAGGCATGTCTCAGGTGCCAGGGAATTAACCTGTAACTTGATGTAATTGCCCTTTTCTCTCCTTGATGGCTGATTCTGAAGCCAGAGCTGACATGGGAAAAATCCACTGCTGCATTGTATAGAACAGTTTGGCTTGTTTGTGCCTTCTAGAAATGCTTGCCCTTCTGACTGCTCTTTCTGCTTGCAGTTGTAACTCATTTGCAATGTATTGCAGTTCTCCTTGATTTCCATGATCACTGGTAACAGAAATCAAACCTTTTTGCTGCCTGTTTTCACAACATTCTATCACCGGTTCCCTACAGTTTCCCTTCTTCCCAGCTTCAGTTTCATCCATCATTTTGTATTACTTGGTGGCTCCTTTCAGGCCCTAGTTTCAACTGATTTTGTATGTGTGTTTCTTAGAAAAAGAAACTTTTTAACCCACTTAGCTGTCGAGGAGAGCCTGCTCAGGCATAACCAGACTGAAAAACTGAGCCTTATGAAAAACAGACTTAAAACCCTGGAGTTCAATTCAAAAATTCTCATATGCATATTTTTTTTTAATATCATAAAAATCTCATACATTTTTTAAGCCAGTCTTCTGAGTTTTGTGAAGTTGATGAATGTTTCATGAAGGTCTGGGAGTGGCATTATTAAGTGTTAATGAAAATCAAGCCTTGATGAACTTAGAGCTCTATTTCTGCTAAGAAGAGGAGAGGCTGTGAGGAGGGAAAGCTGTGGCAGGAGGAGCAGGTTCCACCCTTGCCACTTTCTGACTGCACTTAATGCAAACATTTTGTTAGACTGGGCAGTGAGCCTGAGGCATGCAGGGTCAGGATGTTAGGTGCCAAAAAAGCAATGCAGCCACGATAAAAGTGCTAAAAGTGCTCAATTTTGGTGAATGTTTTGACATGGAATGCTCTAATCCAGTTTAACACAGCCCTTCCTTGCTTTAAAAATTGGGTTTATGATCAGTAAATAAAATAAGCTGACATACGTGCATACAAAGCTGCATTCATTGGCTGAAAATTAAAAGCAGAGGAAAAGAAAATAATACATAAATCTTGGAAAATATGCACAAAAAGTTGCTCTTCATTTTAGTAAAATCTGATGATCACTACACTTCTGACTCTGCAGGATAATGTTGTCAAATTCACATCACTTTATTCAAAATTTCCAAGGTTAAGCACTTTTTAAAATTGCGTTTCTGTGCTTTATTGCACACTTATCTTTTTTGCTGGCTGACCTTTATCATGTAAATGTGAAGGGACTTAACTGTGGCAAACAGTGTGATTCTGTGATCAAGTCATACTCTTCCAGCGCAATTCATTCCAGTTCTGAAATAGGAGGTGAGAAAAGAGTCCTCACATTAGGTAGCTGTGGAGGAGAAGCTGCTGTCAGGTACAGGTATTAAATCCAGGGCAAGCCCAGGGGACTCTGCCATTTTCAGGCCTTGAGGAGAGTCCACAGCTGGGAATGGACCAACCTCTTATTTCAGTGTGGATTCATTCCTGAGCGTGGATCTGCCCCGGGGGCTCCAGGCCCTCCTCAGTGAAGAGCCTGTTGGCTGATTTTGCTTGGGAGCATCATTGGGAGGCTGTGGAGTTTGTTGCTGTAGGGCTGTGCTGCTCAGTGGAAGGGGAAGAATTGAGAAAAGCATCTTTGGTGCTGGAGGCTTGCCTGACACCCCTGTGCACTGTGCTTGTCTCTTGTGTTCACAGCCTCCTTCCACAAACACACCCGACAGCCAGGCTCTGAGAGTGGGGGGGAAGGAGGGAACCCATGCTGGTGAGCATGCAGGCAGTGGGCACACATGGCTGGACTGGAGGGAAGTAGAAACCTTTTTAAGTTGCTCTGTGATCCAAAAGAGAAACCTAATTGTTGTTTCAGGACCGGGCTGCCCATAGCTCAGGCTAGACAGAACCTAGCCAGTCAGATGCTTTCTGTAGGGTGTTCCCAAAGAAAAGATCTGTATTTTCTAGAAATGTTCAGTGTCGCTGTCGAGTTAGGGATGGTCATAGAAAGACACACATGACTCTGTGAATTCAGGAGGCAAAAGCTCTAAGAGCCTATTTATTAGACTGCAAACCTTTTTATAGACAAGTTTGCATAGACTTCACATAATTGGTCATTCAGTTGGCACCTCCTACCATCACTGGCTAATTACAAACAACACCCATTTCGAAACATCTTACAGACACAAACACCAGGTGCAAATTGTTTTGTATTCCTTCTGTTTGGGAAAGTTCGCTTTCTCACAGGCTCAAGCCACAGTGATACTTAAGAACTCCTCTCTGACCAGGCTGTCAGTATCCATAGTTCAGCACCAACAAACCTCCTTGAAATATATGCAAAATGAGGGCTCAGTGCATTTGGGGAATCAGCATGATGGCATGTCCCATCAATCCCAGTGAACTACACCTCACACATTGACAACGCCTGGTTTTAATTCTAATCTGTCAGATTTTCCCCACTCTTTCACCACCCTCCGTCTTTCTCCAGCTTCCTTTATCCCCCTGCACTCACTCCCTAGCCATCACACACCGTGAGCTTTCATTCCTTGTATTTTCCTCACTGCTTAGGGAATGAGCAGCAGAGCTCCAGAGGGGAAAAGTTAGCCAGCGAGATGCTCATTAAAAAAATTAGGATGTATCAGCTCCCAGATGACAGATATTTCTCAACAGAACCCAGACAATCCCTGTTTCTGTGTTTTTCCTGGGGCTGGGGGCTTACTGGCATTGCAACAGGTGTTTCACAGGTAGCAAAGGCATGGGGGAAAGCTGTCTGAATTGCTCTGGTATACCAGATGGCAGCTATATCACATCCATGGGGTAGAATTTTGTCCTCCAGAAGGTGGGGTGGATGCGGATGCCCTGAGCTCCCTGTGCAGCAAGGGAGTTGTCACAGAATGTGTGACAGCAAATAGTGCTGACAACCTTTCTGCCATGGCTAAGAAATCTCCTTCTCTTTTAAGGAACGGCTTAAGGAAGCTGAGGAGGTCTATAAGGCTGGCATAGAGAATTGTCCAGAGAGCTCTGATCTGCATAACAACTACGGCGTTTTCTTGGTTGATACCGGTAAGTGAGAGGGAGCAAAGGGTTTCTCCCTCTCTGCCTTCTTTGCTTTGATTTATTTTATTCAGCAGTACACATCTGAAAGGGTGTCAAAAAGCTTCCAAGGCAATAGATGTGCCTCCACGGTAGCTTGGAAATAAATATCCCCATGCTGCTGAGGGGGCACAGCACACTGGAATTAATAATCAGTGCAGGCACTGTGCAGCAGGAGTGCTCAGCCCTGCTGTTGCCTTCAGTGTTTCTCACCTTCTTCACACAGGCAGTTGCCCTCTTCAGTGTGAGCTGGGCAGCACCCCGACAGTACTGCCTTTTTCCAGCGAGGCATGGCCACATCAAACCAAATCGCAGGCACACAAATGGATCATTATGGTCTCTGGAGCATGTGCAGCCCTACTTTGTGACAAAGCAGCTTTTTGACTGTAAGGATTGAGTGCCACCACTATAGAAAGAAACGTGGCTTTTAAACCACAATCATCTGTGAAAACAAAACCTTATACACTGTGGGGTGAATTGATTTTTCAGGAGCTCTGTAATGGCATCCTTTATTTTCTGGGCTTCTGGTTCCCATCCAACTTCCTTGGCACTTTCTGGCATTCACAAAACAACAGAAACGTCACTTTAATTGCCACCTTTTATTGACAGCTTTATAAGCAAGGCTAAGTTTGACAAATGACTAGTGGAAACTGACTGTTACCTCACTGTGGTCCCTCCAGAACAGAGCCAAGACTCGGTGATGAAGTAGTGTAGGCTTAAAGTGTGTGGTTGTTGCCTATTCTTTCTCCATCACATGTGCCCAACTCCAGTGGTGCTTGGGAAGAAGGGATGGTGGTGTCTGTCAGTCTGAAACTAGCTGTTCTGCCTCTGAGCTGATGTTTGGCCACCACTCTCCTGTAGTACCAGTGTGAAAAAAATACAAAACCAAAATCAGTATTCATAATCAAAAGAGGCATCGTGGCATTAGCAAAAGAGGTTGAGGTTCTGAATTTGGGCCCTGGCAAAATTCAAGCTCGCAAATAATAAAAACCCCTGAGTAATTTCCTTCTGATGTTGTACTCATCTTTGCTTGCCAACCCAGATAAACTGTCCTATTCCTGCCAAAATTTGTGGTTCAAATATAGTGCAGAGCACTTTCTGGTTTTTTGCACTTGTGTACCCTGCCAAAGTCAAAACTATCATTTCCTGGTTTACTCCTACGCCTCCCTACACACAAACAACTGGAAAAAATCCCACTGACTTTTGATACTTGGGGCATGATGTGTCAATAACCCTCCTAGAGACATGACAAGGCGTGAAGGAAGTGGCTGCTGGTGAGCCTGTCACAGGCTGCGCTCTTCGCCGGCGGCACAGGGAGATGCTGTGAAGCACCATGCCAATTAACTTGCAGGGTTTTGTGCAACAAGCCTCCAGCAAATGTGGGCTCTGGGGAGCCACAACTCCAGACAGCTCTGCAGTGGTCACAGACACTCAGTGTGTCACCCTTAACGATGCACATTACCCCTGTGTGTTGGGCAGGGGAAGCACTGGCTGGCTGAGGGACTGAGGTGCGTGCCCAGCTGCTTCCCAGGATGTTTTGTAGATATAATTTTCAAAAACATCTGTCTGCTCAGTGGTGGGGAAAGATTGAGGCTGCCGCTGGATGTTTTGAAAAAGTTGTATCTTGAACAACACATCCTCAGCCTTGGGTGAATCTTAAACACTTCTAAATCTCTCCACAGATGTTCCTCATCTCTCCTGTAGAGAAGAGGCTGAGATGTGTTCATGTATCTTTTAAATTGCATAGATGGTCTCATAAAAACTGAACTAGATCTAAAAAGCTATGGAAATAAAATTTCCACAGCAGCATGTTCAGTGCCCCAACATGCACTGGCTGTTTTTGAGATCTGTTTTCCAGCTCAAAATGGAATTAAATACATTGTGAAGTGAACTGATTTCAAAAATGCCAACACTGAAAAGCTTTGTTGATGGACAAAGCTCTTTGAGTGTTAGTTTTCATCAGGAGATTATCTGGTCTGGAGTTTGCAAACCAATTAAACAAGCCCTGGGATTTAAAATGCAATATTTGCATTGCTGAAATGCTGGAACTTTATACTTTTATCCTTATTAAGCTAAATAAAAATATGATATTAAAAGCAGAACTTCAGGCATTGGGGTAGTGATCTTGCACCTCTCTTTTTGCTTGTGTTTTGTTGTGGTGCTTGGTGATGTCATGGGCTCAAGGACCTTGCACATTTTCACACAGCGAAGCAGTGCCACCCAATGTCTCCTGTGCAGCACAGAGATGGTGCCTACGTGCTCCAAAATAGGCACCTGGACACCTCTGCTCTGGGATTTATTGCCCTGACTGGGAATTAGCTGGTCCCTGGCAGCTACTCCCTGTTGAGCAATACACAGAGACTGAGCTGAGGCTCAGAGCAGCACAGCAGAGATGGAGGGAATAGTCTCTGGAGAGAGCTAAAACTATTTGCAGTTCTGGTGGTGTCATGGGGAATACTGCATGGCTTGTTCTCCATTCTTCATTGCCCATTTCTCCAGGGCCAGGGTGAAATGTACCCTTCTCTGAGGTGGGCTCTGTCCTTAGCACAGGGGTTGTGTCCCCCCTGCTGCATGATCAGAGGGTGCTTTCAGTCAGGACTCATCTTCTGGTGCCTGTACCCTCAACTTGCAAAAACCCACCCCTAGAAAATCTGTTTTGCAGGATTGTCTCAGAATATTGGGGCCTAAATCTTAGTTTGGACAACAATTTTTCTTACACTTAGATTCAAAAAGCTGAGGCAGGATTTCCTTCTCAAAGTGTTTGCCACACATAGAGCAGTAGATGAAAGAAAACCAGAACATGACTGCATGCTGAATTTGAGACAGGGTTTTTCTGATGCACCAGTTTAATGGCTGTTCTCTTCTCCAGGGTCTCCTGAGCAAGCCATGTCCCACTACAGGCAGGCCATCCTCCTGAGCCCTGCTCACCATGTGGCCATGGTGAACCTGGGCAGGCTTCACCGCTCCCTGGGGCAGAACAAAGAGGCTGAAGTGTGGTACAAGAGGTGAGGATTTGGGGTGGGAGACAGAGGGTTTCCTCCTGCCCCTGTATGGCTTGTCTCTGCTAAAGAGCTTCTGATACACAGATCTGTCAGTGCATGCATGGGGTTTCATTCTCCATCTGTTTGAAACTAGATTTGGCTATTTTTGAGGAGTGCTTGGAAAGGCAGCATGGGCTCAGGCAGTGTTGATCTTCCTGGACTATCAGTGTCCATGCTACTTTTGGTGGGCTCTGATGATAAAGTCAGAGATTTCTTGGTGGCAGGAACAGGTTGTATTACTACAAATCCTACCCTGCCTGAAGCTGCTCTGTGATTGCTGCACCAGCCTTAACTGCTGCACAGCTCAGCACCAAACCCTTGGCACCATTAGGAACTCTGGCCCTTTCCAGCAATGTGCTGGCAGGCAGGCTCTGACTCCTGGTACACAGCAGGATGGATTGGATGGGGGTATTTTTGTCTTCTTTTTGGCATACAAATTTGTGCTCACATTCCCCAGGTTCAATCACTGTCAACCATGCCTGCTGCAGGTTTGTGGGCACTTCAGAGGTGTCTCTTGCCCTTCTCAGGTCAGGTGGCCAAAGGGATTACTGCTGTGAATTTTACACACTCATCCCTCCCCAGCACCCAAAATTTGTGCTTCCCAAGTTGGGATAATGCCAAGCTTTGGTTCTCCACCCCAGCACTAGCCTGCCCTCGCTCTCCTACTTTGCTCCTCACACCACCTTGAAGCATCCTTTTCCCCAAACCCCAGGGCACTGAAGGTATCCCGGAAGGCTGAGATCCTGTCCCCGCTGGGGGCTCTGTATTACAACACGGGACGATACGAAGAGGCACTGCAGGTTTACAGGGAAGCGGCAGCGCTGCAGCCTTCCAACAAGGACATCCGACTGGCACTGGTGAGCATGGGGCCAGGACAGGGCCACACAGGGGAGCAGCAGCCACTGGGTGCAGCCCTGTGTATGGCAAGGGGCTGAGCTTTTTGAGATCATAACACTTCATGACATGGCTCTGTTACAGGCTCAGGTTTTGGCAATGATGGGGCGGACGAAGGAAGCTGAAAAGATGACGAACCATATCCTTAATGAGGATGCAGAGTGTCTGGAGTGCTACCGCCTTCTGTCAGCCATCTACAGCAAGCAGGAGCTCTATGCCAAGGTACCATATGGCATGGGGATACCCTTGTCCCAAGGGCTTATACACAGGGCTCAGGTAGAATTTTACACTCCATCTCTCTGGGGACACATCACATACCTCAGTGCACATCCAGTAGATCATTTCTTCACTAAAACCTTCAGCTTATCTACATGCTAAGACTGAAGCTAAGCAGTGTGGTTTTCTTATCACTTACACCTCCTCTTGCTGTCAGCCCCACTGCCCATCAGCCCCATGCATTTAAACTCTCATTTCCCTGTGTTAATGATGCGGGTGAACAAGGGAAGGAGGAAGATGACTCTTACACTGGGAGTCTATAGTGGTGAGGAAAGAATGAGAAGTGGGAAGGCACTGAATGGAAGGCACCAATATCCTCTTGCTTTTTCACAGGCACTTGAAGCTATAGAAAAAGCGCTTCAGCTAAAACCAAAGGATCCAAAAGTCATATCAGAGCTCTTTTTCACTAAAGGAAACCAGCTACGAGAACAGAATCTCCTTGATAAGGCTTTTGAGGTATGACTGCTCTAAGACCTACCGGTGGTTTTATAGGCTAAAAGATAGTTTGCTCATTGCATGTGAAACTCCCTGGTGCATACACCCTGGCTGTTGGCTTTAGGAGCTCAGAGTCCATCACTGGTACAGAGAAAGCTATGAGGCAGCTAACTTTACCAGACTTAATTGCAACTTTTTTCCTCATTCCTGTATGGAAATACTGCTCTCTGCTCTGAAAGGTTAAGTACAGAATTGTGGTGGGATTGACCCTTGTTCCATCCAGCCCCAGCCCCTCTTGCTGTCAGTGACCAGCTCCAGCTGGCTCATCTGGAAGCTTGGGGACCTGTGAGAACTCACCACGTTGTTATATCTCACCTCAAAAGCCAATGACTGAGAGGTTGGCTTATCCTGTGGAGCAGGATGCTTGATAGCTCAGAAATTATGTTAGCATTAATAATAGTACAGAAGCAACCTGGTCTAGTGGAAGGTGTCACTGCCTGTAGGAGGGGAGCTGGAACTAGATAATCTTTAAAGTCCCTCCCAAACCATTCTGTTATTCTCTGATTTAGAAAATATTATTTGGACTGCTCTGAATATTCTCAATATCCCTAGAGATGTTTAATCCTGATTTGAAAATCCTTTCCTCTTGTGGCAGTGTAAAAACAACGCTGTTTGACCGACTCCAGAAGGTCCCTATTGCTTCTTCTCCCACACTCAGTATCAGTGGGAAGGGAAAACACTGCCCTCAGGTCCTTGTGAAACCTCCACACAAGGGGTTGTACCAGAGTCTGCCACCAGCTCCAAATTAAAGCCTTGCAGATAAAGAGCAACCACATGGCTTGTAGTTGGCAGGCATTGTGTTTGGCATTGCCTAAGGAAATGACCCCAATGTGCAGGAGACCCCAGTGGTGCAGGTAGCAGGGACAGGGTGGCAGGTGTGGCTCCTCTCACAGTGCAGGAATAACACACATTGGCAGGGAGAACCTGTGAGATGAACTGAGCCATGAAGCAGTACTTTGCCTCTGCTGCGAAGAAACTGAAATTCACTTTGTGCATTGTATATGAGAGGAATTTGAATTACATTCTGAGTGGCTTCAGGAGAGGAAACTGTGTTTCTCTTTCCCCTCCAGCACTGGTTTTGTTTGAAGAGTCAGACTCTTAACCTAGAAATGTGTCATGTTTCTGTAGAGCTATAAACGGGCGGTGGAGCTCAACCCGGACCAAGCACAGGCCTGGATGAATATGGGAGGCATTGAGCACATCAAGGTATGACAGTTTTGGCTTTCTTAAGCAGCCAGGTGCAAGACTACTACTCAGGACAAAAAGCTAAACTGATTTCAGACTGCCAAGAGCTCCATGTTTGGGAACAGCAAGTGCCCTTGACATATTTTATCCCAAAAGGAGGGAAGTCTCTCCACCCCAGCTAGAATTCCCAACCAGGTTGCTTGGTAAAGCAAATCTCATATTTTAAGAGTGCAGGCTGCAAGGAACAACCTGCTCCTCTCTAAAGTTTTCCTGCTTCATTTGTTGACCTACCTTAGAAAAATGCCACCATGAGTCAACTTTTAAGATTCTTCTCTGCCTAATGAATTTAATAAAGATGTCTAATGCAGAATACTGGCATGAAATTATGGAAATAGATAGCCTACCCTGCGGTTGCTTATTCTTTTGAATACTTTAGCATATAATTATGATTTGGGTCTTAAGGAGTCACATTGTGCGATGTCCTTAAGCTATCCTGTTGCTGAGTAAAATTAACTCTTCTGGTGCAACGTAACAGAAAAATCTAAACCTATTTCTTGCCCTGTGAGTTTTATCAAATTTAGGCTAACAGCACTTGGTGATCTATTTCATAAAGAAGTATTTTTGTAACCCAACAATGTCAAGTTTTTTAAACTCTGTTTCCCCTGATTATGTTTCTCACCTTACCCTCAGAATGAACTTTTTTATGTGGAATATGAATGAGACCTACCACTCATTTTCCTTGTAGGGGAGCTACATCACGGCCCGTGACTACTATGAGAAGGCCTTACAGCTGGTTCCAAACAGCAAGCTGCTGAAGGAGAATCTGGCCAAACTGGATCGCTTGGAGAAACGGTTTCAAGAAGTCCAGGAGAAAGACCAAACATAGCAATCAGTCACCAGCGGAAAGACACTCACGCCCCTTGGAGAAAAGTGTGGTGGAAACCTGTTGCTCAAAGTGATGCTGAAAGAACTTTGATAGGACTTAGAATTATGGAAGGCAAACTTTGAATGCATGTTTAGGTTTGACCAAAGTTACAGGAGACACTCGGCTCCCGTGGGACATGCTGGAGCATGAAGGAAAACCTTCCTTTAATCAAGATTTATGTCTAAGCTGAACCCCCATTTTAGTCACACCGGGAGCGTGGGTGGGACATGTACCTTCAATGTCTTGGTTGTCACCGGGGAAACCATGGAGACAAAGCACACATCCATTGCAGCAGGGGTGAAGTAGCACCTCCTGCTACTCCACACAGGCTCACCTCATCCATGTAGAGCACCACTGATGGGCTTCATTGCAAGTGCTGCAGACAGGAAAGAGGGTCACGATGGTCACATAAAAAAGGTTCCAAGGGGATAATGCTGAGGAAACAGTGGCCACATTGGCAGCGCTAAATGTGACTTGAAAATTATTCTAAAGAAAGAGGAAACTATTTAAATATCGCCCTGGAAGGATGATTCTACAAGTAGGACAGATGATCCTTTGAGGGAAAACCTAGCCTGAATGTTTTACTCATTAGACAGTAATTTTATAGTAATTCTGGTTCATGATGCCACTTTTATCAAATATCATATGGCTTTACCCTTTGCCCTCTCCCTTCAGGCCAAATTATCATTACTCTGAAAAAAAATGAAGCATCCAAAGGCAATGGGAAGCTTTAGGATTACTTGTCCTCCAGCTCAGTCCCCAGTATGGAAAACAAATAACCTATCTAATCAATACAGGAGGTAAAGTAAAGCCACAGAGAGATTAGGGAACATATCCTAGCCTGGAAAGGTACGAAGGAGGCTCTTTTATGGGTGTGCAGGGACAAAGCCCATTTATCATGGTGAGAACACTGGCAAAATACTTGGTCAAAGTGTTCTCACCACTCCCCTAAGAGATACAGAAAATGACCTATAGCTGTTCAGTCATAAATCTATATTTTTAAATACCTAGGTGGGAAAACAAATTCTCTTCAGAACTGGGGCTTTTATTTTTGAGCTTTATTTATTTAACTTATAATAATCAAATAATTAATATATTTTCTCTGTTTTATATGAATTGGGCAGTATCCTTCACAGCTGGCCACATGGTTGGGCTTCGTGACTCATACTGTCTGAATTTAGAAAGAGGGAGTACCAATGAGATGTGCTGGAATAATTCCCTCTAATGATTCTAAGGCAAGTGGCTGCAGAGCACATTGGGCCACACTGGCCCTGCAGCAGCAGCACTTCTGCTGCTTCCACCGGAGTTGGCACCAGTTCACAGGGAGCGTTAGTGGGATCCTGCTTCGTGCCTTTGGGTTTGGACATCAGGGTAGGTCATCAGTTTCTTCCTCCTGCAGCATTAAACTGCTGGAAAAGTTCTGTTGTTTGAGCTTGAGTGTGGCCAGACCTTGCAGAAGAGTAGCCCAGGGTTTGGCATTATTAGTAAAGGACAGTTCAGATTAGGTGTGCAACGCCTTAAAACACATCCGTCAGGAAAAGCCTGTGTGGCAGGCACCCCTGTGCTGCCTGGATTTAGCTGGCCATGGCACCTCAGCACACTCCAGGTTCTCTCAGTGGGATGGTTCAGCCGTGTTCTGGTGGTTGGCTGGTTTCCTCTGAAAAGCCTGGTGTCTAGCTGCTGGTGGTGGTCAAATTACTGACAAATTATTGACGGGACTCAAACTGTATTTGGAGTTCAGATACAGGTGTCTGCCCTGCCAGGGCTAATGGACCTGCCAGAGCTACGGCTGTGCACCCACTGAGACTGGGCTGGACTGGTCCCCACTGGCCAAGGACACTGGCCAGTGCCTACAGCTGGGAAGAGGTTGGAGGGAGAGACTGCTGGGAGGAAGAGGTGGCACCAGAGGTGTTTGCGCTCTCTCCCTCCAGACCAGCTTCCCAGGGGAGCACTGGGATCAGAATAAGCAAGTTGTTTTGCTGATGAACTTCGTGCCTCCAGCCTGAGCACCCTACTTTACCTTATGGGACCAGGGGCAGGTTTGAGCTCCTGGGGCTGAGCCCTCTCTTATTTTTTCACGACTGTTGTGGCTGTGGACTGGCTGAACTGACATTTCTGCAGGTCCCCAGTGCAGGTGCTCTGCTGGATGCCATGCACAGAGCAGCTTTGCAGAGCCCTGGGCTGCCAGGATGGCCAGGAGGAGGCGGGATCATGCCAGCACAGTCCCATGGGATGGGCAAACCAAAGCTTCAATGGCCTCTGACAGCAGTCAGCTCCCTGTCAACCACTGCAAAGTTGTAGATGGTTCCTTACTGGGATATTCAGAGGTACCTGGGCCAGAAAGCTCTCTGCCTGTCCCCAGCATGACCTTGCCTTCGGGGCAGCTTCCCCAAAGCCATGTGTGCCCAGGCTGGCTGTGGTGCAGTGAGTTTGGGGGTTGGCAAAGCAGTGTGTGGTTCACCCCTGACAGTGCTACCATGCAGGGGACCTCCCCAGGGAGGAGGCATCTGCAGAGTGCTCTAACAGCCAGCTGAAGCCTGGGGGGTAGTGTGGGGAGAGATATGCCTCCTTTAAAAATGTATATCTTTGCCTCATAAAGATATTTTAAATAAATGCTATATATTCTACAAGCCTCACTGCAGCGTGTGGCTTAAAATTGTGGCCAATTAAACATATTTTTTCAAATACAGAAGTTGTATTTTTTATAGCAATGCTTCGTGAGGGGGAAGACTTAAGTTTATGTTTTTTAACTTCAGCTTAAATCTTAGTTTGTCTTTCCTGAGAGACCTGGTAGAAATTATTGTCTCCTCCTTGTCCTAAAACATGATCAAATCCATCTTGACCGTCTAAAACTTTGAAGCTCTGGATGTCCCCCTCACTGATCCTGGAGAAGGATTGATTACCATTTGTGCAACACTGTCTTACTTGCAGAAAGTGGAGAAAGATGAGACCATGCTCCCAGTTAGGGAGGTGGTTTGGTTGGAAGGCAAGGCATATCCACAGGCCTGAATTAGGCAGATAACATATCCAGGGGTTTTAATGCCAGTTGAACCAGTTTACATTTCTAGGCTGAGAGGCCAACTCTCCACATTTTGGAGCTGGGTTTATGTTGGAGAGAGGAGAGCTCAGTAATGAACCCCACGTTCCTGAACCAGCACTTTATACCCCATCTATGCAGGATGACAATCTGCAGACTGGCAGCAGATTTGGAGAATGGCTCAGACCGTGGGCTACCAAAGCAGTTAAATCCTTGTGAAGTTCTGAGCTGACTCCCTATCCTGTAGGCACCTATGCTGAAACCCTGTGTTTGTCCAGGGCATAAATCATGCCAAAGGTTTACTACAGACAAAACAGAATGGAGTATGATATGAAATGGGTCACCTCCACCAAAATGGAATGCTATTGTGAAAGATAAATTGAGCAACTTACCTTGTGATAACTTTATATTATCTTAATTAATCATAGGAAATGTTCTCTTCCTTTAGCATTGCACAGCTTCTAAAACAATGAGTTATAAATACATTGTTTTCTGCCAACTCCAATGCTCAGCATGGTTAGAGATTGCAAATTAATAAATGGCTGAAGATCTGCCTGGTGGGGGAGAGTTCATGCTCTCTGCAAGTTGCATTTGCTAAACCTCAGTGCTGCTCACTAATATTAAAGCAGAGAATTAATGGAAAGCTGGTTAGACAGGACTCTCATGTACTCACTGTGCATTTTAATCCTAAATGAGAAACATAATAATTGTGTTGCTTTCTGCTTTCCCCGTGAATAATATTTGCAGCCAGTGGATTTTATTTTATTGCTTATTTAAATTCCAGCATTCTTTGCTTCCATCTCTTTTCTATCCCTCAGGATAAATGATTCAGTGAGGGGCATTTTCTTTCTCTCACAGACTCCTTGGACTAGATTTTCCTACAACTGTGCAGGCAATTTGTTTTGGCCAAACAGTAAATGAATGCAGCAGTGCAAATGGCCTTCACTCCATCTTGAGATCTTGAGGAGGACAAGAGGCTGTCCACGTGTGCATGTGGGTAGAAAGAAATATAAGTAAAAAAAAAATTCAAAATAAAGAGCTTAATTTGCCAGGGGGGCTGGACACCCCTAAAATAATCTAAAAACCATGAAAGCTTCTCCACATTTACAGAAACCAGGCCAGATATGGTGTACAGTATTTGATGAAAGAGGATAATTGTCAGTCTAATTTATTAATTAAGCAATTTAGAATATCCTTATATGGTCTTTTTCCCCACCTGTCCTCCAACTCAGTGAAACAGCTGGTGTATGCTTAAGCCTCTTCAATCTTTATGTGATTAGGTTGACCAAGTGCTCAATTTCTATCTTTCATATATGCAATTATGCACAATATTTCTAAAAAATTAGCCCTTAGAGGGCTTTTCCCCCAACCTTCAGTCTCTTGCAGCAATTTCAAAATGCACCATTTTGCTTTCATGTACATTTAAACCCAGCAGCAAAAGAAAAAAAAAAAAAGAAAAAGAAAAAAAACAGCGCTTGGCACTCACTGGTGTTTTAATGTGGCAAAGTTGCTTCAGGTAACCTTGATAACTTGTGAAAAAGTTCATTGCCATGTTTGTACTGACTTGCTGAAAATTTTTTCTTCTGGAGAATGCCCCCACTGGTATCCTCTGTAAAAGTTATGGTTTCTACAACTGTATTACAGTAGACATCTCTGCCTGAAGTGGATGTCATGCTGCGTGTTCCTCCCATGCAGGAATTGTTTGCATTGCCTGTTGTTCATATAGTTCTTATTTCTGTATCTAATTTTTTTAAATTAGCTGTGCATATCTTTTTAAAAAAGAAAAAAAAAACAAAAACAAAACCACAAGGAAACAGCCTGTGGATTAGAAATATTTTAAAAATAAATTCACTCTTAGCAGCAGCTGGATGTATGTCAGTGATGCAGGAATTTGCAAAGTCTTTGCTTTTTTCACTGTGGGATTTATGGCTAGATTTCACATAAAAGAGTTATGCTCGAAGTCTTTGCAGAAGAAAATGTATGTAAATGTCTATTTTATATAAAAAGTAAGAAAAGTAAATGCTGTGCCTGGTTTTGTTCTCTTTCTTTAGGACCAGCCATGAACAAGTTCTTCTGGAGATGGAAGGGCCAAAATTTCTTACTCCACTTGACTTATTTTATTTTACTTTCCCTGAAGTCGAGGTTATTGGTCATGTAGGAGCAACAATGCAGCATATGTGGGCATATAAAAATATTGGAGCAGGCATTTTTTGGAGCCTGAGCACAAGAAAAGATGTGGGCTGATGCTCACACAGCCTTGATGATTGGACATGTTATACTGACATAAGCTCTTCATGTCAGGTTTTATGCCTCTGTCAAGAATGTGTCAAACAAGTCTACAGAGTGCAAAGAGAAAAAATAGAGATTAAAAAGAAACTGATTTTGTTGTAAATCCTCTCCTCCTGGTACACATTCCTAGATGCTCCTGTATGCATTTAGGGTTTGAGTTCACTCTGGGGATAGTGATGGTGATAAACACCTCTGTTGAAAATGGACCTGAAAGAGAATCAAAAGCCCCGAACACATGCCATGGTGTTTCCTGCTATCCTGGTGTGTGCCAAATGCTCTGTAGCATGAGGGGGAATTGCACACTCTGAAGTCAGGCTGTACACCCTGAAGTACTCCCAGATCACAACAACGGAGCTTCTACCCAGTGCCCACCTAGGTCCTCTGCAAGGCCGGAGGCACCTGGGGTCTGGTGGCACTGATGAGGGGGGGACATTAGATCCTGCTGCTGACCGTAAAAACAGGCAGCAACCAAACAGCAGAGCCCAGGGAGCTGGAAACTCCCAGTGAGACAGGACAGCATCCTCCAAACCCACCCGTGCTGCAGCCCTGCAGCCTCAGCTGCTAAAACTGATTGGGGCTGATTA
>VZTN01021319.1:0-51719 GCA_013400515.1 Erpornis zantholeuca | reverse complement strand
CTCCCCTTTGCCAGTTCCAGTCCCGCCCAGTTCTAGTTTCTGGTCAATGAGAAAAGCTCCAGACAAAAAGGAGGGCCGGGCCCTTCTTTGTGGCCATGTCCCTTTGTTTCTCTTAAGTACCCAGCTATTTGTTCCCTAGCAACCAAACATGGGGAAAAATTCCTTTAAGAGAGGAGAGAAAAAGGAAAGAATGGGGAGCTTCTAAAACCCCAACATTGTTCCAGCAGTGGTTACTTTCCCTGGGCTGTGGTGGGAGCAGAACTTCTCTCCGCTTGTGTTCCTTCCTCATGGATGTGGTGAGTCCTGTGCGCGGTCTGTGGGGAGGCATGTCCCAGTGTGGGGGCTGTGGCAGCGAGGGGCGTGGTCATCTCTTCTTCTGAGGCACCCAGCTGTCGGTGTCTCATTGGAAACGGGACGGGGGCCCAGGCAGGAGTTCCGGNGGAGCTTCTAAAACCCCAACATTGTTCCAGCAGTGGTTACTTTCCCTGGGCTGTGGTGGGAGCAGAACTTCTCTCCGCTTGTGTTCCTTCCTCATGGATGTGGTGAGTCCTGTGCGCGGTCTGTGGGGAGGCATGTCCCAGTGTGGGGGCTGTGGCAGCGAGGGTCGTGGTCATCTCTTCTTCTGAGGCACCGAGCTGTCGGCATCTCTTTGCAAACGGGACGGGGGCCCAGGCAGGAGTTCCAGGAGCTTTTTTATTACTTCATTCAGGCATCAGCCTCATTTACACAAGAGGTGGTACACTGCTCGTGCCTGCACTGATGACCCTAAATCTCCTGGTTACAGAATATTCTTAAAAGTTTTTCAGCCAATAGCATGCTTCTAAAGTTTACAGACAACTATTTAATGAATTAGTGAAAAGCATATGTACACCTGTTACAAACAATATTTGCTTGTATGCCTTGTAATAACAATGCACAATATTCCATTATTAAGGTTAAAACTTCAGTATCTTTGCTAAGCACATTTTCTGCAGCTTCAAGACTTCTCTGAGCCAAACCTAGAAACACTAACCCTTGTTCAATGTCCTTACTGTCTAGATAATTGTATCTTCTACCTTCTGGCTTTTGCAGCTGCAGCTGAACCTAAATCTTTGCTGTATTTCCGAAATAGGTTTTTCTCACTCGATCTGAAAATCTTCTCACCTTTTCCATTTCACACACCAAACAAGTGAAAGTAGCCAGTCAGTTATCACAGATTGTGCCAGGGCTTGCTGTATTTGCCCTGGTGAGTGATTTTTAGGCTGCCCTTGCTGTAGCTGTGCAGGGACTGTGAGCTTTTCATACCCTCTCTATGTAGGTGCTGCTCACCACAGCCCTCCTTGGCTCCTGTGGCAAGTGACCTGTTCCCTGTGCAGGCTGCCCAGCTGCCATGTGGTCTCCTAGCTATGCAAGAAGGACAAACAGCTTGGTTCTGCTGAGTTTGATAACTGGTCTCCCTGGGGCACCAGGTCAAACCCTTCTTGTACATCCTTCTGCAGTGGCTAATGTATTCATAACTCCCTGTCTGGCCTGTTGCTACACCCATGTGAAAATTTACGTCCTAGGGACGCTTTTAGGCAAGAGAGGGAAATAAGCACTAGACAGGTTGTGAAAGTGGTTCAAACCAGGCAGAATGATAATGTTCAGAGTAACTTGCTCCTGGTAATGAAGCTAGTGCTCAAAACATCTGCCCTGCTGAGGCAAAAGATGGCATAACCAGCTAACTGCCCTTCCTCCCACCCTGTTCTAGTATGATGCTGGTCCATCTGCTGCTGCTAGTGTTATTTCTCTCACCACCTATGGGAATGGTATTTTCTCCACCATTTACCACATTGATAAAGTCTGTTTATTTTCTGCTTCACTGGTGGGCTTGCTGCTATAGCAATAATCACCACAGTCTCTTGTTGGAAAAGCCAGTCAGCACTGAGGGCTAGGGAGAGTTTGGTCCAAGTCAGTGGCTTAGAAAATTGTACCTGGGCTTTACAGTGGTCAAGTGCTTTGAGGCCAGAGAGAGAAGTTGGTCTGAACAGGGGAGCTGAGCCCCTTTACAGCCTGGAGTGCTGTAGGAGTTGTGCAAGGATCCCCACAACCTTGTGGGGTGAGTCCCACTGGTTGCTGCTGAGGTCATGGAGTGTTTGGTGGTCTGGATGGAGGAGGATGATGATGTGGGCTCCTCGGTGCACTGGCACTCTGATAAGGTGGTGTGGGAAACTGGTGAGCTTTCTAATGCCTGTCAACCTTAATCAAATAGCACCACCTTCAAGCCTACACAGAGGGTACCAGCTCCAAAGTTAGGGAGGGCTGGAGTGGTGTCATTTTGGATCCAGTCTCAGTCTCGTGGTGACTCAAGTGAATTATTCCAGAGCAAACACAGTGTGAGTACCTCCTAAATCATGAGCATTGTATTGCTTATGTTTGCACGGCTGGGAACTGGGATCTTATTCCAGCCTTGGCTTGGGAGAGGCAGGGGGCCTCTCCTACTGGCATGAGAAACACATTGGACAGGAGTGACTAACAGAGCGATTTTTAGCTGGTGCAGGCACAGGCCAGCTGAAAGAAATGGAGGAAGAGCTGCTGTGCTTTTCTCAGCAAAGGAGCTAGAGGCCTGATACAAACCCTGTCCCACAGGCCCCAGCCTGGGGAAGATGATTTCCAGCTGGTAGGAGAAGTTGCAATTCTTCTTTTCTCTCTGTGTCCCAGGTATTTGAGATCACTTCTTTCTGTGTGATCCTGGCTGTGATGGTTGAGTTCTGGGCTGGCCCAGGAGAGCAGCACCCATCTTGTTCCCCCACCCAGTGTGGGCTCTGCCGGGCCTGTCACTGTGTGCATCCCTGTACACAGTGCTGGGTGAGGACTGGAGGCGTTTTCCCTAGAAATTGGGGATCACCAGAGATTTATCCCAAACTGCACAGCTTGGTGAAGCATCTAAGCCTTAATCAGACCCAGCTGTCCCTAAGTCAAATTGTCCCCATGCTCACTGTCCATATTCCTGAGGCACGGCTGGTGCCTAAAGCGACGTAAGAAAGCTGTGTCTCCTTGGGGTGTGTTTCAGACCAAAGCCAAGACTGGGGGCTGGGCCAGCTCAGTTCAGACACAACATCTTCCATGATGACTTCACTGGCACTGGTTAAGTACCTGAGGGCACTTAAGGGATGGGAGCTTTTAAAATTAAACTTTGAATGGTCTGGTGAGGTCATTACAACCTGTTGCACTTCTTAACTTAATTTTTTAAGTCCCAGTGTGTTTCATTAAGAATAATTAGGCTACTGGATGAAATCTAAATTTGTTGGTGGTTTTTTTTTTTTGTTTGTTTTTTTTTTTAATGGCTGTTCACACACATCATGAAAGTACCTCACAGGAGACCTCAGCTTTGCACACATCAGCTTCTTATAAGGAATTGCAATGTCTCTGTTTTCATTTATCTCCATATAATTGCCTTCAGCTTGGAGCTCAGACTGGAGTCAGGAAAGCTGTGGCACCTGGGATTTGTCTCATTAATTCCCTACCTGCCAGAAGGGCCTGAGGTAATGCATTTGAGCATGTGGGGTCTTGTCTCACTGAAAAGCATTCTTTTTTCATGTCTTCTATGTCGCCTGAAGTGTGGAGTTTGTCCCAGTGACCCGGAGAGCCCAGAGGAGGCTCTACAGCTGGGATGAATTGCTGGCAAACAGTTGGAGCCTGGAGGGCAGCCCTGGCAGGTCTGTGTTGCAGTGTGCTGCCCTCCTCTCTGGGAAAGGGGAGGAGAGGCAGACGACATCTCTTTTTCATCCTGCAATCGCTGAACGCTGGTCATGCAGGAGAGGAAAGTCCTTTATGCACAGCTTTCCAAGTCTGGTCCAGGGTGTGGAAATCTAGTCCTTCTAAGTGTCTCAGCCACTAATTATAAACGATCTTGTCTTTAAAAGACCCTGCTCACTTAAGCAGGCATCCAGATAAGCATTTCTGAGGCAGGAGGAGAAGCACTGCTGCTTCCTGGCAACTGTCCCATCACTCTTAGTAGTCACGTTTTCTTCTGTACTTTAAATGCAAGACCAGCTTCACAGGTCTTGTTAAAGACTTCTTAATGGGCAGGGACAATGATACAAGGGGCTTCTTTGCCAGCCCTTTTATAATCCATTATATTGTAATTGCAGAACAGTCATCTTCACATCTGTTTCTCACTCAATTTGAGCATCCTTTTTGAGGACTAATGCTGAATAATGAGAAAGCTGCTATGGTATAAAAATTTCAATGTGTTAGATTAACCTTTGTGATGAGGCACCTCCTTGTTTCTTTATTCCATGTAAAACTACTCAGTGCTTTTACTCTCCACTCTTGTGCCGTCAGTGCTGTTCCTGTGTTCGCATTGCTGCAGCATTTGCATTGCCAGGCAGTCCCGGTGTCAGACTTTGCTGGGAAGCATGGGAACTTTCCATTTCCAGTAAATAGCCTCCTGGGATTAAGGCTGAGCTGTGCCATTACTGGGTCTGTTACTTATGGCTGAAGTGATTAGAAAATGAAAGTAAGGTTTTCCCTGAGTGGGAAAAAAAATTAATCTTGCTGGAAAGCATTGAAGCAAAGGCTCATGCAGAACCCTTGATACCTTGATTCAAAAGGCTTGAGGCCACGCTTCAGGGGCAGACAGCCACAGTAAAGTGTCTGCCTGCCAGGCTGCCTGGACTTGCCATCTCCAGAGGCTGCGTGGGTGAAATAGCATGGTGATAATTCAGTAATCAAACAATAATTCAGCAGCTGGACTTTTTTGTCCCACCCTGCAGCAGAGCACTTGCAGCATCCCTAGAGGAAGGTAAATGCCTTTGCTGAAGATCTAGTTTGCTGGAGATGGGATCTACTGCTCATCTGTTCATTGTGTAACTGCTCTGATAGTGGGTCTGTCTACTAAATTGCTAAAAGAAATGCTGAATGGAAACCCTGCTGGAGCTGATTGCGCTGAGTTTAACTGTGACATTATATTGCTTATAAAATATGCAGAAAAATCATAATGGGCATACACTTGTCTAGTGTTAATTTAAACTCCATGTAGCCTGAAATCACCATAAAGCACTTGGATGTAGGCCTCTGCTTATCTCCTTAAATGCAGCAATAACAAAATTAGGAGCATGTATGGGGCCAAAATTACTTGGCAACCAGTTCCCATTGCTTTTAAAGCTTCTCACATGTCTTTTAGGATCCCAGACTGCAGGTAACCAAAGCTGAGCTTGATGTTTCGAGGTCAAAAATGGCGCAGAGGCTCTGTGAGTCCCAAGGTGAAGGATAAACTGTCCTTTTCCCTCTACTGGGCTGGCAGCAATGAAATTTGCTGGCGCCTCTCCTAGCAGTTCTGTGCTTCCCAGGTATGAACGTGGCTTAATGGATAGCAGATGAAACAAGAAACGCATTTATCCATTTGAAAGGACATCCAGTTTTTCAGCTGGAGGTCAGGGAATCTGCTTTGCTGCTAATGTCAAACCAGCCTGGCTGAAAGTCCTCTTACTGAAAGCCAGCCCCAGATCCCAGGGCAGGATCCCAGGGTGAGTACCCAGGGTTGCAGACTCAGTGTCCCCTCAGTCATGCCTTTCATTCTTATTGAAGTAGCACAGTGGTTTTAATTCTTCTCTTAGGCTTTGATCAACTTTCCCAGAAGTTTATTCTCCAATGTTTGTGCTCTGGCTCTGCCTGTGCTTGCTTCATGAGATTCCTCTGTGTCCTTATGTTCCCCTCATGCAAGTGTGCTGTTTCCTTGTCAGGCAGCTGCTGGAAAGCCACTGGCTTTCCTGTGGCCACAGCCTTGGGCTATCAGCTAGCCATGGGCTGCAAGGGTGTTGCCCACCAAGAAGCAAACTGGATTAACTCCTGCTCCCAGTACTTCTGCAGGCAAAGGAAGAGCCTACAGAGGCAACTTCAGGGTGTCAGCGTTAAGGATGTGGAACAAGTCTCTAACTTCCTAATATTTTCAAAGGCATCCCCTGCATCTCATAGAGATAGGATGGGTTACAGCCAACTGGCCATGACTGCCTGTGGCCATCAGATGGCAGATCAGCCAACATAAAGCAACAGTCTGTCACTGTCATGTCCCAAAACACTGGCTGAGGTGGTGACAGCCTCATAGTTTGGCCATAATGGGAGGAGCAAGGGAAGTAAGATCAGAAAAATGTTCACTTCAGGGCTCAGACATCCTGGTAGGCAGTGTGAGGAAGGCTGTCTGTGTCCCTGTATTCCGTGGCTAAATAGATGTGTCTCTAAGCAAGGACTAGGCTTGGCAGCAGCTCTGGAAGCTACAGGGATCCCTGCTTTGCTCCCCTGAAGGCTGGACACTGCCAGTGCCCCATCAAAGCTTCCAAGGAGAACTGTGATCCATTTTTCTCCTGATAGCAAGGAAAAGCAAACCAATATCACTTTGATTGAAGTGAGCTGAATCTTGAGTTTTGCATGACCTACACAACTACTTTGATCTGATCAATGCTGGTCTTCGGGGACAAACATGCAAAGAGTTCCTCACAAGCACTGAGCCGTTCCAAGGAGAGTGAAAGAGGCAGTCCAGTCTCCTTGCCTCTGCTAGGCTCTTCCACCTCTTTTGTCCCCTTTCCAAGTATCCTCCTGCTTCATTAACATTCAGTCTTCCTGATCTCTGCCTCTCAATTTGGCATGTATATATTCAACTACATGTTACTAAATTCCATTTGTATTCTTATTATATAAATGCCCACATGTAACTGTGATGTTTTGGGAAGAGAATTATTGGAATAGTACGACTTGAAGGAAGTTTGTGCCTGTAAATCAGATGTGTCCCTGGAAGCATGTTCATGCATTCATTTGTGCATCCTTTCCTCTGCAGGGCATGGAGTTCAGCCCATCAGCCTTCCCATCAGGGATGAAAATTGGCACTCTGTGTGGCCAGTGGCTGGGGCCACTAAGGGTGAGTCAAATGGCAGGGTCTCCTGGTCACAGCTACAGGAACAGAGTAATGGATACAGGAAAGGAGACCTTCACAAATAAGGATGCAAGAGAAGGTGACTTCTGCCAGATGGAATATTCAAGTACCCCTTTGCTCATCAGGCCTTCTCTGCTTGTCAGAGGACCAGCCTCTGTAGGGATGTGCAAATCAGCATTTTGCTGCAGCACGGGACCTTGGGGCACATTAGGGAAGGTCGCACTTTGCTGCTGTGCATATTCATGCGTGCATATTGGCGCCTGTCACCAGCAGAGGCATCCTTACAGGGTGGGGGCACTGCTCCTGTCCTGCAGGAGGTGGAGCTGCCCCTCATCCCTAGCCAGATGTGAGTGGCAGGGACCTGCCCCCGGCACGGGACTCCATGCTGTGCGTGCTATGCAAGGTGACAGCTCGCCTGCCCTGGCTCGTCCAGGCAGCAGGTTTGTCCTGTCCACCTGTAAACTTCCTTGTCTCCCGGGGAGAGAGGGAAGCAACAGCAGTGAGTGCTGTCAGCACTTTGCTGAGTGTGGGCTTTACAAGGAGCTTCAGGATAACGAAGGCAGGAGGTGGGAATATGGATGTGAACAGGAGACTCATGCGTGGTTGGCTCTTTCCAGACCTGCCCTGGGCATTCCCAACAGTGGCACCTCCATCTCTGCAGGTGCCATCGCCTTTGCTGAAACCAGGAGGACCCTCCAGGCAGTGGGCAAGGGAACCTGGCACAGGCAATGCTACCTGGAGGCTGGAAAGAAGGCAGTTCTCACCTCCTCCTTGATGTCCCCTTGCAGACACTCGAGCCTTTAGATACCTTTGCTCAGACAGTCCCACAGGGCAATGGGCTGCAGTAGAGGGGTTTGCTCAGTGCCAGACTCTTCTCTGGTGGTCCTAACAACATGAACAGGGCCAGACTTGCCCTGCCCTAGGGCAGGCTGCTGGTCAGGATGTCACTTGTCTCCTTGTCACTTGTGCTTGCATGAATGTTTTTTCTTAACCAAGCAGTAGCTTGGGAAGCTCTGCTCTCTGTCATACCTTGAATGAATATTTTCAAATTAGTGCTGCAGCTGATGTTAGGAAAATGGCTTTCATTTTTACATTCTTCAAAAAGGGTTTGTGTATGGGAAAGGGCAGGCTGCTAAACTACGAGTCAGATTAGAGGACTGTAACAACAGAGCTGGATTTGTGGGGTTTAGGTTAAATGGTCACAGCTGAATGAGCAGGGATGGTACCAGGTTTCTGTGACAGGGAGAAGCAAGCAAGGTTTTGTTGGTTTCTGCAGAAAAGCTGGCATGTCATGGAGCAGCATCAAAGGCTGGTGCTGCTGGAGCAGGAATAAATGTCATCTTTCCTGCCCAATGGAATTTGGACAGGGGTGACTCTGGAGGCCCCTCTGTATGTCAGAGGACTGGTGGCATCCTGGTGGGGTATCGTGGGGGTCAGTTGTGCCAGAGGATGGGATACTCTTGTGAGAAGCTCCATGGCCCAGAGCTCACCAGGCATCTTCTCACAGGTGGCTCCATATGTGACTTCCTTGCCTAGCACATGGCCCAGGCAGGTATGAGTACTGGGAGGTTTTTTCCACTGTTTAGCACTAAAGGGATCCAAATTGTCCTGCTATTGCTGCCTCCCTTCTCTTCACCCACAGCAGTTCTGTTCAATTTCCAGATCATGAATCAGCAGCAGGGTATACTATCTTTTAATCTGGGATTAAAACCAAAGGTTTAACCATATAAATCCCCCCCCCATATAAACCACATTATAATAGCAAATCTGACCCTTGGATGCCCTGAAGGAGAAGCATAAGTCCCCTCGAGCTGCCCTTTTTCTGGCTGAATGCAGCCTTTCCAGTTTGTGAGGTGAGGTGCCCCTTGAGTGCTGCATATCAGCCCTGCTCTATTAAAAGTCTGCTTTGAATGCTTGCCAGCTAGAAATCTGAACTGCTGTTGTGCTCCTGAAGCAGTGTGCAGGATTGATCAGGGGTTATCTCCTCATCAAATACAACTTTGAACATGAAAGGGAAGAGGGGCATGATATCAAGTGCTGCAGCTCTTATGGCTTATGGGAAGTGCCTTTTATACCTGGGCGCAGGTTTAGCGACTCCCCACTGGCCACTTGTATTTTTCTGTACAGATAATTACAGGGCTAATGCAAGTTATTAAAGAGATGGTGTTATTTCTGTCATAGCCATCAAAGCTGAGGTGTTGGTATTAACTAATACCCAACCTATTCTGGCTTTCCTAGGGACCCTTAATGATTATGCTTTCAAAGGGGCACTATCTGCAGCCAGGAAGGAGCCTCTTAATTGGGAGCAGGAACTGCAAGGAGCAGAAGCCACGTGGCTACAAAGTGGGTGTTACCCTTTGCAAAGCAGAGCTATCAGGATGCACACACACCAAATGCTCGGAGGAGGGGAAGGGAGCTTGATATAAGAGTGGTACTTCATTAAAAATGAGCTTGGAGTAGCCATGTCAGCTCTTATGAGGCTGAATGAATATGAGCTCACTGGTGGGACGACTCCTGGAAGTTCTGGGATTTTTAAGTAGGATTTTGGGAAGGAAATTGCATATTTTCCTCTGAGGTGTCTCTCAGCTGCATGTTAAGCCCTTTGTGTTTGAAACAGCTGCAGTATCTCAGCCTATGCCTTGGCCAGTTGTGCCTATACTGCAATACCCCACATAACCTTTTTCTCTCCCTGGCTGCTGTGCCAAGCCCTCTCCCTGCACCAGCAGAGTGGGGTTTCCAAGGCATCCTGCTCTTTAAAGAAGGTGGTCTCATTCTGTACCCCCTGGCTTTGGAAGATAATGTCCCTCAGAGCAGGTGACTGTAGTTTGGCTGTAGTAGCCAAACACTGAATTTTCCTCACGGCACCCCCAAAGTGTTTCCCAGGGCTCAGAAGTCCCAGCCACTGCCAGACCAGGCACCACTCTCAGCAGTGGCTGGGTAGCAGTGGCTGTGTGTTCCCTGCAGCGCAGATCCCTAGTTCTGCTTGCTGGGCAGGATAATGCTGCGTGGGAAGGCAGTAAGGCACAAAGTCAATTTGTAATGCAGATTCTGTGCAAGCCACACTGTGGCTGGAGATCTGTTGTACCCTTTATCCTTTGGTATGGACATATCAATGTCAGCGCACACAACGAAGCTTTCAGCTCCTACAGGAGGCAGGGGAATGAGATGGACAGGGCTGGAGGTATGTTAGTCACACAGCACAAAGCTATTGCTGTAAGGAAGCATAAAGGCCCCACTAGTGCTGAGCAAATTCATGGCAGTCCTCTGCTCTTGGCAGCTCCCTCCCCAGCCGGCTGATGCCGAGGGGGAAGATGATAGAAGTTACCAGGTGGGGCCAGTGACATCAGTTACCAGCTTCTGGTGCATGACATTCCCATGCCGTGGTTGGACTGACAAGGGCAAAGCTCAGCCATGCAAAAACATGCCTTTTCTATTGCTTGCTTCTAGCCTGTGCACTTGGAACAGAACAGTGCTAGAGGACAAAATCACCTCCAGACTCTTCACTAAATTAGATGTAGAGTACCAGCTTGGATGTGACTCTAAATATGTGTCCCTCTATTCAAATAGAAGAGAGCTAATTAGTAAGTCTGGGTGCCTTGGAGGTGTGAGGGTTTCTGGGTATAATTTAATGTAATTCATTGTCATGAAAAAGAGCAGATCTATCTGACCCTTGAAACCATTTTGTGTTTTTTGGTAGGAATCTAAAGAGCTAGAGAAAACACCCAAATGGAGCAGGGCAGGTGGCACTGAGGGTCATGTTCATATTTGTGCTGGCATTTAGTGCAGTGTGATGGGTGTCTCAAAAATCTTTCAACTGTGCATAATTATATGCCCTGTCTGCCTTGTCTCCAGTATATGTTTCACTCCTACAGACGCTGGGTAGCAGAAGAAACGGAGTGCTTAGCCTTGCTTAGCTGGGATATGTCCAAATCAGCTTCTCATGTGTTAGCACAGCCAGTAATGTGCTGGAGACACAGCTCAAAGGCTGGTTCAACATTGGTCAAATGGCACAACAAGCACACAGGTTACTGGGTAACTACAGATGAGACAAAGAAATGTGGCCTGTTGCCCTCTGAAGTGGCAATAAATGTCTCCTGGGCATACTGACTGCCTCTGCTCTTTAACTTAGTACTGGTGATGCGTTGGTTATAATGTTGATCCTTAGTCATGCAATCCATCCTCTGGGAATATTTGGTTGTTCATGTGCTTGAACTTTTGGATGAAGTCCCATCCCCTCAATTTCTTTGTACTGCCTTTAAATATTTCATGGGTAATAAAAGTCAAATAGTCTCTCCTCTTGATCTGAGGCAAGACCTTTCCTATGGGATCTAGCCTGGTGAACCACTGGGAGATCTGCCTAGGTAAACGTGTGTTCAGCCCACCCTTACACTAACTCCTTGTCCCTCTCAGGTAAATCTTGCAGGGATGTCTTCCCAGCCCCTCTGCTGGCAGAGTCAGACCAGACCATAGCTTGTTTCTGATGGAAGCAATGCTGGCTGTGGCTCACCTTCATGGCCATCCCTAAGGACTCTGAAGCCCTGTTGATGCTGTAGAAACTCTCTTCCTCTCCTTCCCGACCCCCTTAAAATAACAACTCTCCTCAGTGTCCCTTGCTTCCTTAAAAATCAAGTGGTTGATTTGTGTTTATTGAAAGTACCATGTGTTAAATTGTGTCCCTTGCTGCCTGAGTGTTGCAGGCTCGGGCTGTGGCAGTGTCGCAGTGTTAGTGGAAGAGGGGAAGATTGATACTGCTAATTAGCCTGGCTTGTATCCCAGGGACATGAAGTGCCACTGGCTCATTGAAGGTCCAGCAGAGTGTGTCGTAAAGGTAATAAAAGGAGAAGCTGCACTTAAACCTCTGCACTGAGAACTGTTCAGGGGAGCAATTCAATAAAATCCTACCAGAAACATCTGTGACGCACAAGACTGTAAATTGTAGAGTTTCCAGGTCACTGATTCTTTGCAGGGCATATTTTGTCAATTAAACATCACCTTCGAACTCCTGTATGGGGGGGCTGTGACTGTTGTAAGCGCTTGAAACCTGTAGCCACCAGTCTCATCTCAGGATGGCTTTTTCTTGAAGTCCAGCACAGGTTTGAGAAGGGAAGGTAGAGAGTACGTTGCAAAGAATAGAATCAGCCTTTTTCTCACAGCAGTGTCAACTCCCCCACAAACTACTCCTTATTCCATACCAAAGTGTCTGCTTCTCACTGTGCATGTCTGATACTAGTTCCCACTCCTAGTACCAGCATCTCTTAATTCTTACTGCCTGTGGCACCAGGCAATACAGCCTGTGTACAGCAAGCAACCCACCAAGCTCAGGATGAGTCCTGCTGCCATTTACATTGTTCAAAGCAGGAGCATCTTTCCTTCCCTGCTGGGAGAAAACAGGGGTGGAAAACAGTGTGTCTTGGTTACATCTAGGGTTCATCTAGAGTTAATTTTCTTCCTAGTGCAGTGCTGTGTTTTGGATTTCGGATGAGAATAGCATTGCTTAGGCTCTGTTGTTTAAGTTGCTGCTAAGTAGTGCTCACCCTGAGTCAAGGACTTTTCAGTCTCATGCTCTGCCAGGGAGGAGAGGCACCAGAAACTGGGAGGGAGAGTGTCCAGGGCAGCTGACCTGAACTGGCTGAAGGGATATTCCATGCCATGGAATATCAAGCCCAGTATATAAACTGGGGGGAGCTGGCTGGGAGCTGCTGATCATTGCTGGGGGACAGGATGAGCACTGTCAGTGGTGGTGAGCAATTGCACTGTGCATCACTTGTCTCTCTGGGGGTTTATTCCTCTCTTTTTCTTTTTGCTGTCTCCAATTTCATTACCATTATTATTATTATAAATTTTTATCCCAACTGTTCTTATCTCAGACCCACAGGNGCAGCTGACCTGAACTGGCTGAAGGGATATTCCATGCCATGGAATATCAAGCCCAGTATATAAACTGGGGGGAGCTGGCTGGGAGCTGCTGATCATTGCTGGGGGACAGGATGAGCACTGTCAGTGGTGGTGAGCAATTGCACTGTGCATCACTTGTCTCTCTGGGGGTTTATTCCTCTCTTTTTCTTTTTGCTGTCTCCAATTTCATTACCATTATTATTATTATAAATTTTTATCCCAACTGTTCTTATCTCAGACCCACAGGTTTTTCCTTTATTTTTCCCCAATTCCCTCCCTCATGCCAATAGAGGTAGGGAGAGGTGGTGGTGTGTGAGTGGCAGTGTGGTGCCTAATCGGCTACTTTGGTTAAACCATGACACAGTGTTAAACCAAGGGATGCTTGAGGATATGGAGACCTTTTCTTTGATGTGCTGCTGCTCTGTTGCTGTGAGAACCTGCACTCTGGATTAAAACCAAAATCAATGAATGAAAAATCACACACTTCCCATGCTTGGAGGCAAAGCTCTTGGAAGGGCACTCCAGTGCCTTGGAAGGGCACTGACATTTCAGAAGTACAAGGCACTGAGTGCTGCAGTAAAGATGACTTAAGACAAAATACCTTAAGACAAAGCTTAGGCCAGCTTCATCCCCTGCAGACCTGTCAGTAGCCCTGCACAGGAAGGAGCAGTCAGACCAAGATTGCAAACAGACTGTTTGGATGAAAAATGTGACACACTCGCCAAGGGAAGTCTTGCCCAAATTCTCCCAAAATCTAGCTTTTCCCTGGCCCACAGTTAAGAAGTTTGAGTGTTTCAGTCTTGACAATTCCCTCTTTCTTGTCCGCTTTGCAGCTGCAGTTTTAAGACTGCTGTGGAACTTAGCCTGGGCTACATTTATGATGCAGTTACTATTTGTTGTGAGGAAGAAGAAAACCAGCTGTGTGAGCACTAATTGTTTCAGACTTAAATCAGAAATCCTGTGCAAACAGGCATGTGTTATCACCAAAAGATGCTGTCTGGTAACATGGTACTTTGTACCCATGGAAGGGTTTCTGCAGCAGCCTTGAGGCTTTGTCCTTTTGTCTTACCCATTATGATGCCCAACTGTTCCATTGGCACAGGAGATCCCACATCCTGGTCTGAGGTCTTGCTTTCCCATGAATAGCCTGCTGCTGTTGCAGGGCTGGATGTGGGAGCATGGCTCCTGTTCTGCTGCAGAGCCAGTGGAGTGCACAAGTGTGTGGTGCTGCATCTGGCCTCGGCTCTGCATCGCTCCCTCCCCGGAGACCGCGAGACAACCTTGCTCTCAGTGTCACTGAAAAACACAAATGTTCAAAGGAAGGCAGAGTGAAAGGATGGTTGTTGGTGGGAGTTTAATCCTATCGAAATGGATTCTTAATAAATTAAACTAATTCTGTTGGAAACTCATTAATGAAAAATTGCTGACCTGAGGCATTTCTTTCCCACACTTTCAGAAAGAAATATTTTTTTAATTCCTCACTTTAAATCTGCTTCAGTTTTATAAATATAAAAATCTTTAGTGAAAGAAATGTTCTTCACTTTATTTATTTTTTAATTTCTGTATTTCCAGATGTTCTTCCTACTTGGATGAAAAGAAAGCACATGGTAATAGCCTGTCTTTTTTCAAGAAACAGCTTCCAGGCACCACACTCACTTTTGCAGAGCTTGAAATTTATTCCTTAAGTGGAAAGCAATCTTCTGCTCAGAAGTGAAGACATTTGGATTGAATTCCAGTTACCTCTTTACAGACCTCTATGTCAACCCAAAACCAGGGTAGAGTGATCAGGGGTTGGTGCTCTTCCTTTTTACCAAATAAGCTGGGTAAGAGACTTGAACTGTCTTGGGTTTGCAATTGACAAGTAATCTTTGGCAAAGTGTTCTATTTTCCCTTTTTTCTATTTTTTCCTTTGGTTGGTGTGAATCTGTTTTGTGGTGGTAATTTAGTCGCATGTGTTCACCAAATGCTGCCATGAGTATTAGCGCTAGAGTTCCAAAAAGAAATCTGGTTTCCATTGGAAAGGACTATTTAAGTTGGGGGAACAAGGCTGACAATTTTGAATCTGGAATTTTTCATGGGAGAGCTTTCAGCATCCTGGAGCATGTCACTTGATGCTTTCCAGCACTGCTTTACCACCAGAAATTCAGATTCCTACAGGAAAGCTCCTTCAGAATCAAGTGCAAGCTTCCTATCCAGCTGCAATTATGGGACTTTCAGATGTTGTGCAAACTGAATGCTCTCAATAGGAAGAAAAGTCTAGCAGCTGCTCTCTAGGTCCTTAACCTGGACACGTAGACTATTCTAGAGGGACTTTGCTTGCAATGGTGACGAATTCAATTCTCAAGTGTGGTGTTTTGGTTTGGAGTTCTGTTTTGTGCAATGAGCAGCATTCACACTGTGTGTTGAAGATTACTTGTAATTCCTCTATAAGAAAATTAGGATGGCTTTTATGTTTATGTAGCATAACTATAGTAGAATAATTCTGGCTGCTCTTGCTTTCTAATCAGAAAGTCACCAAGTCTCTGTGGTTTGGGGATTTTTAGAAATCTATATTGGCTAAAGCTACAGGTGCCTACAGGATGGCTTTTCTCATCTTAAAAATACAGTTTCTTGTTCATTCCTGCAGGTAATGTCTGTGGATTCTCAGCTCCCAAACCAGTGCTGAATTCAGGGAATATCATGCTGGTACATTTTCAAAGCAATGGTGAAAATGGCTTCAGATGGCTTAGAGCCTGGCTTGCTTTTGTTCATTTGTTAGTAGGGAAATGCTTGCTGTGTCTAACGATTTCCACATCATCTGCAGCTATTCTTCGACACTTGAGCTTATTTTTCAGGCTAATCCTTCTGCATTCTGTCAAGATAACTTTAAAACAGAATAGTTACTTGTAGCAGAGCTCCCTTAGCTGAATAAGGGAGGTGAATCAAGTGCTTTTTTTCTTATTATCACTCAGAAATGACTAACATCTGCTATCTGAAACAAGCAGTCTTGTTAATTCTGTCAGTCTGATATTTCCCTTGAAAATCTCACTACAGAGGAGAGCCTTGAACCTGGGGACCAGTCTCCTATTGTTCCTTTCTACTTTCATGACTCTGTGCCAGCTGCTGCTTGAGGAGATGAGCAACTTTTCCCTTCCAGAGTGGGGACTTTGTTTGAGGGGACAAGCTAGCTCTTATTTCCTTCCTCTTACAGAGGAGGCAGGAAGAGAAGGTTCAGGATTAACTGCACCAATGCTGGGTCTGAAGGATGTCCCCTTAGGTAAAGAAATTAAATTCGGCTCAGTTGATTTGGTCTGAGGCTCTTTCCTTTAACATATAAGAGGATTATGCAGAGGCAGATGCTTTCTGACCTCAAGTCCCCTTTCGTGCACTTGTGTGGATCCAGAGTGACACACGGCTGCTCCATCACTCATTATCCATATTTGTGGGACATCCTCTCCATTCTGGTTGCCTGCACTCCCTACCTGGGAGCAGGGACACAATGCAGAGTGTGGGAGAGATCCTCTTTCAGTACCTGAGTCTCCCTTGCTGCCTGAAGGAGCTCTTCCTTAGGATTCACGTTTTCATGTACTGCTTTTTCCTGTCCCCACTACTTCCAGACAGTGGACAAATTTTCTCTCGCCTGCATCTTCGGCCTTGCTGCCTCCATGGTGTGAGGTTATCTAGGAAAACAAAAAATTTGCCTGTGAAAGTATGGAGAGTTTTCTGTCTCTCTTGCAGACACCTGTGTTTTTTCCCCAATTACTCCTCAGTGACTGCTCAAACACATTAGTGGGGTGAGGAGGCCTGTCCTCACTGCTGCCCTGAAGCTACTTGGAGATTGCCAGTGTGACAGGGCTGTCATCAGCCTGTCCACTGTGTGTGGCTGTGTGTGACCAGCACGTTCCCAGGCCCCCTCAGCTCCTCTCCCCATGCTGTGTGCTCCTCCAGGCTGGGGACACAGCTATAAAACATATTCACACCTTTTTGTCCTCTGCAAAATGTTCCTTCTGCCCTTCCTCCATGAGCACTGATTTTTGAGAGGGGAACAGTTTGGTCTTCCTTGTAGGAGATCCATTAAAGTTAATTGGACTATCTGCTATCAGAGCCAGAACGGATGCAACACAGTTGTCACAGTGAGAAGCTCTTGCTCAGCAGTCCTGGGAATAAATGACTAATTAGAGAAGAGCCAGAAGGGATGTGTGACTGCTGAATTAGGAAGCTCTATGGCTGGCTCCAATATGTTTGCTTTCATCATACAGGTCCAATAAACCGTTGCTCTGTCTGGACTGTGACAGTAGGAGACTACCGTAGAGCTCTAAAAGAGTCAACAGAACAGGTAAAATGAAGCAATACCATAAAAATGCAGACTTTCGTATATTTGACCATGTAATATTTCTCAAAACAGATCTATATGTTCAGATAAAAGTGTTGGCAGCAAGGCAAAATGACTGATAAGTATCACAGGTTGAAGAAAGAGAAATAAAATCCAGTAACTCTGGTTTCATTCAGCTAACTTGCAGTGTAAGGAAGTATGTTTTATACCTGGTTCTTACTCCTGGCAGTAAAAAGTCTTAAAATCTAATGGAGACAACTGTGTATCCTCAACATCTTACTCCCTTAGTGCCAAGCAGTATATCTGCCTATAAAAACCTTGCTGACTCGTTCTTCCTAATGGGACAGAGGAAGAAATACATGTGGGAAAGAAGCTCAAGTGACTCACACTAGGCTTCTGCAAAACTTTAGTGGCTTGTATTTGCACAACGAAGCCTTCACTTTAGTCTCAGGAGGTCCAGGTAATCTGTCCCAGTAATCTTAACTGAGTGGAGAGGTAGGGAATTTGTTTTCCAAAGTCCTTGCACCCTTTTTTAATTTCTTTTCATGACCTCTTTTGAGGTTGGTCACAATTTGTGGGATTGTTTTCCCTCTTCCTTTACAAGTACCCTTTCAGGCTGCACTTAAAAGGCAGCTTGTTCCTGTCTGCCCTAGTCATAGCTGAGACAGGTGAAGACTATTGTGGTGCATCCCCAGTTCAGCATCTGAGCTATGGCTTCAACATTTCCCTGATGCTGCTGAAATTACATTTCTCTCAGAAATATTTTTTTCTGCCCAGATTTAACCTCAAATTTATTTCCCAACCATATGGGAGCTGAGCTAGGCAGTTGCAGCAGACATGAGCACCTGTACTTGAGAATGAAGTCTCTGAGATAAATTAATACTTCAGTTACCCTGAAGGGATCACTGCCACAATGCTTTGTGCTGGCTTTGTTTTTGTGGGAGGCTTTACTCCACTCTTGTCAGGTGGAGTAAAATTAGATGTGAGTGCTCTTGAAAGCGCCTGCATATGGATGGATGTCTATGGATCACTAAAGGGAAGGGGACTGGAAAGGGCTTGCGCTTCTCAAGGCCCATCTGTGATCCCAGTGAAACATTTCCCATTGTAGTTTGCTTGGAACTCTTTTTCACAAGAGTTTTGTCAAGATAAACTATGACTTGTATTGTATTTTATAAAATTCTTGTATTTGGAGCACTGTTGAAGAACTGACTAATCTCCCCAAAATCACAAGGCAAGTGGGTAAGAACAGCTGAGTAAATAAAAGGCAAAGCAATTCTGACTGAGGCATTGTCAAGCTAAAATGCAAGTTCTGCTCAATACCACAATCTGATGGTGGACTAATAAATTGTGTGTAATACTGAAGAGCACACTTTAATGATATTTTGTCTGCAGCCTGTGCTCAGTCTTCACTCATTGATAACCCAGTGTTTAAATCAGTCTCCTCATTGCAGGCTGCTGCTGAGTTGCACCACTAGCTCTGTTCCCAGTTCCTGCACGAGGGCTTTTCTGGGCAAATCTGATTCCAGAAGTTCTCTTCTGAGCTGCAGCAGTGCAGAGGTAAAATGAGATCACTGTGAGTCTTCTCTCTTGGTTCCTAGGATGGTTCTGGCAGCCCTTTGGTTTGCAACATGGGAAATGAACCATTTGCACTTTACAGCATTGTCAGATGGGGTGTTGGGTGTGACAGCCCAAAGAAACCAGGCATCTTTTCAAGGGTGAGGATTTTCCTGGACTGGATGGGACTGCCAAAAAAATGTGAGTTGTCTTTGTCTGAGATGAATCCTGAATATAATGCCTGTGTATAAAATATCCCGAGTTATATACATTGGAGTTTTGTCTGGTAGACTTTTTAAGGCAAGTTAAGATGAAGGAAAAAAAAAAATCCGGGTGGTTTCCTCCCACAAGAGTTCACTTCCTGCTTTTCCTCATGCCTTCTCCCTAAACAAAGCTTACTGGAAATTAGAAGGGGAGTTTCAAAAGCATAAGTCTTGTGTTCTACACTTCTGACTCTCAAATTGAGTATAATCTTTGGACAGATACTTTTCTCAGTAAAAGGCAGCTGCTTGTGAAAATGCCTACCAGTCCCATGCTTTCATGGGCAAGGGAGTTTGGGGAAATGCTCTAAACTGAACTTGTGCATTTACGTATCTAGATATAATTAGCACCACATTCAGAAGCCTGCAGGATAAATTTTGCCAGAGAAAGAGTAGCATATGCTAGTGAATAAGCCCTGATTGCATGAAAGTGATGGCATCTTACAAAAAGAGGCCCCTGTTCTGAAACTGAAGGACTCTCATACAGAGAAATGGGGGGAAAACCTGTTTGAAGTACTCCACGTGAACCCAGCATTGTCATACTGCTTCCCTGCACAGTTCACTCTCTTCTCCCCCAGAAGTTTCTTTCCTGTTGAGACTACTTAGGTCAAGGTGAATTTGGCTTTATGGTTTCATTGGCAAATGGAGAAATCCACCACTTTATCTTGAGTAATCTGAAGGGATTTGAGAGATTTCAGAAAGATTCTAGATAGCTTCAAGTCTCTTGTTTTACATGTTAAATAAATTAATTAGTCATTCTAGAGAAATGTTTCACTTTGGCTCGAAGTAGTTGCACTAGGAAACTGCTGATGCAAAACCTTTGCATTCCAGAGCTTTATCCCTCCTCCTTCCCTGCGTGTGCACACATACAGCCAAGTATGTTAATGACTAGGTGTGATTGTCCCATGTCATTTCTTAAGAGGAAAAACCTAATCCTGGACTGAGCCCAGGATTGTGTTTCTGCCCATCCTACATTTTATCTTTTTGCTGCTAGCAGAAAATGGAAGACTTCTGCTGATAGGAATAAATTTCATCTTTTTTCGCTGCATGCTGAATAAAATATGCTGCAGTTAGGAGCAGGAAATTAAAGTGTTTATTAAAGAAAAGAGCATGTTGTGGATCTTCTTGCAGGTCAAATAAGCACTTGAACTCTCCTGCTTTGTGCTGCAGTTGCCTGTCTTTCTTCCTTGTGGCATCTTCCTTAGTCCCAGTCTGACCTAACAGGAATGTTAGTACAGATGCTGGTTAAGGGAGAATGTTCTCCTAAGCTAAAACCTGTCAACAGAACAAGTCACTGTTTGTGTGGTAGCCAGGCCATACCCACAGATAAGCTGGGAGCTGTCTGGGCATCCCCTTGGATCTGACACAACTGGCTGCTGACCACTGACTCTGGAGGCAGTCATGGCTCTCTGGCCATGAGAGAGAGCAGGGAATTGCTTAGCTCTGTACTGTAAATCTTTCTCAAAGGTGGAGGCTGTGACAGTGCACACAGCTCTTGCATATGCCTTCATACAAATGGTTCAAAGCTCTGAGGGTTCTGTGAGTGAGATACTGACTCAAAGTTTCGGTATGCAGGTACTTGGCTCCTTTATCTGACCTTTATATGATTGTCTTCCTATTGCAGGAAGTAGAGGAGCAGGGATCCATTACCACTGATGCTGCAGAATTCCCCTGCACTTGGGTGTGTTGCTTAATCTGCTCTCTCTCTCTCTTTCCCCCTTACCATCCTTGAAACAAGGTATTACTTTTTTATCTTCCATGGTTTGGACTGAATTTCTCAGGGCAGAGAATTACTTAATCTCTTGTGCACGTACTTTGCTCAAACGGAGCTGTGGTTTTGGCTGAGACACTGTCAGCTTGCTGCTGCTTCTAAAGCACATCAAACAGCCCTGTCCTACTAATGTGCCTCCTCCTGCCTATTTACCATCTAAATGTTTCTCCACATCCAGTGCTGTGTAGGAGGAAGGATGATGAAAAGGCTGAAGTACCCCTGAGTTGCTGGGTGACACAAGCTTTGGCAACAACTTGGAGACTGCAGTTGCTCGCGAATTTAAAAGGCAATCTGTTCAGGAGCGACGTGCTACCGGCACTGTTCACGGCCTTGTGCAGTAGCCAGCTGGTTAGCAGGCAGTGTGTGCTTTCCTCCTCTTCCCGCTGGCATCCATGCCGGTGTTCCACAACATCACACCACTGAGATAAAAATAGGCCCCCGGAGTGGTAAGCACCAGGAGGTGGGGATGATTTCTCTCCACAGGGAAGTGCAGCACAACCAGCAACTGTGTGGGCATCATTAGCACAGCAGCTCCAGGGCTGGTTTGCAGAGGCTGGAACCATGCAAAAGGCTCTTGCTCACCCTGAAGCAGGTTTTCTCAGCTGAGCTGCTCATCTCCGGGTAAGCCATGGCAAGCTCAGTAACCTGAATACAAAAACTCTTAAAATGAACCTAGGGAGCCCTTGTGGCTCAGCCTGTTGGGCTGTATCCTTGTCCACACTGCAGCATCCACACTACACTGGTGTTCCCTGCTGTCCCCTGATGCCAGCACAGGGACCACATCCTCCAGCAATGCTGGGTGTGCGCAGGAGCCCTCGTGCAAAACTGTGTGGTCGACTCATTGCTTTTAACCTAGACTGTGGTGGAAGAGCTCTGGATTTTTTTGAATCCAAGTCTCCATGAGGAAAGGCCCCCTCCCTGTAGCTCAGCTGGGCTGATGTCTCTTCCACTGAGGGTTAAAGCACATACCCTGTGTTCCCTCTCACAGGAGGAGCTGCTGTGCAGAGCTGTTCACACCCACAGTACCTTCCTCAGGAGGCAAATGTTCTTCATCTCCCTTCTGGACTGGAAGGATTTCTACCCAGCAGGAGGGCTCAGCCCTTCTTTCCCTGCACTCTTGGTGTCCTGTGCAGGCACACAGAGACACGGCATCATGTCAGCATCCCTTCTGAGCAGAGAGCTCATGAAACCTTGGTGTGGGAGGGAGCACACTTACACAGGATTTAAGTTGCTCTGCAGAGGGTATGACTTTAAAAATTGCTGCCTTGGGAGGCAAACAACCCTATTATGCTTGGTACTAAAGGGACACACAGTTCTCATTAGTGATCTTGTTTTCTCTCCTCCCGCTCTATTATAACCACTCCGATGCTTCCAAATATTTCCCTGTTGATTTGGTCTCTTATTTAACGAGTGCTGAATCTGAATGCATTGTGCATACATGAAGCTGTAGGGTAGGCCTGCTCTCCTGTGTTTCTGGAGAATCAGGGACTTCACAGACAAAAGTATTATATTTCATATTCAGGCTCTTCTCAAGAGCCTGTAAAAGGTCAATTTTAAAAAAAGAATTACATTTCTTCCTCAGTAGTGAGTGAGTATTTGAGTTTGGTGGGTCTTTTAGCTCAGGTATGTGACCATCTTGGTATCTGCTTATCTCTTTTCCAGGTATTGATTTAAAGCATAGCTCAGAGCAAATTTCAAGCAAATCTACTTTCCTCTAAGGCCCAACAGCTCACCTCTTTGTGCTTCTAGCCTGTGTCTCTGCCTGGGTCTCCGAGGTTAAGGCAACAGGGCTGCCTTGTGATCATGTACACTTTGAGAGCTCCTGCAGGCTTGCACCAGCTTGAATGCTGAACCCTAAGAAGAGATCCAACTGATTGGAATGGGTTTAAAATATTTATTTATCTAGAGAGATGACCTATGCAGGTTAAGCTTTTTATCATTTTGGCCTTTCCAGTGAATAACTGCGCTCTCGCTAGGGATACCAGGGTCTTCAGGCTTCCACCAAGTCCAGTAATTCTGGGGCAGGGGAGGAACAGATTTTAAAAATAAGAAGAGAAAACTAAATATTGGAAAACCATTTCACACTAACTTTATTTACCTGATAAGAGTCTCTTCAATCGTGGGCAGGACTGCCAGGTTTTGTAGAAAGCTCTTACTGTCTTGTCTTAATGCTTTTATCACTGAGGTGCAGGTTTATGCACAGAATGTCCATCAGAAGTGGAGCTGGAAGAGCCGCAGGGATTTATATCTACTCCTTCCTCATTGTGTTACGTGGGAAGCACAGAGTGCTCTTGGATACTCTGACTGCCTCTGAAGGGCATGGCAAAGGTTATCATAAAGTATCCATCAATAACATCATCACTGAACTGCCAAGAGGAGTTTCTTGGGATTTATGAAGATAGTCAGAGAGAAAGGAATAGTTCTAGGTAACAACAAATGATCCAGCAGAGGACATTCAGCCCTAGAAATTTCCCACTTCCTCTTGGGCCAGTTTCAGAAAGCCCCAGCTGCATGGCTCTGATGTGTTGGCAGCCTTAAGCTAAGCTGCAGAGTCCAGGCTGTAAGCTTGCCTGAAGACCTTAATCCCTGTGTCAGTGTGCTGCATTGATCCAGCAGGAGAACAGCCCTCTTAGGGCCTTAGAGATCAGTAAAAGAGACTACAGAGAAATAAGTTGTGATGCTTGGGCACCCCCTTAGGGACACATGTCTGTATAAGTCACTTGTGACTTCCTGTGTAGTCAGCTTCATTTTCAAAGGCGAGCCTGCACCCTCCATAATCTCCGAGACAATGATGGTACATGATTTTCCTCTTGGAGGTGGGATGGATGCCTCTGAGGCACTGAGGGATCTGGGTGTGAATCTTCATGCCAGAAAATGTATTAACTTCCATGCAGAAGGCTGTAATTTCCTCACCTTGACCCTGCTGAGGTGCAACCCCATCACTGAGACAGTAGTCTATAAACACAATTGTCCTGGTTTGAGACAAAACCCACAATCACCCCAAGACAACAATCCACAGATTAAAAGAAAGATAAATTAAAAAGAAAGTGAGAGCTTTAATGCTGTTTACTGGAAAGTTAAAGTTTCTGGAGGCCTCTCTATCTGCATGTGTACAGGATGCTGTGCAGTTAAGTAAAATTTCATTGGAAATGCTTTGGAGCAGGAGCACATCAAGGTAATTCCATTTCAAAATACGTGGAGGAAATGCTTTTTGTTTCCTGTTTTAAAAAGAGTCTGTACACAGTGTGGAAAGGAGGAAGGGAGAAAAGTGCAGCAGCAACTTGGAAACAAAAGGAATTAACTGGAACTTGTTGGCACAAAAGGCAAATGGGGAAGGGGGAAGTTACAAGAAAAGAGTGGGGGAAAAAACCTCAAGAAACTTGACCTTGCAGAGATTTTATTGGGTATGCTGAAGGTGTTCCTTCTCCCAGCATCTCCTCCCAGCATTTCATTGTGGGTTTTTTCCTTCCCGTCCCTCACACCTCTTTATCTCCCTCAGTGTGGGTTTAATTTATTGTGTTTGCAGATGCTATGCAGAGGAACTTCATCTCTGTAGGTATCCACACTGATTTGCTGGTAGACAAAGTGTGGTGGAGAAATCCACCACCAGCCTTTGCGAGTACTGCGGGTGAATTTTAGTGTACATATTTCTCCAGATATTTTCAAAATTAAGTGATGCCTCTGGAGAAAGTTCTTGGATAGTAACTATTCTGTGTAGACCCTCATCCTGTTAACATCACAGCAGTGGTGATGGCTACTGCTCTAGAGGAGAGGCCCTATTTAACTTCTCTCTGGGTGTAGTTGAGGGCTATGTGCATGTTCATTGTAGCTCTCAGGTAAGGGGAAGAAGCCGATTTTTTTCCCCTGACACTTGAACAAGAACACTCTTTTGTTACTAAATACAGTAGTAATGCTTTCTGCTGCAAGACTATTGGGGTAATGGAACATGCTAGGAATATTTTTTTCGTTAAGAAAAAACCCACCGCCCACCAAATCTAGAGTTTAGCATGTCAGTTAACTCTGAATTGGGAGTGAAAGGACAGGAGAGGGGAAAGACAGAGGACATGCTAAGGAGCTCTTGGAGCGCTCCACAATTATCTTCCTTCAAGAGCTTATTTGCAAAAGCACACAAAAAATTCTGAAAGTATATCTATTACAGCTGAGAATAGCAGTTTAGCTATCATAACTATTTACATGCAGTACAGAGGAAAATGCTATCAGAAATGAGGCCATCAGTCAAAGTTTTGCCTGAATAGGAGTCTCACAGCTCCCTGGAGCATCCTCCAGCACACAGACTCACTGCCATGTAATAGCATTTGTTATGGCTGGCACTTTTTCAAGACCGGGTATATTAAACTAGATTCCACTGTCTATTTATGTACCAACATATTGAAACAGCCTGTTTTCTCCTCTTTTTTTACCCCCTCCTTCTCTAGAGCTGGTGAATAACAGAAGTTTGTGGGTGCCTGTCTCTAAACTAAATTACTTTTTCCAGAAACTAAAACATAGAATTAGGCATTAGTATCAGAATGAGATAGAACTATAGAATGATGTTATGACAGGGGAGAAAGAGGCTGGAAAATTCAGACAGTCAGAAAGTAACCAGAAAACAATTTAGTGTGCATAACAGGGAAGTACCTATCAGTTGAGATGTAGTAATGGCAAAATGCTGAAGCTTGAAACAAGGCTAAAGTGAATTTGAGTTTTATAGGATTATAATAAACAAGGCCTGGCCTGGTAGCATAGGAATGTGATAATTTTTCTAATTGGTTTGCTATCTAATTGAACACATCCTTTTTTTTTTTTTTTTTTTCTCCAGATGAACTTTTAAAATGAGTATTTTGAGGTTTTGCTCTTCAGACTGTCTTCAGCCATGATTCATGTGTTTCCATGAGGGTCATTTATAGGAATTGTTCTAGTACCTGGTGAAGGTCCTTTTAAAACTTAATATTAAAGCTGAATTTAATGCTCTACATTCTTATTTTTCCCAGAGCAAAACCTATCAAGGCCCCAAAGATTCCCAAAGAGATGAGCTTGTCACGGATGTCATTCTTCCAGATTGGGACAGAATCATGCAGTCACTGGGATACCCCTGAGAGACACAAAGGCCACCAGGTGAGCACCCAAGTTCTTCTGGCTTTTGTAACTCCCCTGTGAAAGTCTGCAAACATCTGTGGCGTGGCTTTTAATGGATCCATGGGTCCTTCAGTGCACGTTAGAAAACTGGGCAAGTTCCTCAAAGAGAGTAAGGAAAGCTGGTGCGTGCCAGTGTCCTGCTTCCAGCAAACAAACCTGGTACCTCTGGGCAAAGCTCTCACCACAGAGCATGTCAGAGACCTGAACGTGGCAGAACTGAGGGGCTAACAATAGCAATGCTGAACTATGTCACTAAAAATCTTCTGGCACTTTCATCCATTTCCCTTTCTTCCTCCCTTGTCCTGCCTAGTTTGGGTAAGATATAATTTTTCATTCATGTGGCAATACCATAGACTTCTAAACCATATGAAAGGTTAACTTCAGAAGTAATGAATAATATGACCAAAATAGATTTGGACCAGTATCCCATCTTTGATTTTTTTTTTCCCTTTTCTCTTTTTAAAGGGCATTACAATCCCTTTTGCCTTTGCTCACATTTTGATAGCTATCCCTAGGAAGTAAGAGCCAATTGTTAAATATGCAGCATTGTGACTTTGTTCTTTGCTTTGTGCTGCAGCTGCCACAGGGACTTGTAGCCCCATTAAAATCCACTATTCGCCTTGAAGTCGTGAACCTTCTGGACTGAAATAAATCTGTCTAATTATCATGGCCAGCTGATGGTGTGCGAAGCATTTGGACTAACCAAAGAGTTACTAGGTGAGAGAGAGCTCCCATTAATGCTGGGGTGAGAGAAATGGAGGAGGTTTTTTTGATGACAGACAAAGGATTTTTACATGGCACAGTTCTGTGCTCCAGGAGGGATTTCTGATAACACTTGGAGTTATGCCAGCTAGCCTAACACCTTCCCCTTCCTATAAATACTTTTGCAATCAAACTTTCTGGATATGAGGTCCTAATCATGGCATGGCCGTGTCTTGGAACTATGCGAGCGTGTGTAGGATAGTCTTTCCCAGAGTTTAACTTGCAGGAGGACAAGTTGCAGTTTGTGTCCAAAGCTGTGTGCCAAAGACAAGGCAGCAGGTCAAAGAGAGGGGGCCAAGGGGGCTTGGGGAAGCTTTTCTTACAGCTCTGCTGAGTGTGGGGAGGTACCTGCCTGTCTGAAGAGCTGTTGGCTTGATTACATAGGACCTTGTGGGGAAAGTGAAGCTGCACAAGCATCTTCTGTACATTGAAGGAAAAGCATAGACTGGAAATTTAAACTGTTAAAGCACTTTTGAATGCAAGGTTCTTCAGTGCCAGCTCTCAGTTGTGTGAGACACTCCAAGTGACTTACTCCCCAGAGGATATGGATGTCCTGCAGTCTTGTGAGCATTGCATGGTGTTTTGCACAAAGGAGTCTGAGAGAGGGGGCTGCCCGTCAGGGCATGGACTTCTTCTGACCAGAGTAGTCCAGGCAGGGGGCATTTGCCACGAGAGTGACTTCTGGTGGTTAGAGTGGGTGTCTGTAACTCTTTGTCTGTTTGAGGAAGGCCACCATTCTGGTAACAGGAATAGCCAGTTCTCTTCTGGCCATGTCTGCAGCCTAATGCATGAGCTCAAAGCTGAATGACATAAGGATTTCATGTTAGAGGTTTTTAAAGTGGGAAGTCTTTTCTGACACTGCATTTTGAAAGACTATGCCTTATAGCCATCAAGAGAACAAGGTTTGCATCCCATTCTGGTCTTTTTTACAGGCAACTTCTGTGGTGATGCTCTTGTCTGTCCCATAAAATTTTGAGGTTCAGCGGTGACAGCGACCTTCCTTCACAGGGGTGTGGCAGCCATGAAAGGCTTTCTCTCAACTTGTTCTACTCAGAAAACATCATCTGGTAAGTCTGTTATGATTTTGGGGTGAAGATGGAGAAGTAGAGCCTAAAGTATGGGTGTTCTATAAAAAAAATTAATCTGTTCTGAAGAGAAATAGCCATTAATAAGAAGAGATCTATTTGAGATCTTGAGTGTTGATGATTGAGTGCATAAGGAGTGATCTAATTGCAGTACTCATTTCCCAGTATAAACCTATAAGAATGAGATACTGTCTTAGCTGTGTCTCTCTATCTGCCCCTTTGCATTCTGCTCTACCAAATCAGAACCCTCTCTCCATGCTCAGTCTGTTATCACTTCTATAATCGCTCTTCTGTTTCTTCCCCTAGTTAGGCAGTAGTACTGCCAGGTGCTGCTGTTACCACTGCTCACTTCCCCAGCCTCCACCTCTGCCACAAAGCCAGGGACCCACACAGTTAATTGGGCTCTGAACTTAAAGACGAAAGGAAACCTCCCCCACTCTTATTTCACAGGCAGGGGCAAAGCTGGTGACACGAGTGGACAGTTTTCTCTGTGAATAGCAGAGCTGCCTTGGCATCATTAAGCAAATTAGTACTTTGATCCCTCAGATCAGAGAAACTTGGAGCTTGGAAAGATGTGTTCAGTCTGTCTCTTCTGTTTTATGGAAGCAAACTGTTTTGCCTTTCTAGCAAATTGAGCCATGTCTAATCTCCCCCCATCCCCCTTTCTTCTGTCTTACCTGTGCTCCTCATTGCTGTGTGAATGAGCACATCTGCTTGGGCAACTGCCTTGGGCTTCAGAAGTAAGGCACAGCAATTAAACTCCTCGTATTAAAATACATCAGACTTGCAGCACCATCAGCAGAGATCTCTTTGCTTTTTCATGTGCGCACGCACATTTCCAGGTGAACTTCAAACCCTAGCTCTGAAAATGAGGAGGTACCTTCTCCATTCACATATGCCACTGTGCTTCTTTTCACTGGGGTAGAGTTAATTTTCTTCACAGTAGCTAGTAAGGGGCTGTGTTTTGGATTTATGCTGAAAAAGCTGTTGGTAGTAGAGATGGTTTTGTTACTGCTGAGCAGGGCTTGCCCAGAGCCAAGGCCTTTTCTGCTCCTCACACCTCCCTGCCCATGGGGAGGCTTAGGGTGCACAAGGAGTTGTGAGGGAACACAGCCAGGAAAGCTGATCCTAACTGACTCAAGGGGTATCCCATACCTTATGGCATAGTGCTCAGCATATAAAGCTGTGGGAAGAAGGAGGAAATGGAGGGAATGTTTGGAGTGGTGATGTTTGTCTTCCCAAGTAGCTGTTACCCAGGATGGAGCCCTGCTCTCCTGGGATGGCTGAACACCTGCCTGCCCATGAGAAATGGTGAATTAATTCCTTATTTTAGCTTGCTTGTGTGCATGGCATTTTTTTTACCCATTAAACTGCCTTTATCTCAACCTACAAGTCTTCTCACTTTTACTCCTCCAGTTCTGTCCCTGATCCTGCTGGTGGGGAAGTGAGTGAGTGGCTGCGTGGGGCTTGGTTGCCAGTGGGGTTACACCGTGACAGCCACAAAGCAGTCCTGCTGTTATAAAAATGTTTATTTGCTGAATGTGCTTTGCCCTAAGGTACTGTCTGAGATCATTCCAAGATACTCTTCCCTGCTCTGATGTATCCAAAACTGCAGCAAGTTAATTCAGTACTCACCCCAGGCACTCCACATAGGTGGTAGTCCTCATATCTCTGCAGTTTGCACTGCCACCAAATCAAGTACAGAAACATCCCTGAGGAATCACTGAGTATTTAGACTGGTTTTTGGGTTGGCTTGTGTTTGTTTAAAACAGGTGCTTATTGGGAGGGACAGTTGGTCTCAGCATGGAACTGACCTCTGATTAATTAATAACCACTGTCTGGAACCTGACACTCTAAACAGGAAGCAGAAAAATAAACAGCTTAATCCATCTGTGCTAACTTTTGTTGAGAGCTTGGCTGCTCTTATTAGGTGATTGTGCCTTTTCCTGGGGCACACAGGAGAGGTAGAGTGAGCCCATTATAAAGAGGTCAGTTCCCACGACATGACCCAGAGCGCCACCAAAAGAGGGGAAGCAGGGGCATGTGTTGTACCTTGATATTCTCAGTAGATTTCTCTGAACCAGCTCTACCAATGACAAGATTTTAGTGGAGTTATTTTATTAAACTTTATTTCCCCCCCAGATTCGTCCTCCATAGTTTCTGAGGAAAGTATATGTTCTTCACTTCCACTTTTGTTCCTTTCCTTTCTCGTGCTTCTTCTGGTCAGTGGAAGCTTGTGGGTGTATGATACAGGTTTTTTATGTGCTGTTTAATTTGCTGTTGTTACTTGAGATGGTTGGAAACACTCTGGCAAACTAATTTTGGAAAATGAAGACTTATTTTCATGGACACACTTTATAAATCCCATTTTGACCATTTGAAAAGAGTCAGGAAATTATTCTTCCCTTCAGAACGTGGCCCCCTAAAAAAAAGTGAAGAGCTGTTTACTCAGGACATGTTGCCAGCCTGTGCACATCCTGCTGGCCTTCAGACAAGGGACATTTCTAAGCCATCTTGTCAATCTCGGCAAACAGATGGGGTTACTATTTCCCACAGGCCTACATATATCCAGAGCTGCCCTCCAGCAGCTTAAACCTTCCTGTGTAGTGTCCTGGGCTGCTGGCAGTGGTGGCAGCAGGGATGGAGTATGCACTTTGATGTGTACCTGGTAAATAAGATTAGGCTGAGGTACCACGTGCTTCTCTTGAGCATTCATCTGTGTTTTCTGGGATACCCCACTGGTGGTGGCATAGGTCTAGAATGTTTCATCGGATCTGTAGATTCGATGTAGGCCCCATCTGTGCTAGGGTCTGGTGCCTGAGGAGGTGAGTGACTGGCTCGCCTCTGGTCTCCCTGTGTCGATCATAACAGCAGCAAAACTTTAGACTACAATATTCTCTGTCAGCCCAGCACGAAGAGCACTGGGACCTCACTGGTATTCCCAAAAGCGTCCCTGTAATGTCAGGTTGTAAGTGGTGAAGCACGAGTGTTGTTTGGCAGCAGATGTCAGAAGGGAAATTTTGGCTCTTCCTGTTGTCTGAATTATGGGGGCATTTAGACAGAAGAAAATGTATTTGTTTTCCTTCTTCCTTGCTGAGTGTCAGACAGAACAGATCAGGGGAGAAAAATACTTGTCAAATGTGAAGGATGTCAACTCCCTGCTTGTGAAAGCTGCGTGCACATGCTGGTTTGTGTGGGTTTCGTCCTGCAGGTGGCCTGGCACCCCTGGAGCTGCAGAAACCCAGTACCAGGTACTGTTTGAAGTCCCACTACATTCAGCTGTGCCAGGGTTAATGATCATAACAACACTCAGACAAGGGGCCCAGTGCTTTTGTGTGATGCTGAGTGAAATAAACAGTAAGCCTTTGGGCAGGCTTGCTTCCTATTATCTGGTTAAAATACAATGTGAAAGTTAGGAAGGTGACTTTAAGGTATAAGTGTAGGCTAGACATGATCTAGAGAATAACAAAGATCACCTATTCTACCTGTCTTCCCAACCTGTCAGAGCTGTACTGTGACCATTAAAGTTAATGAGCCAGAAATAAGCAGGCATCTCCCAAGAGAGCTGTTGTTTTTTTTTTTTTCCTCTCCATAAAGACTGGTATGCATAGCACCTCTGTGCTGGTGGTAAATTAATGTCTGAGATGGCAGGAGCTGAAATTAAAAGAAAGCTTTTAAGTTGCCTTTACCTTTGTCTAAGCCCCAGGATATTCTTGTTAGAGGAATATTTTGCTGCAGCATATAATTTAGATATATATATATATATAGATATATATATATATATGTAAAAAAGGTGGAAAGGGTGGACAGAGCTGAGAGAAGTTACTCCTTCCAGTTTGCTGTGCACAACTTGGGGCTAGACTTGGGAGAAGGAAAGGAGAAGAACAGAAGACAAACGTTAAGCAGTGGGGAGATGTGATCTAAACAGAGCCAGTGCATGAGCACAGAGCATGTGAATCAGGAAACTGTAAAGCACAAGAATTTCACCATGCCCTCTTGGAAAATTCCACAGTTCCTCAAAGAACTGCCTAACTATATGCACTGATGATGGGAAGCTTCTGCACCAAAGGAGTGAAGTCCTGGGTCAAACTGGCCTGAGGAAAGTGTCTTCTCTCAAGTCCCTGGATCCATGTCTCTTTGGAGGGTCTCATCCTCTTAGCAACAGCCTTCAAAATATGTTCGGTTTGACTGTGCTGTGGCCCCAAACAGTGGTATTAGGAGAAAGCCTGTTCTGACTCATTAAAACAGCGCTCTCAGGCATCCAGCAAGTACAGCAAGGGAATGTATACATTATTAAAGCTCTGTCTCATCTGTTCTGCAGTGTTGATGTGGGATATTCGGTGGAATGGAGAGATGAGGCAGTGAGCTAAGAAGCAAGAAAAGCTGACAGAAGTAAGAGCAGGAAAGCTCTACCTGGGGTTGAAGGGAATTTGTTTTCCAACGCAGGCAGTTCTATGGCAACGACCTGCTTGCAGGTGGTGGGGAGGAAGCAAACACGGCTGTGAGATGCTTAACAGGATGGAGAGAGACAGGAGCTGGCAGTAAGGATGGGTTACTCTGACACGGAAGAGCACCTGTGACTGACTGAGGGCAGTGGCAGCTCAGACTGGGAGCACTGCCAAGAGAGATTTCCCCTGCTCCCTAAATCTTGCCTGCAGTGTGTGAAACATTCTCCACCTGGGAGCCAGGCTGTCTCTTCTGTTGAGAAGCTGGGAAACTTTGGTAAAGGCAAAACCAAGGTGGAGGCTAAGGAAAGGGCAATGAACTCACTGGAAATGAGATCACTGTTATGATATCTCAATGCCGAGGGCCTCTCCTTGTGTCACCCCTGCTGATCAGCAGCATGCTCAGATACCTCAGGGTGCCAGTGTCTCCTTGGGATACCTCCCTGTCTGGGGAGGAGAAACTTTTTTCTGCATCTACAAACTGAAGAGAGCTGTATCACCCCCTCATTTGAGACATCCCCTGACCCTCTGCTGGGAGATGTGGGATGCACATGTCTGAGTGCAGCTGGCATGGAGCTGGTCTCTGTCCTGTCTGACCAACCCCTGTGCCAAACTCTGGCCTTTTCCTTTTTCAGGGAGACTCTTGGTGACCATACATCTTGCTTGTTTAACAGGCGTGACAAGCTGGCCAATATTGCAGTCTGGGGCTTTTGCATATTTTCCCTCAATAAGGAGGCAGTCATGTGTACTGGGAAAATGTTTGTGAATCGGGTCACCTCCCTCCAAACCCTCCCTCTTTGGAAGTCCAGACTTGAGCACCCTGTTTTGATGCCTTAAATGGCTACCTAGAAACACAGACTAGACAGGAGTAAATGAATAAAGGAGGGATTTATTTGAAAGGCCTTCAGAGGTACACTCTGGGCTCCAGAGGCTCCTGCCTCAGTGGATCCCAAAATGGATGACAGGTCATGAGTTCTTCACATTTTGATATCAGCATCAATTCACCAACCAGAACCCAGCCAATGATGGAATTTCCCCAAGCTTTCCCCCCTTTCCCCAAGATTATGGTTTACAGTTCTTGGGCCTAGGACAGTCTGGGTGTCCTTGGAGAGCAAGCTGGAGAGGCTTTGTTATGTCTATCTTAGCATAAGAGAACAGCACTTAGTTTCACTAGCAGTACAGCATTTGAAAAATATAAAAGTTAAAACCTAAGGCATCAGTTTCAGAAATCATCTTTTTACTGCAGTAAACCTTGTGGTGTGGTAGTGCTGATAGCCATTCAGTTCCTGAAAGGTGCTCAGGAAATGCTATCCTTCAGCATCTGGGTACATGGCTAGTGTCAAGTCCTGTACACAAGCGGTGCTGATCTGTCAGAATAGAATTGGTAGCCCTGTTCCTCTGGGATAACCTGATTTACCAGAGGGAAGTAGCTGCTGCAGTGGCACGGGGAGCTAAGATGGACTGCTCTGGATGTAGTGTTATCTTGCTGGAAAGGAAGTGAACTGGAACTTGGTGTGATGGTTTATCCATTGTAAATATGCCTTCAGGTTTCAGAGACATTTATCTGTGCCAAGCCCTTAGTCTTGTCTCTCACATTAGGGAGGCCATACTGACATGATTTTAGATGCCAAAAGGTTGTTTTTTCTCTGTTTTAAAAGGAGGGGTTTAGATTCACCTTCTTAGGGGAGGGAAGGGTGGTATCTGACTTAGTTTCCTGTGAAGTGGTAGCTAAAAATTAGACTTGGAAGTGAAGTGTATTTGTGAAGAAGGATTTTAATGCTCAGCCCTATCAGCATGTGTCAATGAATTGCAAGCCAGGAAACCTCTGCCTGCATCCATCTCCTCTGGTTTCAGCATTACTGTGCACTACATACACATCCATTCTTTGAACGGAAGATAGCGAGCTCTTTTCCATCTCTGTGCTGCTTATCATTGTCCACTTAAATATTTAAATATAAGCATAGGAGTGTATGTGATGAAGCAATGTGATGTCATGTAACCAAGTGAACTATCTGCTGCTAAATGGCTGAAGAACTGCAGCCTGCCCTTACACCAGGTCATTCTGGTGCAGTAATTAAAATACTGTGTGGGTAACTTTTGTGTTATTAGATGTACCAAATACTAGTGTCTTTGTTGCTTAAAAGAAACCCTTCTTTCTCCTATCCCCATCTCATGCTGCTTTTGGAAAGAAAACCTCACATTCTAGCACAATTCAGAAAACATCAGTCAATCCATACAAAAATAATAGTCCCCCTGAACTAGCAGAGCTGTAAATTGCAGTATTTTGTCAGGCAGTTGTTGCTGATGACTGACTTGTCGTGTTATAACCAACTTTAAAAAACTGCTCTGCCATCATGACAACAAATGTGTTGGAGTTTTGGCTTAGAGATGTGATTTCCCCAATGTACCTTCAGCTGTGCAAATAGAGCAGCTTAGTGTTTGTAATTTAGTGCAGTATCACAGACCAGGGAGGGTTCCTGTTGTGAAAATGTGTGTGGCATTAGGGGAATAACATCCTGACTGAAACTGTCCAAGAAGTGGGGGCAGGAGGGGTTACCACGCCTGTTCCTGGTGGCAAGGAGTTAGGCAGAATGAAACCTGTTCCCAGAGCTCCTGATGTGCCAGTCACCACTTCTTACACCTGGAAAGAGGAAGTGCTGCCCAGTGAAGTGACAGCCTCATCCTAGGCATGGTCCTGTGCATGCATTGAGAGAGGGACAGAGCTGCAGGTTGAAACCAGGCTCTTGATCATGCTTGTGGTGGTAACAGAACCTCCTGGCCTTCCAGGAGGACTTTATACAGGGGACTTTATACCTCAAATTTCAATGGAGGAACAGTGTTAGGAAAGCTTCTGGAAAAGCTGAAGGACACCAATTAATACTCCTCTAAACATTTTTTTATTTTCTGACTTAGAAATGGGCAGCCAGGTACAAGGGGGTTAACTATTGATCTGATAGGGAAAGTGTGATCACATAAAATAATGTGGACTTCCAGTGCAGAGCTAGAGCTGAAATGCCTGTAGGGTATGTGCTGTTTTATTTTGTCCCTGAAGATCTGTTGCATGGTCTCCTTTTGGACTATCTGTTTGATACAGAGGCATTTGGTAAGAGAAGAATCACACACAATCCGGGGTGAGGTGCAGAACTTTGTGCAGAGCAGTTTTCCCTCTCCACCATTCTCTAAGTGAGTCTGCCTCTTGTATTCCTAATATACCCCTGAGGGAAAGGGAACAGCAGAACCAAGAATTATTTACATCTTTTGAAGGAAAAGGCACTGCAATACTGAAGAAGGAGGCATAGATGTTGGGGGAAAGGAGAGGTGCATAATTTAAGGGTGACAAGTAATTCCCATAAGTGTGGACTCTAATGAGCTCTTTTCTCTAGTTCTAGACTTGTTTGAAGCAAGGATAGATCATAAATTAATCTACACAGCCTTGCTCCTTTTTTATTTTTTCTTTTTGGAATAGCTCTTCACTGCAGGACAGCAGCTTTACCACACTGCACATATTATTCCTGATTCATCCCTTCAGAAATACCTCATGCACAAATCCCACAGCACTGATGTTTTTCTGCTTGAAGAGGGCACAGTAAGTGTTTACTGTGCCAGCTGTAACTCTTGTATGCCATGTGACTATAGTGTCAACACAGGAAATTAAAATCAGGAGAAGGTTCTCCTGTCCACCAAATCCTCCACCAGCCCAAGCTGCAATTTTTGCTCCCAAGCTCTCCTTGCTTTCTGGGTCCATGGGCTCTGGAGGTTGTATACTGAAGTTGTGAGACAGAAGAAGGGCTTCTGCCTGGCATTAGTCAGGTTTGCCTGAATGCTGCATGTGACTTTTTTATGGCACAAGAAATGGGACTGTGAAATCCCAAATAGACTTCTCATCACAATTTCTCAAGTAGCTGTCTTGATGCTGCCAGAAATGTCCTTCTCTTTGTGGTTACTGCTCGAAGTTGATTGTCCTGTCAAAGAGGGATGTGCTGCTTAATTACTGTGGAGATGTTCTCCTGGTTCATTTTTCTCTCTTCGTAGAATTTTTTCTCTTTGCTTAAAAGTAGTTTAGCAAGAAATTACAAGCTACTGGTTTTATAAGCAGGGGCTTTTAAAATTTTAGCTAGCTCTGGATTACGATGAGTGGCGTGAAATTTTGATTACTTTTTTCCCCAGAATAGCTTATGCTTAATGTTGGGGCTCAGATTTCTTCCTTTTCACGTTCTAAGTAGACTGTCACATTTGTATATGGACACTTGAGAGGCCTCCAAGAAGAATCTGTAACATTTGGCATAACTAAAACCTTATGAACTCAAAAGCTGATCAGCATATCCTTGAAACAAAATAGCCTGCACTGGCTGGAAGCTGTGTTTGAGCATCCACATTTCCTTGCAGGATCCAGTTCTTTGAATGTATGGTTTTTCTGGATGCAGAATGAATGCACTCGCACACCAACAAGGATTAGTTGCTATTTCCTTCTCAAGACCCATACAGGGTTTGATCTATGCTGGCTGCACACTCTGCTCTTGCTTAATTTAGTGGCACTCTTTATGTAATTGCTGCTTTTCTGATTAAAGTGCATGAGTACAGGCTGAAGGTTTGACACAGGCAGCCAAACTTTTTAATTGCCTTTAGCTCATCTCTAGCTGTGGTACATCTCTTTGAATGCAGCTGACTCACGAGAAAGTCTGGGAGAAAAACTATACCCTTTTTATTTATGCTTTTTCTCTAGGAAAATTGCTCTGTGAATTTTTATCACCTAATGGTTTCTCTGACACCTTTTAAAACTGTTCAGCTTCTCACCAAGAGACTATTTTATATGAGACTTGGGCCAGTAAACCATTTCTGTGATCTGGGAAGTGCTATGCTTCCTTCACAGAGCAATCCATTTCAAAATTGGCTGGGCCTGCCTGCTCAAGAGGAACACACAGTTGCATGGCTGCTAGTCCTGAATGGACCTATTAAATGCCATATTTCTGTAAAAAACCCAGCAAAAATCTATTGCTGACTAGCAGGTCCTGAAATTCATGCATGTCAAGGGTAGCATAAATAATTTCAGTGTGCAGTTTTGGAGACAATAGTGGTTTCTGGCTTAGTAAATACTCACATCCAGTCTATTGAAAAAGGTGATTATATAAGGTAGAAATCAGCTGGGGCTTCAGCAGAGCTGGGAGGAACAGGCTTCTCTTCCATTCAAAATGCCTTTTAAAATTCAAAGCACTTAGTGATATGGATGATAATTGACTTATCCTGTCCTAAGCTATGTCCAGCCTTGTGCTTTTCCCACGTGGTTCCAAAGCACAGATAGACTGAAGCTCCAGCTCTTTTCACTTCCTTGTCTAAGGCATCTTACAGAAATGCTATCACCCTGTATCACCCCCATTTATGTACAAGAGTGATGAGTTGTTGCTGCTGCCTCTGACCAGCCAGATGGAATTGTGCCCAATTTAAGCATTTGAATTTGAGTCTGGAAATCACTGTGTTATGGGTAGGTGTCTGCTCACCAAAGCAAATTATAATGGCAGGCTCCCGGCCCAAATTCCTTTGTAAATGTCCCTCTCCTCTCCCAGCAGTTTCTCAGGAAATACAGCTTCTGTGAAAAGCCTGAGAAGCCTCTTACTCTTTCACTCCCTTCTCTAGCTCAGGTGGAATTCAGTACATTCTTTTCCTCCAAGAAAGTTAGCAAAAGTGTATCCTGCTCCTCTCTTGTAACTCCTTGGGAGATCTGCTCACAGGTGACCTGGCTGGAAATATCCACCTGGCCCAGTACCAGTTAGAAATCTGGGGACTGCTGGAGGCCTGGTTTGTCTATGGGAGCCTTTCTGAGTGGTGAAGCAGAAGGAAGAATGCCCTCACCCAGCTTGCAAGAGGGAAAGCAGAGATGATAACTTTAAAAGGTACAACAGACTCAATTATACCACATATTTCCCAGTCTAGAAAACCATGGTTTACTTGCTTGAGTGTTTTTCTTGTCCATCTCTGTTTTTATTAAGCTCATTTTTCTTTATTCCTGACCTGTGACAGCTGAAAGAGTTTTCCTGGGAGAGAGAAGATGAGTGGGTGCACGCCTGTGGTGAGGAGCTGGGAAATAGCTGTTGTGCCAGCTCGTTGTGTGGAGGATGCTGGGCAGTTTGGGTTCAACCTGGATTACCCTCATTTTGTGGTCTCCACATGAGGCTGTGAACCCAAGCAGGTCCCTGCACATTTTTTTTTTTTTCCCATCATCTCTTCCATCTCACTTGACCAAAGGCAAGTGAGCTGCAGGTTTTCCTAAAGTTGAGATTTTTATTTCCTAGAGTTACAAGCAATAGCAGAGACCCCTTAGGGGCAAGTGCCTCATTGCTAACATATGTGGCAGGCTGCACATCTCACTGTGTCTGTGCCTCTGGGTACAGAGGGAAACCCTGGCAGTCCTTGCTGCCCTTTGCCTGTTCTCGCTGCTCAGTTTCCAGCTGAAATCTGTGCTTCACTTCCAGGTGCTGCTCGTTGTTGGGAGAATCTGTAAGGTGCAGGAAGGAAAATCAGTCATAGAATGGTTCGGGAGGGAACCTTAAAGCTCCAGCTCGTTCCACCCCCTCTCCCATGGGCAGGGACACCTTCCACTAGACCAGGTTGCTCGAAACCCAGTACAACCTGGCCTTGAACACTTCCAGGGATGGGGCATCCACAGCTTCCCTGGGCAACCTGTTTCAGTGCCTCACCACCCTCTCAGTAAATGTGTTTTTATGGCTGCTGACATGGTGTTCTGCAGACTTAGACTTCTGCTTTCCCCCTTTAGGGCAGCTTCACTCTTAAGTAGTGCCAGGTGAAGATGTGTTTGTTTATTGCAGTGGTGTTTAGACCTCAGTCTTCCGGCTGGATTTCGGCGATCACAGCCCTAATTTTGAGAGTTCTTGCTTTTAGGCGTGCCCTTAACTAAGAAATGGTTCAGCTCGCGTTAGTAATGTTTGTCTTCGGGCTTCCCGTAGCTATTTCCTCACTTTCCTCCTCTGCTGCCACCACGTGGACACGGTGTTCATGTAAGGGTTTGTATTAATCTCCGAGAATACCCTCCATCCTTGATTGTGCTGCAGTTTTTAACTGTGCACAACATGTTTCTTCATTTGCCATGAAATTCAGCAGGGATGAATCCGACATATTAAAATAACAAAATAAGGAGCAAGAATCTCTATCATGTTTTTCTTTCCCATTCTTCTACCAAAAGACTTGCAGAAGGTGTACAACATTTTTCACATCTCGAAAAGGTTAGGTAGAAGTAACTAAGTGTGCATGGCAAGTTACAAACCTCAGACAGAGGTTTCACAGGTATGTCAATAAAAAGCCAGGCTCAAGCCTTAGCAAAATTTTTCCAAAGGGCTGTTCCTGAGGCAGTTATATGTAGAACACTCCGTGTCACTGAGGCTGATTGAGCAGCTTTTATGTGCCATACATTCAGCTCAGAAAATTGCACTTGGGACTCAACACCCGTTTGTGCACTTCTAGAAATATTATTTTGAGAGCAGAACTCTCTTAAATCTACCAAGATGGAGTTCTGGAGTGGAAGAGGGACTGTTTGGGGTGTCTGGTGCAGCTTGTGCCAATTTCATGACGCAGCAGTGAAACCTGGATCCTGTTCACCTTGGGGCTTACTCAGGCCAGAGCCAAGTGAATAACTGTATTTGAAACTGGATGCAGACAAGGAAGATCTAATTTTAGATTGAACTATAAATTAATTTCCTATATTTGTCCATCAATAACTTTCAGCATTAAATGAATCATTCATAATCCACTGCTATATAAAAAGGCAGCATACAGATGCAGCCATGTTAGAAGGGATGCATTACGCCAGAGCAGGCCCTGCAAACTTAGCTTTTGTGAGGCTAATTTGTTTCAGTGTTGCACATGAGCAAACCACTCATGAGGTCCTCACTTTGCTGAGTGGTAGGGCTTCAGAACAGTAATCTTTTCCTCTGCCATCAAATGTTCAAAGCAGTGAAAAATTGGGGCGAGGGGCTGATCTCTCCTGTCCCCTTTCAGTCCAGGGGTAGTTGCTGGAAGTAAACACCTGAGAGTGCTTTCTCTCTCTTTGTATCAGAGAAAATCCTTATGAATGGCTGGAGCATGTGTGACCTTTTCACAGTCTTGTTAGGGGGAAAAGGTTTCAACAAAACATAGACTTCAATGCAACAAATGCAGCTCTGGGTGTCTGGAAAACTGTGATGAGTCCAGTTTTCCAGAGTGATGGGTCAGCTGCCAAGACAGATTACAGCTGGATTCAGTCCTTGACATTAGCTACATGGCAGAATGTTCGGTGTGGTTACAATATCTAAAACAATAATTAAATATCATGTGGTTTTCTCCATTACAATAGTTCTGACAGGAGAAGTTTGGCCCCAGGGCTGTGAAGTCCTGGTGCCTATATGACAGAGAATTGCTGTTCAGCCTCAGAAAATCAAGAATGACTTTCCATTTTCTCTCTCTTTTCTCCCTCTACTGGCCAACAGAATAAGATCATAAGGCATTCAGCATTTTCTTTTGGTCTTCAGAGGCCTCCTAATCTATAATTTATCTAAACTTCTAGCTTGGACTCATCTTGAAGGTGGAATTAAATGAGCCAAAACAGCTGCATCAGAGACCTACGCAAGGTGGTACATGATGTGCTGTTCTGGGGCTAACTTTGGTTTTAACCCTTGTCTAGCATCTGTCACGGGAATGTTCTGAAAAGGCAGATGTCTACCAATGTCTTAGAAAATTCCCTGAGAGTGAGTCTGGGACATCAGGCTGACTTTTATCAACCCGACACTGCAGGACCACCAAGGTGTGAAGGCACCTCTGGAAGTCTCCAGTCCAACCCCTGCTCAGGGGTTGCACCTGAAGCAGGTTGTAAAGCGCTGTTTCTAGTGAGGTTTTGAATATCTCTAAGGGTGGAGACATCACAACTCTGGGCATCCTGTTCCAGTGTCTGGCCACTATTTTGGTAATAAAGCTTTTTCTTGTGTTTCAGTGGAATTTCCTATATTTCAGTTTGTGCCCATTGCTTCTCATCCTTTCATTTGAGCATGCCAAAGGGAAACCTCACAAATACCTGGTATTGGTGTTAAATGCTTTTGCACCCCTGAGTTTTAGCCTTTTCTTTCTAGATTGCCTACTGCTTTATATTTTCTGAGAAGTAATCTCTGAGTATAAAATGAGATGATATAGCAGCAAACACTTTTTAAACTCTGCTTCTGCTGAAAGAAAGCCTGTCTAGCTGCATTAAGAGAAATATGAACCTCTTAAAGCTGCCCACACCTCCAACAGAAGGAAGCTATATTCTGTTCTGCCTCAGACAATTTAGAGCAGTAATTTCAAAAACAGCCCTCAGCATCTTGAAAGCAAACATGCTCTCTCAACAAGGCTTCTGGAAAAAAGGACCCCCATAAAAAGCATGAGTAATAAAAGATATTCTCTTAAAACAGCTGGTGAAATAATGGGAGGTATCCTGGACTAGAGTTACATTTTGCTATCTTTTTGACTACTGACACCTCAGTGCATGGGGTTTCTCTCTCACTGGGACTTTGGGGGAATTAGTTGGAACAGTCCTGCTTTAGATTTAGTACACTTTTTAGACTGGCACTGAGAAAAGCCATCTTTAACCACCTCTTTCACCCTCAGAAGGTCATTTTGTCTTTCTTCCCAGCTTCTTGGAAGTTTTTCATCTGTGGCAAATATATCGTTTTTGCATAGTCTGGTTTTTGGTAGCAGGGGGGCCACAGAGAGGGCCTTCTCCTGTGAGAAACTTCCTGGAAGTTTCCAGCATGGCCAGCAGAGCCAATCTCTGATGGCTCTGAAAGGACACTCTGCTGGCCAAAACTGGGACAAAACTGGCCCTGCCTTCATAGATCACAGGACATCCTGTGTATGAAGTAGGAATATCCCATCCAGGCTACACAACTGTTTGGGATTGGCATAATTTTCGCAATACTTGTTGCTCTGAGGTATTTCTAAAATTTCTGCAGAGGTCTGTGGTGGGACAGTTCAATCATCCCCTTGCCAAGAAAAAAAATTAAGTATCTTGGTTCTGATCCAAACAGTGAAGTGCTGCCAGTACCATGGGGGGTCTGGAGGCTCCTGCCTCAGTGGATCCCAAGATGGATCACAGGTCACGAGTTCTTCACACTTTTATAGGTTTGGTCCATTTGCATATCAGCATAAATTCACCAATTAAAACTTCAGCTAATGATGTAATTTTCCCAAGCTTGCTCCCTCTCCCCAAGATGAAGTTTTACACTTTTGGGCCTAGGACAGTCCTTGGAGACACCCTGGGTGTCCCTGGAGAGCAAGCTGGAGAGGCTTTGTTATTTCTGTCTTAGCATAGGAGAGCAGCAGCTAACGAGCTACAGGGAACTTCAGAGCTACACTAGGCAGTACAGGATTTGATAAAATATAGAAGTTAAAACCTAAGGCATTATTCTGCATTGCCTGTTGTGGCTTCAGAAAGTTGAATCCTTTGGAAACTTTCTGCAGAAAAAGGAATACAAAGGATTTTAAGATGCAGCAGTGTCTGTGAGATCACATGTGATGAAAAATGCTGAAGTTCTACAGAAAGCTTTCAGGTTCATTTCTCTCCAAGCACATCATCCATGAGGTGGTGATCTCAGAAGTTATGGACTGCCACGTTAAACATTGGAGAAGTAATCTCTGGAGGACTAAAAAAAAAAATCCATTACTGTTTCTTACCTGTAAAAGGCAATATGCAATACTATGTTTTCCAGTCATAGGGCTGGTATGTTTCCCTTGCACTGGCTTCCCAAGAAATCCAAGGGTAAAATGAATTGTACTGGAAAAACGGATTTGGCATTTTGTTGGAATACCAGGTGCAAAGTGTGGAATACCAGATTTTACTGGGAAGAGTGATGAAAAGTTCCCTGTTTCTGGAAAGCATTGCACCAGAGTGTTGCAGCCATGGGAAATACTCACTCTCCCTTGTGTGGGACTTAAGAAGTCATTCCAGTCAGCTCAGCAATAACCACTGCCTTCTCCTCTTTCTGTTTCTAGAGGTATGGCACTCTGAGTCAAGAAAACCTGATTTGTACTTCTTCAGGGTAAAAACTCTTTGCTTTCCCAGTCCCCATCCTGCCGTCCATCCACTTGAGAGCTGTGGGAAGAGAGGCTGCCATTGAAGACAGAAAAAAGCTGTTCAGTACTTCAGCATTGTTTGTTTGGGTAAGAGGGCTTGTTATCAATGAACAATTGTCCATAACCTTACTCAGTGCATTGTTCCTCTGAATTTAGAGGAATTAATTTGTTTTCAGATTGTCCTTTTCCTAAAAAGACAGAAAATCTTTTTTTCTTAAAAAAATGCCCCAAACCACCCAACTTCCTGATGCGTGGAAAGACCCTTACAACTTGTTAAAGTTGTAAAAGCAGGTATGTTTATTTAGACACCGAGTGCACGTAGGATCACTCCTTCAAAAGGCATGTGCACTGGCAGCAGTGTCCAGCATGGTATATATTGAGTTACAAGTTACATATGTGCTAGATTTCCCAATATGCCTGTACATATTCATAGCCTATCTCCGCTTCGTATTAAAATGAGCTCAAAAGTCATTACGTGTGTGCAGTGCCTCCCCTGGTGGTCGTAGGCAGGGGTCTCTGGGATGAAGTAAAAGCTTCATGAGCTGAACTCTTCTCTGCGCATACTCTCTGAGCTTCTGGTCTAGGTCCAAACCTCCTGGTCTAGCTCCAAACCTTAAGGTCAATTTGTCCTGGCTTCCCAGGATATCCAGTCATGGTTTCTTCCCTTCATCAATGGCCTCGAATCCTCCCTTCCATCCTCCTTTCCTTCTTGGCAAATGGAATAAGCATTGAGCAAGATATACATTGTTTAGCAAGCAGTTCTTAAAAAAAATAATTTCTTAACCCTTCAGTCCCCAGATTTATTCCCATGAGTAGTTTCCCAAGCCTTTCGGGAACAGGAAGTAGTTGCACCTTCAAGGCTGCTGTATGCATTCCTGTGAGAGCTGCAGTTAACTCTGGGCTGTGATAACTGCTAACACATCCATTGAGTGAGAAGTATTGTGGGTGGTAAAATACCTCTGCATACTAGCTTTTCCAGTGCTGTTTTAGAGCATCAGTTTTGACTTTGTTATTAGTAGAAAAGGAGTGAATGAGGTGCTTGGGAATTGTTCTTGAAGACTTCTTTACAATTCTTTTAATACTAACTGCACCATAATTTGTGCAAAGAGGGGCCTGCCTAAGTAGTGGCAACCCAGTCTTCTATCTTTGCATTTATCTGAAGAGTTTGGCTCATCACTGCTGTGATGATTTGAGAATGAGCCAACCCAAACCACTAAAATCACAAACATCGCAAGATTTCTGCCAGGACAAAGTTGCCAGCAGCTAGGACTCAGGCTACCCTTGGAGCCCCAGATGCCACCTCTGACCTGAGCCCAAAACATTGGGGGAATGGGGTTTTTTTCTCGTGGAAAACAGCCCCTGTCCACATCTGGTGGCATATGGCCAAAACAGGGTCCCTCTTCCTAAAATTGTGAAGTTTGCAGGATTTCTCCCAGACCAAAGCTGTCAGCAACTAGGACTCTGGCTGCCCTTGGGGTGCCAGACACCACCTCATAACTGACATCAATAAACTGGTTTTTTATTGCTATTTGAATAAGGTTACATTTATTTTGAGGTTTTAGAGAAAATGGTTATTGTCAGATTTACACTTTTTGTTGGTTCCAATTTTGCAAATTTGGAATATAATCCATATACCAAACATCAGTGTTAAAACTGCAATTATTACGCCAATCAGTTTTCTCATAATTGTACTTAGATTCAGAATCCACGAGGTTATCCAATCAAATATACCTGTCCCTTGATCTTTTTGGATTTCATGCAAGATTCCAGTGGTTTTTCTAATTAACTCTAGATCAATTTGTATTCTTAGGGTCTGATCTATGCATACACAGCAGCTAGCATTGAGAACTGTGCATACCCTACTTTTGGCAGCCAAAAGCAAATCCAAGGCTGCTCGGTTTTGTTTGATGACCTTTGACAGGCTGGTAACTTCCTGTTGCAAAGCACTGAGTGCATCGTCTGTCTGATTTTTTTATTTGTTCAATGACTCCGGATATATTTCCTATTGCTTGTTCTAATTCAGGCACTCCTAGCCATGGTAGAAATCCCCTCACAAATTTGTGGAAACCAGAGGATCTTTCAACTATGGGATTTAAATTTCATTTATGTCTTGTTATGAAAGATCTTAGGTGTCCTCTGGGGAATTCTGATTTATCAATGACATCTATTTCTGGGACTGCAGTTCCAATAGTGCATATTCCATGCCATTTAGGGGGTAGAGCTTTCCTAGCTTGGTTTCCACAAAGCCAATAGTATCTTATGTTGTCTGGAATAGGCCACTAATGTGTAGCTAAGAAAATGCCTTTTCCAGTTACATCTAAATATGAATAGCAGTTGGGGTAGATTCCTACCATGATTCCTAGACTGCATTCAGGTGATTTTTTTTTTTTTGGTATGGAGTCATCCCTGGTCCCTTTAGGTACCTGTGAACCTAAACCAGGAGGTTTCCATAGCTACTAAATTTACAGTTAGGAGTTGCTGATCTGTAAAGAATTGGACTGTTCTCTTTTCCAGAAAGACCATTATTGCAGCTGAAGGAATACCATTGGAAAATATGTTTGGTGTGGGAATTCCCATCATCTGGATACTTCCATCTGCGTGAGTGGGAAACTGAGAACAGATCCAGCAATTGCTGTGATTTGTGTTGCCAGTGTCACAGCTTGTATTAGCTTGAGATGGGAATTTTTCTAGGGGTCAGATAGTAGTTGTACTATCTGTGTTAGGTTGGGGTAGCTTTTTGGAACAGTGGCATTGCTTTCTAGATTTCCCTTTATACTGGTTAATTGTAAGGTTTTATCTGGGTGGCTAACTAGCCATTCAGCATTGTTAGAAGTATTGACCTGAAAATACAAGAATGTAAACAATACCATAATTAACATTTTGATTACAACAGCTTTTACTGATTGATGTGCAGCCTCATAGGTCTTTCTGTGTTTGGAGTTGGTGTTATTTGCTTTTAGGAGTCCAGGAATCTCTGTAGTTTTCACAGCCGTGTAGATAGCAAACAATCTTTTCCTCTTACGCTGAGTGGTTTTCTGCTCCACGTTGGGGTACACACCTAGTCTTCTGTCTAGTAAGGATATTCTTAAACATTCAAGGTTATTAGAGAAACTAAAACAGCAGAACTTAAATATTGATAGACCTTTTTCTAGAGAAGTATAGTAAGCAGTTCCCTCTCTGGCCTCCAGTTGTAAAGATGTTACTATGCTCACCGCTGCTGCATGGGAGCAGTGCAGGTCTGGTTTAAGAGGCTTTTTTTTTTTGGTGGTGGGGGGGAAATAGGTTTTGTTCAGAACAAAACCAGATTTGTTGCAGAAACAGAGACAGTTTAAAATGTGGGGAATATCCATCAGGAGCTAACCCTGTGTTGCTGGCCGTTAGAATCAGTAGCCACCCAGGCCAGGGGCCCTCGAGTGTCAGTCAGAGTCACGGGCACGATGCCAATCTGAGGTAATTTAGCCATAACTGGTTGGCCTGCTGTTAAGTTACTCTGAAAAGCTTCAGTTTTGTCATCTGAGGTTGTTTCAGAAGATACAGGATGCAGGGAAGCTTGCGATACTGGGCTGCCCATTGGTCCATATCGATTGTTTATCTGATACAGGGCAAGAGTCAGTCTCTTATCCCACTCAGGTTTATGTGGTTTAAGGTAGTGTTTTAGTAAACCATTGGCACGCTCTACAATCCCATTTGCCTGAAGATAATAAGGTGTATGAAAAATCTGTTTGATACCTTCTTTCCTGGCCCAATCTTGTACCATTATGCTGGTGAAATGTGACCCATTGTTGCTCTGTATGGACTCTGGGGTAGGGAGACTGGAAAACCAGTCGCTAAGCCCTGAGATAGCAGTTTCTGCATTGGCCTGTGTGCTTTTCGTGGCCTTCAGTAGTCCAGATACAATTTCTACACCTCTTAGTATGTACTTGTAACCCTTAGATGTTTTCAGGGGTCTGATATAATCTATTTGCCAAGTTGGCCAGAGTGTCTTATTACTTCTGATGTGTAAAGGTGGTGCCAAGTCTGGGTGATTCTGTTCAAGTCTCAGCTGGCATTGTGAACATTGTGTGAGAATGTCTTTACACATCTTTCTGGTTATTGGCCAGCCTCTGCTTTGTGCTGCAAAAAATAGGGCCTCCTGTCTAGTATGTTCTAATTTACAGTGTAACCATTCACCTAAGCGGTATCAATGTTGTAAGTATTTTGATTCATCAATTTCTATTTTTTTAATTTTTGTTAGCTGATCTACTTTGTTATTCCAATAAGTTTGTAAGGCTTGGTCATTTGCATGGGCTTTAACCCAGCCTATCTGGATTTGTTGGGACCGAGCCTGTAACGGCAACCACTTCCAATCTTTCTGCTAAACTTCTTTCCCATTCACTTTCCAATTCAATGCTTCCCATTGACATAACCACTGCGTAGCACCAGCCCACACAGCATATGAGTCAATATATACTGTCCTTGCATTTTCTTTCACTGCCAGTAATACAGCTTTCAATTCTCCTACCTGTGCACTTCCTAATCCTTCTTCTATCGCTTCCACTCCTGTTTCAATGTTCAGAGTCACTGCTCTGTATTTCCATTTACCATTAACATGTTTGGCTGAAGCATCAGTAAACCACACACCCTTTACTTCGGAATTTGGGGTGAATTCGGGACATCTGATATTAGGCTAGGTTTATATGGTTGTTGCAGAGCTAATGTGTCTGCAAACATGTAGGTCATGTAAGTCATCTGCAATCTTGTAGGTTTTGTTGGCCCCTCAGAGACATCCATTTGATCTGATATACCTGAAAGGTATGCATACCACTTGTGGACAGTGGGTTTCTGAGCTATGCCCTCAGGGGGTGCTGAGCCTTTTTTAATGTTGGTTAACAAATTGAAAGGGCCCTGGACCTTCACAAGCTGCTGCTGTTGGATTTTTCCTACTTGTCTGAGGGCTCTGGTTAGAGATAATAATCCCTTTTCCCAGTCAGTGTACCTTCTTTTGGTATCTTTTAGTGCTGTGGAGCTAAATCCCAGTGGTCGCTTTGGCCCATGTCCCTTTTGAAATAAATTACAGTATGTCCCATGCTCAGTGAAACCCCATTCAGCTATTATAGGGTCACTGGGGTGTACTGGACCGAGGGATTGATATGTTTTTAATTCTTCTATTAAAGCTTGCAGGGCTTGTCTGTGGTTATCAAGCCACTCCCATCTTTGATGCATTCTCATCAATGTGTATATGGGTCTTGCTATTATAGAGAACCCAGGGACATGATTTCTCCAGTATCCCAGAGTACCCATGATTTTCTGTAGTTCTTTTTTTGTTGTGGGGGTAGGTATTGTTTCCAATTTTGTGATGGTTTCATTATGGCTTGGCCTGTGACCCACCAAGTGCCTAAGAATTTAACCTTTTTAGAGGCTCCCTGGCACTTGGCTGAGGGGACTTCTATTCTTTCCTCACTCAGTTTATTCCATGTGTTTTGTGCTGCAAGCCTTACTGCACTCTCTTCTTCTCCCCCTACCAACACATCATCGATGTATTGGTAAAGCTGTACTCCTTCCCGAATTTTTATTTGTTGAAGGAGTTTGGCTAATGCATTGTGAGCAATAGTTGGTGAATGCTTATAGCCCTGGGGTAGGCGGTTGAATGTGCATTGTGTTCTCTCCCAAGTGAATGCAAATTTGGGTTTATCTTCTTCCTGAATTGGTACCATAAAAACATATCTTTTATTTCTAATACTGCCATCCACTTGTATGCAGAAGCTTGTAGTGAAACAGTAATATTTGCAGTGTTTGGAACAGCCACCGTTAGAGGTCTTGTAATTGCATTAAGTCTCCTGTAATCAACTGTTAAACGCCACCTCCTATCTGGTTTTCTTACTGGCCAGACAGGGGAGTTAAATGCAGAGTGTGTTCTAAAGATGATGTTAGTCTGCTCCAAGTTTTTAGTTACTTCATTTATTTCTTGTCTGGCTGCAGGGGGTATAGGATATTGTTTAATGTTAGTTACAGCAGAAGCAGGCAATATTGGAGCCATTTTTAGGAGATTGATTTTTTTATTTTTCCCAAAACTATTATTGCGTGAGGTCACAGCAGAGCCAAAAGACCACACACCTTCATTTGGTAATTGCCAAATTTTTCCTTGAAGGATATAATATCCTATAATGTTTTCTTCATGATCAGCTATTGCAACCATATGTGAAGTCATCCGTTTCTCTCTGGGTAACCACGAACGGACCTTAGCAATATAAGCTGTAGTGCTGTTTCCATTCAAACCAGTTGAATGAATCTTTTTCTTTTTAAAACTTAGGTTCAATTTTTCAGCTTCTGCAAGGGTAATTAAAGAGATTTGAGCTCCTGTGTCAATGAGAAATTTTAAAGTGCTTTTCTTATGTCTCACTGGCAAATACATATAAGGGCTAATTTCATTAGGAATGCATTGATATGAAGGTAAACCCTGGGCTAGCTGCCCTTTAGGCTTCCCAGCGCTGATCAGTTTCCCTGATTTAAAAAAGGGTTGGGACTGATCCTTTCTTCTTGTGAAGTGTTGGCATTGCTTGTTGCTTGTTTTTTAACTCTTTCTACTGCTTGAATTAATTCTGCTATTGCAGTGTTGGGCTGCTTTCCTAGGGCAGATCTGGGTATTCCCAGGGCTATAGCAGTCCTCCAAAGTGCATTCCTTTTTTCTCTATGGGGGTTGAGTTGGCTAGGACTTTCCCTTTTCTCAGGTGAGTGGTTTTTAACAACTCTCACTCGCCATTCAGGGACCTTTCGCAGTGCTGAACTTTCTCCTGGGTGTCCCAACCTATTTCTCTTGCATGGGTTGCTATCTCATGTGAAAGATCTACCCAGGCCAGAATTGGTTTCCGTGGGGCTTGTGGATTACACAAGCATTTATAGCTAGAAAGATCTCCTTTATCTTTGGAGTGTATTTTGTATTTATGGGGACTAAAATAATTTTCCTCGTAGTATGGGGTGAACTTTTTCAAGGAAAAACTAATGAGCTAAATAAAATGAAGAGGCGAAATTCAAAATCAAACTACCCCTACTTCCAATTAAATTAACTGGTGTGATCAGACTGCTTTTATGCATTTAAAACTTGGGAAGTCCAGAAATAACTTGCAGAGATGAAATTTAGAGGTGCTGCTAGGAAGTCTATCCAGTTATCATGCAGGTATATACATAAACAAGTTTGTTAGATTTTTGGGCCATCAGAGGTAAGTTTTTTATTATGGGAGCAGTAAATAGTCTTTCATAGCTAATTTCTTGTGTTCATTTGCCTGTGCTGCAGTGTGTTAGTAATTTCTGCATGCATGTTGCAAGTTGTATGGCTGCTTGCACATAAATCTCTTATTCAGGTCAGTTTGCATGTTATAAGGGCCATGTAAATTCACATAAATATTATAATCTGGCTTCCTTTGATTCTTCCTGCAGTCCGCACTTACTTCTTACTTCATTTCTGCTGGATACCAACCACAATCTTCTGATGAAGCTGTGCTAAGAACTGGTCTACAGACAGCACAGATGATCAGCCAGCACTGGGAAAAGAGGATGGATGGGACCCTCCCATGCTGGGGAGGGCAGAAAAGAGGATGTTCCCAATGAAGATTGGTATACTATATGTCAAAATGGAGGGGAGCTCCTTTGCTGTGACACGTGTCCCAAAGTATTCCATCTTTCTTGTCGTGTTCCTGCAATGATGAGCTTTCCAGTGTAAGTATGACCCCTTAAATTCCATCTAAAATTGCACTAAAGGACATTAGACTTGTATTGTGAAACCCAGGAGAAGAAGTTTCAGTCTCAGATGAAGAGCAGTGTCTTCTTTAAATATCAGCATAGTTTATTGGGGTAAAACACTTGGATAGCAACTTAGATTAGCACATTTATCATCTCTGTGCTGCTCTGAACAGGCATACTTCTGGAAGTATGTTTTTCTTTTAAATGTCACTTGAAATGGCACATAAAAATGTGTCTCTTACTTTTTGAAACCTCAAATTTCAGGGTTTTTTTTTATTAAAACAATGCTATGTTACAGCTTTGTGCCGTAAGGAAAACCCAGTCAAGTTACAGTAAGCACTTAAATTAATAAATATTTTTTTCTGGCAAGGAAACAAAAACTAAGCTTGAAGCAGGTACATAACTATGTATTACAAGACTTGGTTTATATAAAAATTAAATATTCAAGAACAGGTCTTGAAAATGCTTCAATTTTACTGGATCATTGAGTGGAACGTGAGGCAATTTGGAAAACCCGGACCGGATTTTCCCGGAATCCGGAATGGAGTCGGTAATTTGGAAAACCCGGACCGGATTTTCTCGGAGTCTGGAATGGAGTTTTTAAAAAAAATTTTTAAATTTTTTTTTAAATTTTTTTGTGATTTTTAAAATTTTGGATCTGTGCTTTTACAGTTGTAGTTTTGGTATGTCTTGGGTTATGTGCGGTAATTGCATATGTTTGGTTATATTTTTTATCTTTCTTTTTGGATTTTTTTTAGTATTGCTAAAGTAGTAGTATATTTTTGCGGTTTAAGTTTTATGAGTTT
>VZTN01021317.1:16763-53686 GCA_013400515.1 Erpornis zantholeuca | reverse complement strand
TTTTTCTTTCTATTATTTTTATTATTTTCTAAAGATACAGCAGGAAAACAAAGTTTTAAAAGTTAAATGGAAAGAGACAAAAATTGCTTGCTTGGATTTCTAATTGGAAAAAGTTGGAAAGCAAAAAAACTTAAAAAAGAAAAATGGGGGTAGAAAGGAAAAAAGATAAACATCTCACTTTTTTAATTTCAACAAAGATAGATAAACCTTTTTTTAAGCATGAGTTGTAAGCAAACAGTTTTCACCCTCATATTCTCCACTTTTACTTTTTATCCTTATTAAAAAAAAGGGCAAAAAGAAGAAGGCAAAAACTCCAAAATGGTTTGGAGTTTCTAGTTTTATTTTCCTTTAAAAGATGAGGATAAATCAATTTTAAATTATTGAATATTATTTTAATGAAAAAAAGAAAAAACTACAGAAAGCTAATGTTTGCATAAATTACTTTTACAAATAACTGTTAATAAAAGTGCATGTTCTGGAGAAAAGTTTGACAGCCATCCTTATTAAAAGTAGCATTTGTAACAATTTTTTTTTTTACTTTAGAACATGATTTGCGGTTTCTTTTCTTTTCTTTTTTTTTTTTTATTTTTGTAATGACTATTTAGTGTTTTCAGGAATAAAAACAAACAGATCTTATTTATGAAGTTTACTTTTGTCAACAAAGCCTTCCTCTTTGTTTTATTCTTCTGGTGGAAAAGAAGTGCCACTATCTGCGTTCAGCTCTTCTTACAGGTGAAGTTCTCTCTCAGTTTCCTGGTTTTCATCCTTGGGTTTGATGGAATTCACATGTTTGACATGTGCTTTGGAGACTATCTTCTTTGGTGTTTCACTGAACTGAAGCATAAATAAATAAATGGTATTGACACTAGTAGATTAAGGAGAATAATTAATAACACCCATGCTTACACAAGTAATAGACAAAGGGAAGGTTTCTGGAACTAAAGGTGAAATATTTAGATATTATAACTGCAATAAAAACCTAAAGTTCCTTATAACAATTAAACATAATGATATTGTATTTTGACCAAATTATCATAGTGGTCTTTGCATGAATACACTGAAAATTTGTGAGCTTAAAGTGTTAAAATTCAGCTTAGGACAATGTGGATAAATCCAACCACATACATTACAGGTTCATGTTAAAGACAGACAAGAGCCATGTTCTCATAGCTCTGACCCTGATCCGTGCAATGCCCACAAAATACATTTGCAGTACAAGAGAAGATGTAGATATGGACAACGAAAGGATCACTGGTATGAAGAGAAGATGAGAGATAAAGACAATATTGGCCATATGCTGAAATATGGGTCTGCTTTCCTATATTTATCACTTATGCCTGACCTTTTTTGGCCCATATTAGCTAACGGCCAAAATAGCTAACTATGATGGATGAAAGATAATAATGACTATAAGAAGAGGTTTTTTAAATAGATGTTTTTTCTTTTAAGTCCTTTTTAAAAAACTGATTTCAGTAATTCTAAGAACTGAAATACCATTTCTGATGATATATTCTTTTTTTTTTCTTTTCAGCTAGAAAATAGCTGAAAATATGGAGGTCAAACGTTTTCACTTTCCCTCAACTTCACAGTTATTTGGCAAATTTTATTTCAATTTGTAAACACTTTTGTAACCTAGTGTCATGGTTTAAACCCAGCTGGAATCTAAGTACCACACAGCTGCTTGCTCATTCCCCTCTTCCCAGTGGGACAAGAAGAAGAATCTGGGAAATACAAAGATAAATCTCAGGGCTTGAAATAAGAACAGTTTAGCAATTGAAATAAAATACAATAATAATGATGATTATGATTAGGATGGTGATGAAAAGGGACACAACAAAGTGAGAGAGAGTAACAAAACCCCAGAGAAGCAAGTGATGCACAGTGCAGTTGTTCCCCACCCTCTGACAGATGCCCAGCCTGTCCCCCAGCAGCGATCGGTGCCTCCCAGCCAAATCCCCCTAGTTTATACACTGAGCATGATGCTCTGTGATGTGAGATATCCCTCTGGCCAGTTCAGGTCAGCTGTCCTGGCCATGCTCCCTCCCAGCTTCTCATGCCCCATCTGGCAGAGCACTGAAAAGTCCTTAGAGTAAGAACTACTTAGCAGCAACTAAAACATAAGTGTGTTGCCAACATTATTCTGGTACTAAATCCCACACCCACATCCCTGTACCAGCTACTAGAAAGAAAATTTACTTTAATCCAGACAAAACCAGAACACTTAGAAATTCCATTTTCTGATAAGTGTTTTTCCTCAATAGTTACAAAATTACACTACTTATCTCTTTAATGTGTACACAAGCTCAGAAAACTTGTAGAATTTGCCTTCCATTGTTATACAATTGTTATACAATTCCTGGAAGTAAAGAGCCACTGAACAATTTATAACACTGCTTGCTTCAATCCATTTTAGACTCTTCAGAATATGTTCCAAAGGCAATGAGTGGATTTAACACCATTTGACTTAAAAAAACTGGCAGCAGATTGTTTGTCTTAGGAAAATCAGATTTAGTACAGTCTTATTTAAATCTGATCTGGGGAGATCTATTATAGTCAGGCAGATTTGAAATAGTTTGGTCTTCATTTGTAGCAGAACAGCAAATGTTGTTAACAATGTAGTACATCATGACAAGTAAATTGAAGGTGAAGTAAAGCCAGAAAATCCTCAATCTATATTGAATCCAGACTTCAAGTTCACTGGAAGGTCACACTGAGATAAGATGAAAAAAAGCACAGGCACATAATGCTGCCTTTACTCTTTCTGTTTATATTCTGATAGTTTGGGGATAAAGCTGTGGAGATATGTCAGAATGAATGATGTTTGGATTCTGATTTCAAGAAAGTGCCCTTGTAGGGGTCTGCACAAGAGTACATTAATGGAAGAAGGTGCTTGAAGATGCTAAACCATTCTATGGCAGAATTTTGTAGTTAAAATTTAAAGGGTCACTTATGACTTTCCACAGTCAAAACCTCAGTACATGTATACAGTTTACATTTTAGTTCCATTGGAAGCACTTATAGATTACTGCAAAGCCATTTACTACCTAATGAGAATTTTCAAAATTAATTTAAGAGTATTTCAAATCTTGGAGCTGCCTATTCTCAAATGAACCATTAACCGTCCCATGTCTTGGTCTTGTAGCTCAAAAGACACTTGATTTCAATATATATATGTTTATGATGTACTGAAACACTATGATAATATTTCAAAGAATTTATGCACCTTCTAGAGTCAGGAAAATACTTCTATAGCCAAATGCTTTACACAGAGATATAGGACATAAAATAGGTAAACATTCACTTTTAGCTTATTTACTATGAAGATGCTTACAATCTTTTTTTTTTTTTTTTTCCTTTATCCTTAGGAAATATTATTCTACTATTCTCATACCCGCTCATAAAATTGCTAGTGAAAATATTGTTTCCAGAGATATCCTGGATTGTTTCCCTCTCACCCAGCTTCATGTGTCTGCAGTTTATATGTGTACACACTAGCTAGTAACCCAATGCTCTCTTCAAGGTCAATAGAGAGCAATATATAGTGATTCATCTGACCTATTTTAATCATCTATTTTAGGATGAGATGACTCATGCTTTGAAAGTGCCAATTTTACTCCACTCACTGTGAAAAAGTCTTGACAACTAGCTAACATGAAAATATCTGTACTGCTGATGTCTATATTTGTGATTTCACAAATGCCATTCTATGTGCTATCTTCAGAACTCTCTGATTTCCCCATCCTTTATTTATAAAAATTCTAGCCATCCAATCAGTGAGCCAAAATAGAATTGCATAGTACTGCTGAATGTGCATATACCATAAGTATCAACTAGTTAGTAGCATATTTTAAACAATCTCCATGAAAAACTCACATGATGAACTAGATTCAGAAAGCCATTTCTTCAGAGTGAAAGAACTTCAGAAACAGTTCTTGTGCTGCTTGGATAACAGAAGTTTCACTCAGGAGAAAATATTATGGTAAAGGATACAACTGGTGCTGATATAACTAAAAAGGTGCATCTCTCTCTTTCATATGACTGGATGTAGTTATTCTATTGTAAGAGTATTGGAAAAGCAGCATGCACACAACTTCAACTGTTTTGATAAGGCTGAGAGGTTTCATGCCTTCTTAATCACACCTTAAAACAGTGAAAAGACTGTTTTGTATGAAACCCATTCTGAACATAGTTCATATTTGAAGCTGCTTGACAATTTGTAAAAAATGCAGTCCTTCAACATTATAACAATTGTGTTTATACAGTAAAAGCTGGAACCCTGCAGACAAATTGATCTTCTTCAGTACCTTCCTTCCTGCATATAACAAATGTGACATTTAGTATAATGATATCACTTATTTTTTGGGCATTACTAGAGAAATGAATTTTCAATGCAAATGTGGGAAACTAGTGAAAAGATTTCTTAATATAACATCTTACTCCATGCATTGAAATCATATGTCAATGCCTCAGATATCTTATAAACAAACCTACTTTTCATTAGGTATCCTAAGTTTGCTGTATTTTGGCAATTTATTCTTATTCCTTAAAAAACCCCTTCGTTTTGTTGAGTACAGATGTCAATCCCTAAATATCGAAAGTCAGTAAGAGCTGAAACTCACTTTTGTGTTTTTTGAAGCATAATCCCAACATTTAACAATGCTAAACTCTACTGAAACATGTAATAGGATACGAGTAGAGAGTCTGTGAAAGCAGTCATTGTCTCAGGCTTCACTGTAAGTTTAACCAACCAAGTAACTGTAAATTAATGATAGCTGCCAATTTTGCGGGTTTTCAGAAGTGTGATATAACATTGTAACATATAGCAATTAATTTTAGAAACAAGCAAATTTCTTCCTGCACTTTATTGGCCATTTTGCAGGACTAATAGGTTAATTACATGACTGGTTAAGGAAAGGCAAAGTTATTAATATCTCCATATAAATGAATTGTGTTTTTACAGGAGCTATCAACATCACAAGCCAAGCCAGGCAGTGATAGAGTATGGATGAAGGGGATCTGGCCCTTCAGCCTGTGTATTGGCCAGCACTGATACTGCCAAGTGTACTGTCTTAAAAACTGTAGCTATCTATACTGGCTTGCTGAATTCACTGCCTATGTGAGCTGCCTTGCAATTTCAGCCATTGATTGTCTTAATTTAAGAAGTTAAATTTCCTGCCATTTTGGCAGAAGGCTGAAGAAAGGGTTATCAAATGTATTATCAGCTTGCTGCGTGGTGGAGCTGGGTTCGGTTTTTCATGTCCTAGTCTGCTTTTGGGTTTGTAATTTAAGTCTTTGCTTTCATGGCATGCAATGGGCTTTTCAGCACTCTAGATGCATGGTGATCTTCTTGAATTGTTTTCGGAAACTGGGTCTGTGAAACTGCTGACAATTATTTACTTGTCTTTTATGAGTTTTTTACTCCTGGTTCTATCCTGCAAAGAGTTGGGAAACCCAAGAAATGCTGAGCATGTCCAAGGTCTATAAAAATCAGTAGTGCTGGAGGTCACTCACTGGATTATGGTATCATATAAAATGAGATATTCAGTGAGCCCTGGTCTTTCCACTTAAATCAGGTACACTTGTGAAACTTAATATCCTCTGCCTTATTTAGATAGCTTTGGATTTACACAGATAGTGCACAACAGCATATATATAACAGCATGTATAAAATGCATATGATATGCATTTGCATATGCCTATGCATATGATGCATTATTTTTCTTGATTTCCCACATGTAAATATCAAATCCCATATTCTGTTATTCTTCTTATTATTGAATAAGAGGCAGCTTAATTGAATCCAGCAGGCAAAAGATACAAGAAATTTAAGGATGGCAAAATGGCACTATTTATTTGTGAATTTTAAGATGCATAACTTGTCCTTGAGAAGCCAGCATAAAATCTTTGAAAAAACCATGAGCACAGAGTTATAAATAATCGTATGTTTGAACAAAAACAAAACATGATTTTTCAGTCATATAAATATGTTCTCTGAAACTAACAAATGTAACCATCTTTAAAACAATTCACTGATATTGTATCTGTATAAAAGTCTTCAAGCTGATAAATATGCTGCATATTTGTTTTCAGAAATGTGCTAAAATGCATTGGAAATGACAGATATTTGATATCAAAAGAAGTCAACCATTTAGCAGAAGGAGAACTAAATTTGAAAGTTGTTGAAAGTTAGGAGCAGTAGAGTATAGTCTCTATCTTTTGAGAAGAGTTGAAGAATCAGAGTTCAGTCAAGTAGTACACACTGAAAAATATATAGACACATAAATAAACAGAAATACTGATGTGGGCATGACTGTATTTATTTCAGATGCAGTTAACTTTATTAATGATCATGTGATTATTTAATGATGGAGAATTCCAGTCATGTCTCCAAGAAGAAAATGCAAATCATAAAGATTTGGTCGAAAATATGAATGGAAAATTTTTAACCATTGATAGTGGTTAAGGCTATATGTAAGGCCAAATCTGTACTGACATAATTTGCTTATATCAGTTTCTCTTTTGAAATTCTCAAACCTTGTAACAGTATTAATTCTTAAAAGACTTTACTTTTACCTGTACCAATTTATCTTTCAATAAAGTCCAAAATTCATCTGATCATATGATCATATCTACAGATGAACTGGTCGTCTTCATCTGAAAAAAAGAGACAATTTCCCTATGTCATCCCATAATATTTACCACTATAAAACTGATACCTCTTTATGATCAGAAATGTGTTTTTGCATTTACATTTTTATGACAAAAACTTCTCATCTCTCAACAACTTTACTCATGGATAGATTTACTCACTGCATGCTTATGAATACTCCCACTACTGATACTATGCATTTGCTTAAATTTTCAAATAATCTCTTCCACTTAATTTTCTTGAAATAATTTGTAATTGCAAAAGCAGGAAAATATTTTAATATTTTTCATAGCTATGTTTTTAAAAAAATTATAGCTGTTCTGGAAATTCAGTATGGATTTTCCCTAGAAATAACAATTCCTGAAAATCATCCTGAAGAATCCTAGTCAAAAGGGATTTAAAAAAACTTACATGCAGCTGATTGTATTGCCAAAACTGAATCTTCAGGACTGAGAGCCCAAAGCTGTACAAAATTATTATAATTTTGGTTTAATAACACTCTTTCAAACTCTTGTCTTAAAAAAAGAGATTAGTAATGTCTCAAATGACTTTTATGTAATTATCTGTTCTATTTTTTGATCACTCATATTTCAATTAATTAAAAAACCTCAAAATTTTCTAAAAATCTTCAATATTTTAGTGCAACAGATTGTAGTTGAATGCTTTTCTCTTCGTGGTTTTTTTTTTTTCTTCTGGCTGTTTAAAAATGCATGGGAATTTTTACTGTCTACCATCATCTACCAGTATTATACTACTAAATAGATACTGTGCCACACATATGGGAATTATTCTGGCTTCTAAATCAGCTTTGTTTCTTTCTTTGCTATTAAAAAAATAAACAACAAAAAAATGTACTAACTTCAGTCTTCTCTCAAACAGTAATTTTAATCTTTATATGCTTCCCTAAGAAATAAAAATGATAACTCTTGGGAACTTACTGCATTGATTTTCTATTAAGAAAGTAACAAAATCAGCAAAATATTATGCAAAAAATTATTAGACTGGGATTATTACAACATTAACCAAATATAACAAAATATTAAGCAATTAAGTCACTCAGACTTATTTGTTGGAGAGATTTCATTAGTAAGTATTGCACAAGAAAAAAAAGAAATCACATTGTTCAACCTAACAATGAAATTAAATGGGCTTTATGTTCCTCAGTTTATAAAACATTATTTCCAAATATAATCTAATCCTAAGAGACTCAGTGTTTTTCATATTTTCATAACTTGCATAAAACATCTGCAACAACAACATGTATGTGTTCCTGGGATTTGCTTTTTTATCTATTTTAAATAGCTGGGCCATTTAGGGTCTGGCTCTGCTTCTGTGGTTTCTCGATGAAGAGCAGAATGATAAGATATGATAAAATTTTTCCTTCACAGTTTACCATCTGTTGAATGAGTAGATAATACAGAACATATAAGTTTAAGTCAACACCTAAGTTGCTTTTGAGGTCTGCATTTTTCCTTCTTTCCCCCTTTGTTTTTGTATATGTCGAATTAGTTCAGAAGCTTCCTGGACTTCAGATTTTATACTGATTTTATATTTCATTCTCTTATTTTAAAATAAAAAAACAGATTCATGAATCCTTCAAATTGGTGGAGTAGTTTGAAGAAATTTTTTTCTTTGAAGAAAGAAAAAAGTTTAGTTTTCTGTTATTTGTGGGATCATGTACTTAGAGGTGACCTGAAGTAATGGAAGGTACATGAGCATCTGCTAAAAACTGTGAGTTAAATTTGGAAAAAAGCATACAAATCTGCAAAGCAGCAGAACAAGCAAACTTGCAAATGCGCAATTTCAGGAATGAGGAAATTCGAGAAAGAATAAAGGAGGTTATTCCTGAGCAGAACATGCTGAGACCAGTAGAGAAAAGCACCTGAGCTCATCTCTTACCAGAGAGAGCAGCCTGAGTAGCTGGGTGAAAAGGAATCATCATGGAGACTGGATCCACCCAGCAGAGCTCTGCATAAACCCAGCCTTGTCATCGCTGCCATACTTTGTCAGTGCTCAGGGTGGTGGTTCCCTTCCACGCTGAGCTGAGGAGAGGACCAGGCTGCTGCTGTGATAACCATTTGTCTTAATGGGCTGCAAAAGAGGCAGTAAAAGGCAGTAAACCCTACACCATCTCTTTGTCCTGCACACATCGTCTGTGTGCCAAAGCACTCAGAGTGCCCTGAAAGAGCAGGGCCAACAACTGGCCAACAACATGCCAGTTTTCTGGGCACAGGTGATAAAGGCTCAAGCAACCCATCAGCACACATTGGTAACTGGTCAGCTATTCTGTTCTCCTGGGAAGAAAGTGAATCTGCAGGAAAATTAGGCTATTTTTTTTTCCACCGTTCTTGGGTTATATTATCCAAGCAAAATTGTCAATTATTTTTATTGTACTTCCTTCTCATAGCAAGTGTTAGTCCAGGCATAAAATATCTTCCTTGTCTTTGCTGCTGTTCAAACATAGCCAAAACATTCTCACTGACACACATGCCTTAGAAACAGGTGATGTCAGCAAAATATCTCCTTTATCTAAAATTATCATCTATTCCTTAAGGCAATGTGCTGGCTGCTGGCTCCTCTATTGGAATAGGGGTCTCTTGGACTGTGATGTCTAACAGCAGTGAAGAAAAAATGTAAAATCTAACTCTCACAGCTAACTTCACATTCATGTTTCTAAGAATCAGAGAAATGTTACAGATAGGTCCTGCTCCTCACCTCCTAAGAAGATATATGGTGGCCTTGTTCCTTAACGGTGGTGCCCTTTTTCTTGCACTTTTCCTTTACCATAAAAAGAAATCAGGGGACAAAAAAGAGAGAGGGGGTGGGCTGACCAGAGCTGAAGCTAAGGATCTGTGTCTCCTACTTTTCAGGCTCTGACAATCTTGATGTGAAATTTCTGAAAGTCAGGACCATTTCAGTTCTGCACATCAACCAAAGATATGAATACCCAAACCACTTCTCCCAGCGTGATATGGTGGAAGTAAAAAAAGTGAGAAGTGTTGAAGAACATGAGCATATGACAGTCTTGACAAAAGGTAGCATAACCAGAGTGGATTAGAGGGGAAATACAAATTATAATGAATTTATGAACCTTTTCCCAATGAATGTAGGAAGTCCAGCACTTTTTTTTTATGTCCAAAGCTTTGCAAATGTATTTAAAGCATCATGTTTGCTTTTCGGGACCTTGACCAAAGGCAACCTCAAGTGCAGCCAAGTTGTGGTGTATTTAGCATGATTTATCATCTGTTTCTACAGACATTTCTGTTCACACTCTGAGTGCTGCAGTAGCTAGATTTACACAGCTAACAGGAAGTCTCGTCACAGAACAATGAATCCATGTGACCTTGCATTCTGGGACTGACTTAGATTTAAGGACCACCAGAGCTGACAAGACCTAGCTGTATTGTTGAAAAGGAAAGCCAGTTGATTAAATTTCTACTTTCTGCAAATGTTTTGCAAATGATATTCAGTTATTTCATAAAAGTTTTGCCATGGGGTACGTCAGTCAGGAATGCAGCATTTGTTCTTGATGCTGGTAGTACCCATTACTCTTCTCTAGGAAAACTCCACTAGGCTGATGAAATTTTTTTATCCAGTTTAATTGAAGGTTTACTCTGACAATCTTAGGTGATTAAAATGCTTTGCTAATTGCTATTTGAACAAAATGAACTATTTACAAATTATCATTCTTGAAGGAAGCAAGGAAATTGTAACTATCTGCTCAAATTTTCTTTTGGGCAAATGGTTAGTTGAGATCTTGCAAAACATCAACGTGCATATTTATAAGTAAATGTAATAGCAGTTAGAGACTTCCAAGACTTAATCTCAAGAAGATTTAATGTGAGAAAATATTATTAAAGTAGAATTAATATCGCCTAACTTCGGTTATGTGAATGCTCTGCATCTAGTAAGTTAGACTTCTGGCTTTTCTGTAATCAATGTCAATGGACCAGCAAGTCCTAGGGCTATTATTCTTGTCTGCATTAGACACTTTACATTAGAAAATGCTTCTCTGATAACTTATTCCAAAGGGAGTCCTGATAATGAACTTAGACTTGATGCCCAACTCTTATAAAGCTAAATGAAATGAATCTCATCCTTCATTTCCAGATAATAATAGATGCAATCATTACTCCATTTTCACAAATACCCACAGTTCATTACAAGACTAAGGCATAAGCATGATATTATTAACATAATTATTCTGAATAAAACACAACTACGCACTTCAAATAAATGGGAGAAGCTTATTTGTCATCCCATTTTTTTTAAATTGCAGTCCTTAATGTACTTAACTATTCCTCATTCTAACATGAGAATATTATGTATTAGGTCTTCTCTGCTTGAAATACTACTTGTTCCTGCTTAACATTATGTCCTCCACCTCCATTTGTTCTGTTATCAGCAAAATTGTTTTGCTTCTTTCCTTAAGAGCAAGGATACATCTTTCCATGGCCCACTGTATGCTATGAAGTTGCAGTCTGCCTTCTTGGAATCCACACTGCTTATCATTGTCAGTGAAACATAACAATGCCACCAATGCCACTTCTGGTGAAATCCTCTTTTGCTATGGAAGTCACTTGAAAAAATTCTCTTGAAAAAGTCTTCAATGGGACAGTATTTATATTTAGCCTTCTACAAATCACTCAACCAGTCTGAATTTCTCTCCTTAGAATGTTAAGGTATTATGGTATCCAGGGCACTGAAAACTTCATCCACTTGTCAGGGCTTAACTCAAACAGGAGAAAAAAAGGCATCCACTTGGTTACCCTGGTAATGGGCATCTTGGTGATATAAATAACAAAATGTAGGTTATTACCTGAACAGTATTTTCTTTTTCTCTTAACAAGTCTAAGTTCATAATATCAAAGCAGTCTTATTTGCATATTTCATGTTTCACTCTGAACATCTTTTGCTACATAAGTGCATAAGTAATTACCGTTAAAGCAACATTGTTCTAGAGTAACATGGGAATTGAATGCTTTAAACCTCTCCCCCCAATACTCTCCAAGTCTTCTAATGACGGCTGTCTCTCTCCTTCATTCCTCCATCATTCCCCTGACCAGAGAATTTGCTGAGCTTTGACAGTTCTTGTTTTCAAAGGCACAGATATTCAGCTTTTCCAAGAAAAGGCTGTGGTTAGCCTGTTTGCACCTCAGTTTTCACCTTTAAAAAATGAGGACTCTGAAGGCTTCTCCACTTTGCAATAATTCACTTTTGCAAGGCTAAATTACTTAACAAATGCAAAATATGCTGAGATCCTGCTATAGAGAAGTTATGATATGGAAGCTGCAAAATGATATTATAATGCTTACAAATGCAGAGAACTGGGTATGGGAACAGAATCAGCAGTTTGGGTGACAGGTCATTTGAAACAGAATGTAAGGGAGAACGAGATCTCCAGGGGATAATTTAGTTCATTGTCTGAAGATTTATACCTGCTGGTGTTGCCAGCTGAATAGGTTTTTTCCATACAAAAATATGAGTTGAATATGACTTTTTTAAAATTCTTTCAAGCCTTTGTTTCAGAGAGAGATGTTATCTGGTTAATGGGCATGCTGCTGTAGCTGGATGGGGTGGTGCATTTGAAATATACCAGTTTAGGTCAATTGCACCCTTATTGTGGAAAGTTCTTGGGACAGGCACATTATTGTGGCATCATTAATAATGCTTGTTACAATAATATGCTTTTTTAGGTGTGAACTGTAGGATTTGGAACTGGATGTTATGTTAGGGCTTCTGTAGATGATAGTAATGGAACCAAGAGAAAGTCTTGAAGAGATGCCTCGTGATTTATTCCATCTCTGAATGCTTACCTGCTTATATGCAATGGCAGATTTTCGTGGTTGTTCTAATGGTTCTGAAACAACTTTTCAAATTATCTTAATGATCTAATAATAAAGTATTTTGATAAGATTTTTTTCTTCCTGTCATGCAGTATTTTTTTCTCTTGCTCTTGGTAAAAATATAAAACTGAAAATAAGCCTTGTCTGTTTTTTTGTACATTTCAGTGTTTAACATTGTATGAAAAACACTCTCTGATGTAATTGTACAGAAAATACAATTAATATTCCTATTGATACAAACTCTGTAAAAATGCTTGCCTTATTCTTGCACAGCTCAGTTTTATATTAAACAACCTGATTTTCTCCTAAAGAGGATTTGTGGAACTAAACTTCTCACGAATTCTCACTGTGCCACTACTCTCAGGAGAGATGCAGCTGCCTCTCTGAAGCACAAATGCTGCGTGACAATCCCCAAAACAGCATTTAAAACATTATGTAAAAATAAAAGAAATACTTTTTCCATTACTTGGCAGAGTTCATTTCTCTCTGTCTTATCAGTGGCAAGTCTCTCCCTTTCTATCACGCCTTTTTCCAGTTGGTTGAAGAGTTCCCTTTGATTGAAAAGGGATTATGTAATGTGAGTAACAGAGAAAAGGAAATTGGAAAAGCATACTAGCTCATCCTTATCTTGTAAAATAAACAGAATATAAAGATTGGATCAGATTAGAATTCATAGATTAAATGATTGCATGGAAGAAAGTGAATGGTAATCTTCATTTCTAATTCTAGGGCAGGAAACTGAAATATTTTATGATAATTAGGATATCATTGAAATTTTAAAGGACAATGCCAGAGGCCTAGAAGGCTCTTGAGAAGAAAACCACTGAATCAAAAATGTAGCTGGCTTCTTTCTTTGACATTTTTTTTTCTTTTTTTTTTTTAACTAGTCCGTACAAATTGCCTGAAATATATTAGAATGCCAGGAATCTTCTAGTGATATGGAAAATTGCAATGAAAATATTTCTACCAGTATCAATTGATGGGAAATCGGAATGCAAGTGTACAAAATAGCCAGAGGATGAGAGGTGTAAAAATGGCTGACACTTGCAGGAGCAGGCCATCACGAGACTAACACATGTCTGCCTCCAGTTCTTCAGGACAAGCAGAATCAGAGACAGTGAATAAATCCTGATGACTCACAGAGATGAGATGGTTGGCTCCTGATACATCCATGACACCCATCCACAACTGATACCCTCCTAATATAAACCCTGAAAGGTGGGCATTGACTGGAAAACTGATGCTGCTTGCCATTGCAAGCCATCCTGGATACTTGCCAGACTTCTTACATGCATTTTGGTGGTTGTGTGTACTAAAATCTGAATATTAGGGGCTGAATCGGTTGCATTTTAAAATAAATGAGTACTTCAATTCTGTGAGATAGTGCACCTGAGATAATGCAGTGACCTTGATCCATGCCACTGACATAAGGATGAGGGAGCACACACAGCCCCATCTGTACTGTGGCATTTTCCCACGAGCAGCTGGAGGTTTCCTGTAGCTGTGGACAAGGGGAGCTCTCCATCATCTGCCTTACCTGTCTGAAATGGACCTGGAAATTGAATATTCTGATTTGTGAACCATTGGCTAGTTCTTTTGTCTTGTGGGGGAAATATCTTGGGTATTTTCCTTATTGTCCTCATTACACTGAAAATCATTATATATATCTACAGATAAAAAACCAATTAGCTATAGATGAGCATATATGTATATGCATATATGTATCTTCCTCATGGGAAGGAAATGGGGAGTCAATTAGAGGCTGCTTTCATATATTCTGGGTGTGATACTTTCAAATCACAAAATCCAGCCCACTGCAGAGCAGTATGAAAACATTTGTAGTGAGAGCCAAGAGCCACATCCTTGGGTCAGTGGGACGAGGCAGGAGGCCGAGTTCAGCCTGTGGCATGTGGGCTCCATGCAGACCTCAGGATGAGGTCATTTGTTTCCAAGAGCACAGCTGGGATCTTCTGCACCCTGCCCGAGAATTTTCACCATCAAAGGAAAACATTTAACTATCTTGCCTATTTTCTCCTTGAAAATATCCATTAGCCATTGAATCCTCTGTGGATTCACAGAAAGACAAATATTTTTCCTATTAACTGTTTATTGATTGAAATATTTTTATATATTGCATCAAACCCAGGAAAGGCTTTACTAAAGATTTTTTCCAATACTTCATTATTAGGATTTTATTAAAAAATTCTCAAATTCTCAGAAATCCATAAATATGAATCAATGACAATAAGACAATGCTGCTATCTTAATTATATCTTGGTAACTTCTCCAAATCAGGTTAGAATCATAGCTTAGCCAAGTATATAAGCAAGTTTCAATGCTTGAGGTGTCTCCACATTAGACTATGTTGTGAGAGCAGTCACAGGACTCTTAATTCCTGCTTAGTGGAATCTAGTGGAATGCTGCTTGTGTACAATTCTTTTTACTATTATTTGAGTCAATGAGACTACGAGTCAGGTAATAAAAATTAACTAAGGCACAGGAAGAGGCTAATGTCTAAAGGAGACTCAGAGCCTTACATTCATTTAGAATTTAACATCTATGGTGTTCTTTCCTTGCTCTCTGCTGATTCTTCAATCCACACCTCTCTGAGAAATGTCCATGCATAGAAAGGAACTGCATAAAAGTCTTGTTTTACAACACCAAATACAATATCCTCATGATGCTCAAAGTGTTGAGAAAAGATACTGGTGTGAAACAGGAGTGCAATAAAAACTAAAAAGAACTGTCATGATAAATATTAGTTATGTTGCTACACATCACTTGGAGCTGTTGAAGTAACTCTAGGACAGATGCAGTGCATGGCTCAGTGGATTAGGCTGGTCTATGATAAATGGAAGTCTGCCTTGCCCCACTCTGTCACACAAGGACAAAAATAATGCAAAAGAGTTTTGAATTCACTTTGAAACAAAGTCTTTCCCCAAAGCCAAATCCTAATTCAAATAACATACAGTTCATGGTTAAGGTACCACTCATGCCTGATAATTTACTGACCTGTGATGCATAAGGTACCAAAACAACTCATATTTGACTCAACTCAGCTACTTCTTAAAACCCATGAAATCAGGTTTCTTAATCACATTAGAAATGCCTTATCACTCGGTTTTAATTATCCTGTGTAGTCTGAGAAATTGATGTCTTGTATTTTGGTGGTACCAAGTGGGTATTTGCAGTTCTTGTATGACATCTGAACATTTTTTTCTATTCTGTTGGTCAATGTTCACATGTTTTACTATTGTTCACATTATTTACTACTTGCACTAAATGCCTTGAAAGATTTGTAGGTCTTCTTCACAGGCCATTGAGGGTCAAATGATAAATTCTGAAGATGATTTTCTTTTACAAATCATTTCAGTGGACCTCATCTTCTATGACCTAGCATAGAACAAATTATCATCTCTGTGGGTTGTGCTAGTGAACTTAAATTTATTGCATTAGCATCTGTTAGAAGTGTTAGTTAACCACACAAAATGGACCAAACCATTGTTAGAGGGGAGAATCAGCTAACCTCTTTTTGCTACATATGATGCAAATTTCTCACCTTCTGAAGTCAGCTTCCTTTTTAGCCACTGGAGAGAAACTGTGCTTTTAGGGATCATGCATTTGACCTGCTTCAGATGCAGATTTAGGATCAAATGATTTTACGTCTTACAAGGTGGTTGTTTTTTTTCCTAATTACTCTGAAGTGAGTCTTGGGTGTAACTCAGCTATAAATATGGAAGAGTGAAGCTCGGTGAGATGCAAATTTTCCCAGCAGACTATGAGTGACATAAAGGACCCAATGTCACACATGCTTATGCCATCTTCAGTTATTCTATCTGTGTTTCTGTTGTGGTTCAGATTGTTTGCCTGTTTTACATTGAACTAGAGGTTATCCTAATGAAAACCGCTGCTTCATGCAAAATAATTTCAGTTAAACAATACTGAGCCAAGTATTGAACCTTGGGAGACATTACTGGTGACAGGCCTCCAGTTAAACCCAGTGCCACTGATTATGAGCCTGTGGGATCTGCTGTACAGCCATTTCTCAGTCCCCCTCACTGTCTGCCTATCCAGTCCACACCTCCTGAGTTTATTTATAAGGATGTTCTTGCCCTTTTGGAAGAGCAGGATGATACTTGCTTTCCTCCACTCCTTGGCCACCTCTCCTAATGACCACAGCCTTTCAAATATGATTGTGGGTGTCTTATTTATGGTATCCATCATCTCTCTCAGCACTCATCGATGCATCCTGTCTGGGCCCATGGACTTGTGGATATTAAATCTCTGACCCAGTACTCCAGCGTTCCTTTACCCTGCTCTCCTTGGTAAGAGATTCCTGAGAGCTGGTCTTGTTGGTGAAGACCAATGCAAAGAAGGCATCATTTGAAAACAGCCTCTTATAGTATGATGTTGTTGTTCCTTGGGAGGAAACAAAGTCTGTCCCATGCAAATAAAATGCTATGAGTCCTGAACTCCAACTCAAATGTCCCTGGGGAGTCACAAAATGTTCAAATCCCACATCTAGAAGCCTGTACCTTATTGCTGACTGTGTTGTAGTAGTCAAAGGATTACCCTTTCTCTAGTAGTATGATGAGAATGGCTCTAGAGGCCAACAATACCTCATAGTATGTTTCTAAAAGGTGAACCATGCCCTTGATAGTATAGAGTCTGGAAACCAACTTTAGTGAAGGTTGGTGGAACAAAGCAGAATTTGTTTAGGAAACTGATCATCAGAGCAGTTTTCAGTGTTAATTTTGCAAGGCACAGTCCTTGAAACCTCAATATGCATGACACTTGAAGTACAGACTTCTATTGATAAAAAGAAAGTTGCAGAAGTTCAGCTGTCCTTTTGGCCTTGTTACACACTTGGCAAAATGATACTGGTCAGGTTTTTATGCCTTTTTTTCCTCCAGTGTCACAAGGTGAAGAAAATGACCTAATGCTGAGATAATATCTTCAGCTTTGGTGAATGTACTTAAAGCAAGTAAACATAATTAGCCATCTTTTACATAAGAAGATATTCAGATGTGCCTCCCTCAGCAGCATTTGAATACAGTATATTACTAATTAGCTAAGTCAGTACCTTTCTATGAAAGCAAACTGTCTCAAAATGCGATGATGGTTTTATTTCAAATATTCAGGCTTAATTTTCAGTGTGGACTTTCTAATCTCATAGATAAACCCAGAACCAAAGCCCACTGAAGGGATTTTAAAAGTGTCATTCAGTAGGTTTTGAATCAGCCTCATAAAACACATTTTACCAGCAGATATGCATGAATACAGCAAGTAAAGCTAACATGTGAGCAACAAGCTTCTAAGCTTTAGACACAAAGGTATTCAGGGAAAGAAACAGTAGTTACACCCAGTAAATTTGCTCTCAGTCTCAAATTTGTTTAGTATCTGTCTTTGTGTGTATGCATGGTTAGAAACCAAAACAGTGATTTGAAGCTTTATGAAGTGAGCAAAGCAATTGTAGCTACTTTACTGGGAGCCTAGAAAATGGTAAAAGAAAACCAAGGATTCCTAAGGATTCTAGAGAACAATATTAAAACCAAGGATTCCTAAGGTAAGGATTCTAGAGAACAACACTAAACCTTGAGAGTGTGAGTAGAGAGATTTCTAAGGCACAAATCAAGGGAGCCATTAATTGACTGTACGGTCTTCTTTATCCTGCATCCTTTCTCATGCATGTCATATTGACTCGTGAGCCCTCTTTCAGACTAAGGCTGAGACATTTTCTGTGGAGCAGGCAGCAGTATCCAGTGCTTTTTCTTCTGTCAGGTCTCCTGATTCTCATTTGAACTTCTGCATACAGCTGTAGTATGAATAAACCAGGTTCATCATCTCCTTTGCTGACAGTATTATCAGTACTAAAATGAATAAACAATGCAAAGTACAGATACTTAAATTATTGTTATAATTTCCAGATAATTGTTGGCCATTATGCGAATAATTGTGAAATCCATATGGCTTTTTTGCACTCATTATACTAAATGTTTCTTAATGACTACTCACTTTTCTTTATGTATATCCTTGTCATTACACATTACGACTGATGCCAATAATCAGTTAGCCTTCCTGTGCAAGTAAGAGACACAGATCCAGAGAAATCCTCAAAGAAAGATAGAGGGTAGATTCAAACCCACAATTTGTAAAGGAATTTAACATGTGTGGTTAATTTGTTTAATCTTGTGACGACATTTGCTGAAATGTTTGTTTACCTCAGAAGAGCTTTCACAACAGTGACTTAATGTGATATGTATGATGGAAAGCACTAAATAATTCAAATAATTAATAATACTAGTATATCAGTATATCAAGGCTTCTTGACAGAAGGGATGGTTGCCTTTATTTCAAACAGTTTTTTTTATCTTTGTAGAGCAACGACTGTGTACAAAAACTAACATACTACATGTTATTCACTAAACCCACTTGCACAGATTATGAATAGGTTATTTTCTTTTCATATGCTTAATATTTTAGAAGAGTTTTTAGGAAGCTAGAGGATGATCTAAGAACAGTGTAGTAGGAGAGTCTAAAAACCCTGAGGTAAAAATAAAACCTCACATATCTGTAGTATTGAATTTGCTTCATTGCCCTCTGTGGCACTGAACTCAATTCCACTTATAATGAAATTTGACTTAAAATTTGCAATATTCAGAAAAGAGCTGATAACCCAAATTCACATTTCCCATTCAGAATGAGGGAAATAAATGCAAAAGGAAAAATTAAAAAACTGGAATAAAAAATTTTAGCATAGATTAGTGTTATTAACCTCCGCAGCAAAAAGGATATCACCCTGCAAAACAATGAAGTTGAAAACACCTCTTAAATGAGGGCATACACATATTCTGTGGAGTTCTTAATTTTCTACAGAAAGAATAATTTGACTTCTTACACCTGACTTATAGTTGATACTAATTGGCCAAACTCTATCAACATCAAGCAAGAGAAAGGAAATTGTTAATTCATCAAAGGCAGGCAAAATCCAACCTAGTATTTTTGTGTTACAGATAAAATATGTCATTAAATAATTGAGTGCATCTAAGGGTCTTTAGTTCTCTTCATGCTCAACCCTTCACAGAGGTGGTTAATCTTTCCAGGGGGCAGAACAGCTTTTATTTTAATGAATCTGTTGCATTGTTCTTGGGCTGCTTGCTCTACAGTCAACCAAGAGGCTCTAAAACAAAACTTTATCCTTTGGTTTGTAGATCCTTCAAAAGCTGGTAGGCAGGTGAATAGAGTCTTTGTTCATGCTCTTCTCTTTTTCAGTGGGATGCTGTCCTCTAGATGCTGCTCAATTATCTACTGCTTTTATTTCTATAGATATATATTCCATTTATGCTGTTAGCAGTGATTCCTTTTAGTAGTATCAACATCTGTGAAAAGAGGTCACAAGCTCTCTGGAGCAGATGACAGATATCCTTAGTGTTATTACAAAATATTTGCCTTTTCTGGAAAGTTGTATATTTCTAAATACTTCAAAAGGACAGAGTTCATTCAGAATAGTGCAGGATCAGACTACATACATATATGTATATACATTGATTTTGGACAAATGAAGCCAGTAACAAGAAGGTATAAATGGATTGGCCATTCGTGTATGCCAATATTAAATACCATAAAATTAAAAATAGGAAATGTCCCTTTTTCTTGTTAAAGCATAGGATTTCCAGTCAGTTCTTCATACAGTGGGAAACTGTTAAGCATCATATAGTCACAGAATTATTTAGGTCTAAGACCATCAAGTCCAGGCATTAACCCAGCCCTGCCAAGTCCACACTAAACCATATGCTTTAACCGCCCCATCTACATGTCTTTTAAATACCTTCAGCGATGGTGACACAACCACTCCCCTGGGCAGCCTGTTCAAATGCCTGACAATTCTTTCTATGAAGAGATTTTTCCTTCCATCCAATCTCTACCTTCCCAAGTGCAACTTGAGACCATTTCTTCTTGTTCTATCATTTGTTACCTGGGAGAAGAGGCCGACCCCCCCTGGCCACACCCTCCTTTCAGGCTGGTGTAGAGAGAAATAAAGCCCCCCCTGAGCCTCCTTTTCTCCAGGCTAAACACCCCCAGCTCCCTCAGCTGCTCCTCACAGGACTTGTGCTCCAGAGCCTTCCCCAGCTCTGCTGCCCTTCTCTGGACACTCTCCAGCCTCTCAATGTCTTTCTTGCAGTGAGGGGCCCAGAACTGAACACAGGATTCGAGGTGTGGCCTCAGCAGTGCTGAGTACAGGGGGATGGTCACTGCCCTGGTCCTGCTGGCCACACCACTGCTGATACAAGCTTGGATGGCTACACAGGGACACTGCTGGCTCATATTCAGCCACTCTGGCCAACACAACAATCCTGAAGCTGGACAATACCCTAGGGCATCTACAATATCACCAGACACCTATGCTTATGTAGCTTAACCACTCACCAATGACGCCATGAAAAGCTAATTGAACATTTGCAGTCTTGGGGCATAATTTCTAACACTATGTGGATGTCCCATTTAAAAAGTCACCAGGAACTAATGTTTAGAGATTTGAATGTCTCCATTTTCAATAGAGAAGAAGGCAAGAAAATAAACAGCTGCTAAGGGCATCGGGCAAACCCTAGTTTTTTTCTGATTCCGTAATCTTTCTGGGATGTCATTCTTTTCTTGTCACAGTCTGTCTTGAAAACATAATGCACCAAAGGTTTCCATTAAGGGACATATTTTAATCTGAACCTTGCCCTTGATTTTTAACTTTTTATTGTTACTGTGATTTTCCTCTCAATAGCATGAGAATGTGTTTCTAGGAAAAATAGAAAAAAACATTCCAATGTATTGAAGAGGCATGTAGCAACAATATTACAATGTGGCTGCTAATAACTTTTGACCTGGAAAGAGTATCTGAAACCACAATGCTCATATGAAAAATTTCAGTTTGGATAAATCAGCCCTACTTTTTAGGAGCAGCTATAAAACATCTGCACGGACCATTTTCATTCAGAGCCTGAGCAGTGTTCTGATGGATATCTGCTGATAGTAATTTCTTCGTGTTGCAGGACATACATGGTTCAGTGAAGCTGAATGACCCCATGGCTGAGAAGTCCTAACTCTTTTCCAGTGCAGAGCAATGACACACAGTTAGAATGGGAGAATCAAGATGGCTAAGCAGCTCAAAAAATATGACATTTTATAGACACTCTTTCCATGCATATGCCTTAGCAGGAGAGTTTGGGCATATATATGATGCAGATAATATATGGTCATTTATGGAGTCTGCACATAGGTCTTCTATAGTTAAAATATTATATTTTCTTCTGAATTTAGGCCTCCAGTTTGCTAGTGCCTCAGGTAAGGCTGCTCAATGAAATGTGTACTTTTATGTTTGAGTGAAAAAGGCCTAAGTTATTTAATACATATTGCTGCAGAACGGAGAGAGGCTATGCTTCTGCAGAAAGCAGGAATAGAACTCTTCAGTGGGACTTCTTCTTGCTTTTACACTTTGCAGTTTTTACATCTGTATAAATTCACTGATTCCAAAATCTTATTTACAGTGATCAAAATGAAAGAAGGTGTCAGAATGTGTCAATATTGCTAGTGTTTGCTTTCCCCCCTTTATGATTGAATAGATGCATGTATGCTTGAATACACTACAGACCTGGTTAAATTCATCTTTTTGCCTGTTCCAATTTCAGAATTTAGAGTAAAAGATCATCATGTGATTTTGAAAAGGATTTAAAAATCATCCATCTCTGTCTTTACCATAGACAGAGAAGCTCCTTATAAACGTGGGTGTCTGTCATGTAGGCACTGAAAGAAAAAAGTGAGTACAAAGTGGTGATTACTTCTTTTTAATGCTTTGAAGCTCTCACTGCTAGCAACATACAGACTTCCTCTTGTTGTTAACATGTCTGCCTTTTTTTGTTTGAACAGTTTGTTTTACAGAAATAGATCTAGGCTCATAACACATTTCTTAAGAGCCTCTCATTCTCAATACATATTAACACCAAGTCAGACACCATACTATGTCATTTATAATACTGTAAAGTATTTATGCAGAAATTATGAATCAGAGAAAATGAGGTTGTAGGATTGGATGTTTGTATCAGGGAAACTTGTGCTTTATCAGGCAGTGCTTCCAAAACAGGTATTTTTCATACCTCTTTAATTTTGTGGCATCATTCCTCTTTGACAATGAAATGCTATTGTTTTCTTACAATGAGCAATTAAAATGGAAGCCAAGTGTGGTGGGAATGATCACTGTGGACAGCTGAGGTTACAGAAATGAAAAGGAGCTGGTCACCTATCCCATATAAATCTGTGTTGGTAATTTGGTACCTTTTCATTAATGAGTGAGGTAGTCTCTGAACAAGATGTACAGTTTTATTATGAGATGAGAAACTACTGAGCAACATTTAGACTAAAATAATAGAGAAAATCAAAAGATGGCACATGCTGAAGTAGTTGTCAAAACCGGTAAGAATTCCAGAGCTCCATTTGTTTACAAGAATCAACAAGGAGCTGGAAAGGACAGTAACACCTAAGCATTAAGGGAATGCAATCCAGGTATGAACAAGCAGATATTAATAGAGTTTTCCACTTCCTATTGCACTGTTATATGCTCCATACTGCAAACATATACCCACCCAGTACTTGCCATATGAGAAGTGAAACAGTGAGAGGGAAAAGGCAGTGCACTTTGTCTGAGCATGAAAATTGGAGTCAGATGCTCCGATATTCTCTCAGACTGATTTACCTCTACAGTTCTCTGCAAATCATTACCATTTCATATTTTAGTGAGCCCACCAGTCTGTAAAGACTGCAATATTTTCTCATTTTACAAAGATGCCTCATGTGTTCATTTACATATATAAAATATTTTTACAGATAGTGCAGGTATTATCTTTGCTTAAAAATGAACCTGATATTTAGCTTTGAGAAAGAAAAAGCTTTCTGATCAAATCCTCAGAGAAATTTTAAGTTCTTGATTTTGTTTTACTGCTTTGATAGTTTCAGTGACTTTTCTAAAGAATTAAAATGTCATTAACAAAAAAACCCACCTTCATCAGTCTGAAATGTTACCTACAGTCATTATTTGTTTGTAATTATCTCACAGACTACATTTTTTTACTTTAAATGAACGCAGAGTTGATGCATTCTCTTAGAGTAAAACAGAGTAACTCTGATTTTGGCTGCAAAAACCTGATTTGAATTTCTGTATGCAAAGCCAAATCTCCTTCTGAACTCATTTGTTCCTTTACTGCCCTCCCAGGAAGCCTTCTCTTTACCAAATGTAGCAATGTGTCTCTTATTGTGCTTTGTATTGCAATCTGCACATTCCTGATGATTAATGGGATGCACATATTAATTATTAGAGTGTAATAAGTTAAAATTTAACATTATGGAATTTATAAAGCCTAAAAAATAAATAAGTATACATAATGTCTCATAATTAATTGCAAGTTGTCTTAAACCTATCTGTAGTATGAGCTTTTATAACTCCTCTGCAAGCAAAAACCAATGGACAGAGATATTCCTTTGAAATTAGCTGTGTGCATCCATGATAACTCATGTATCTACATTGTCATCTAGACTACTGTCACAGGATTTTTATACCTTCCTGTGATGCACCTGGTGTTGACCACTGTCAGAAATGAGGACTTGGCCTCAATGAACTTCAGGTCATGCACATGCATGAGGCAAATAAAAGAGTTCCCTCAGCTATGTTTATTTCCTACATTAGATAATTCTGTCTTCAGTTTAACACTCACTCTAGTGCAAAACTCCGGAGATCCAAATGGAATTAGGGTGAAACAGAAGTTGATACCTCTTCACTGTTTTCATTGGAGATAAGACAGCACCAGAATTAAGACCTCCCTGATTTGAATCTCTTCACACATTCCCAAGACAAGCTCAGGTAATGCTTTCTGACATTTATACTCGCTCTGAGTTCTGGTACTGAGCTGACCGACCTGGAGCCAAATCACTGTAGTGTGCAACAAGAATTATTAAAGAAAGAAACAGACAAATACTGATAGCTTATGACTATTTTATAGTATTTTTTCCTGAAATTACAGGAGCAGTACTCATATGTCACAGCGGATATAATTAAAGTCTGCAAGCCACAATAGTCAAAATGATAATATTTCTACAATCACAATCAACCAAATTTTGAAATTGTTAGGTGAAACTGATTGCTAAAATAATTTGCAAGGTGTTTGATATCTAAATGTTTTCCCAAGTAAAGGTTACATATGTCATTTAGAAATTTTAAGTGTATTGAGAACCTTTTTATTTAAAAAATCCCAACAAAACAAAACAAAAACCCAAATACCCAAACAAAAACCCCAACTCCAATAAACCAACCCATGAAATAGAGGTTTTGAATATATGGAAATATTTTCATCATTAAAAATGGGAAGACACAAGCTTGTGAAATCAAAGAGATTTGTATATAGAATAGAAACTCACTAGCTTTGATGACCTTACTTAGACTTCCATTTCACACATGCAGTAAGATTTTAGAGTAACAAGTAATTCTGAAGACAATTTATGTAGAGCTATAGGTTTGCTGAGTTACCAGAAAATGATTCTGGTAGTATGTCAGTTTAACGTTGTGTTGCATAAGACTCAATATTTACCTATTAAGTGTAATCAGGCAGTTACCTATCCAGATGAGATAAATGACATAAACCAATTCTTGTGGATGTAAAAACCTGTTCAGTTTGGATCTGTAAATTTCTGTAAAGGAGCACAGAAGATAGCCCGTACTTAAATAACCATCTCTATCTTCTGTATTTATACCCAAACCCAGGGCTAGATGATAATTTGCAATTGCATGCCCATAAATCAGCTTTAAAAATTATTACTTTGGCCAAATGGTGGATACTTTACTACATTATTTTAATAGAGTGTTATCTGTTGAGTTGAATTTCTGATGTGTTACCAGAAACAGTTCATAATATGGTGATGCTCAGAAAAAAAGTATGGGGTTTTTTTAGCTGATGATTTTCCTGAAGTGATATGAAAATAAGACAAATTGGCTATACTCATACTCCAGGTAAAATTTCCCATATTCTGAATGATGGAGAGGAGATTACGGGAGGGCAGAAGGAGGGGAGGATAATTTGAAAAAAAGAGTTTTGAATCTGTTCAATTCTATTCCCTTAACAGAACTTTCCTTTGCTCTCTTCAGTGAGAACATTTCAAACCTTCAGACAATTTCATGAACAGCAAATTATGCCCACATATATAGGCAGAAGGTCTGGTGTTCAGAAGCAAAGATCTGAACTTCCTGGAATGACATTAACATTTTCTGTGTTAGTAAAACAGCAATGACAAACCAAAAACGTGTTGTGTTTCCTTACTAGCTTATTAACAATGAATTTGGATTATGAAAGAATAGTTTGATAGGCATACAACTGTATTTGCATTAAATAAAAGTTTGTTGAAGAAACATTTTTGATGGTTTATAGATTCATCAATATGTTAATAGAAAGTCAGCCACGTGTTATTGTTCTATTGCCTTTAAAATAATGCTTTAGAAAACTTTGCTCAAACCAACATTTCCATTTGATACTTGAAAAACATATATAATTGGAAGAGAAGGAAGAGACAGAAAAGCTGTTGTATCCAGTTTACAAGCACATCTTGTCATTGATTTATGTCTCTGCCTTTTGAAAGTGTAGTTTAAGATCTGTCCTTGAAAACACAGATCATATCACACTGCCAAGTATTTTCCAGATATTAAGAAATATGTCTTTTTCCAATGTTACAAAATCAGTTTGCATTTTCTGAATCAACTTACAGAAATATTCATTGTTAGTGCAGTGTAGGACATGTAATCAGACTTGATGTCTTCAATGCTTTTTGCAAATTGTCTTACACAGTCACAAATTAGCCACTGAATTCCACATGAGGACCACTATTTTGTCTTGAATTTCAACTCACAATAGACTTGCTTCTGCTATAAGTTCATGGGACAATATTTAGATGTATAAACATTTATGTACATATGAAGAGACGTACATACAGATATATATATATATATACATCTATACACACACTATAAAAATCTTAATAATTTTGTCTCAAAGTGTTTTCCAGCCTAGTGATTCTAGCTATGAATATAAAAAGATCTACCTTCTTCTAATCTGTAGCAGCTCCAGCTCTAGTAAGGTAGTCCCCAGGTGTCTTGAGCTAAATAGTTACTACAGAAACAACTGAATAAATTCTGACAGGTTAAGTTTTATAGGTAGTGTTATAACTAGCTTTTTGTCTCTGAGCAGAGTGTTTAAATATTGAAATAGCCATCCTGTGGAAATTGCTAATCCTTTCACACTTTTTTTTTTTTTGATTGGGATAGCAAGTTTGACATGTTTATTTTTGCAGGTTTGTTTTTTTTCATTTTTTTATTTCATCATAAAACAGAAAATACAGAAAAAGCGTTAAATCTTGACTTTTGTGATTTTAGTAAAATACTTGTATATTTACAAATTAGAGCAGCTTGGCTAAGCTTAATAGGTGTCTCCAAGGCCCTATAATATAATTATTATGACATATGCCTCTTTGTGGCTAAGTTTTGTTGCAGATTATCTGTTTTCAAGATATAATCATAAGATTATGTTGCAATTTCATAACATGAAACATGAAAAAGCAGTGATATGTCATGGGAAATGTAATCCATTCACAGAGTTATTTCTGTTTGAGAGAGTGAGGAAGGGATGTGCTTCAGTTACAACCCCCGTGAGGTTCTGCAGCAGCCAAACTCAGTCTGAAGTAAATGCAGACTACAAAATAAAATAATTCAATTTGTTTCAAAAGTCCTCAAACTTCTCTCATTCTGGTTGACCTGACCAGATTTTTCTTTTCCCAAAAGGAAAACCAGTTTTCTTGGAAAAACTATTTGCAGAAACTGCATTTTCCTGTTTTAAAAAAAAGTTCGTTACCAGATTTCTCTGTGAATAAGTAATAAATAAATTACTTAAAATAATATTTGAAAGGACTTTGCTGCTGGATGTTGGATTTTCACATGAAATTTTATTGAGGTCCCGACAGTTTATAGCAGCACAATCTTCAGGGGCAAGCCAAGTGAACAGGAGATGAATAGACCTGCCTGGGATGCACGAAGGTGCGCAATGAAGTCCAAAGTGAAGAGCAGCAAAGCTGTTTCTAGGCCCCTGAGCTTTATGTACAGCTAGGTAATGGACAAGATCGTTGTGCCTGCTGTGCAGCTGGAGGTGGGATTTGCCTGCCCCCCCTGAGCTTTATGTACAGCTAGGTAATGGACAAGATCGTTGTGCCTGCTGTGCAGCTGGAGGTGGGATTTGCCTGCCCCCATGCACACAGCTCAGTGGTCAGCCCTTGCCCAGATGAGTGATGTGGAACCTGAATGCTAATTACCAGGTTTCAACCCACTATTTCAACCTGCTATAACAGCTCCCAGAAGGGGCTAACAGGTATCCATGTACACCTCTCTCGTTCTGAAGAAAATTATTTTTTCCCAGTTTAACAGACATATGGCAAGCCCTGGTGCCTCATTCCTGCAAGGCCCCCTCTCCCAGAAGGGCCAGCACCAGTCCATGTCCCATGGAAAACAAAGAGGAGCTCCTGGCTGTACTGTGGGGAAACCATGGCCAGGTCCTGGCCACAGCCCTGCTAACCCACTGGCTGAAGTCCTGTCCCCATGCCCGTGACCATCCTGGGGCTGCCAGCCTTGATTTCCCTTACCATCCTGATGCATATTCATGGGAGCCTGTCACAGTGCCCTGATGTCTCCTACTGTTTCCCAGGCAGCTGGAGCTAGTGCCTTGGCAGCATTAATGAACCCCTACACTTTCCTTTCTCCTCAACACAAAAACCCAATGCTTTTTGTTGTTTTCCTGCATACTGCAGTTTGATGGCCTTGGACCAACCCAAAGGTACTGAGAGAACAGGCAGAAATGTTCACTTACACGTTTTCCATCACTTATCAGCAGTCCTGGCTGACTGAAAATTAGGCCCTGGGCAACTGAAAGTTAGTAAATGTGATGCCCGTCTACAAGAAGGGCTGGAGAGAAGATCCAGGGAATCAGGCTGAGGAAGGACATGGATCATGATCATCCTGAGTGACCTCACGAGGTACGTGCAGGACAACCAGGTGATCAGGCCCAGCCACCGTGGGCTTGTGAAAGGCAGGTCCTGCTTCAAAAACTTGATCTCCTTTTATGACAAGGTGACCCACTTAGTAGACAAGAAAAGGCTGTGGATGTTGTCTGCCAGGAGTTCAGTAAAGCCTTTGGCACCTTTTCCCACTGTGTTCTCCTGAAGAAACTGGTTGCTCATGGCTTGGACAGTTGCACTGCTTGCTGGGTAAAAATCTGGCTGGATGGCATATCCCAGAAAGTGGTGCTGAATGGAGTTACATCCAGCTGGATCAAAAGTGGGATTCCCCAGGGCTCAGTTTTGGGTCCAGGTCTGTTTAATACCTTTATTGATGACTTGGATCAAATGCATCCTCAGCAAGAGTTCGGACAACACCAGGACTGTCTATCTGCTGCAGAGCAGGAAGGCTCTGCAGAGGGATCTGGACAGGCTGGATCAAAGGGCCAAGGCCAATTGTATGAGGTTCAACAAGGCCAAGTTCCAGGTCCTGCAGTCGGGTCACAACAACCCCAGGCAGCACTACAGGATGGGGACAGAGTAGCTGAAAACCTGCTTGGTGGAAAAGGACCTGGGGGTGCTGGTCAACAGCAACTGAGCATGAGCTAACATGTGCCTATGTGGCCGAGAAGGCCAATGGCATCCTGGCCTGAATCAGCAGTGGTGTGGCCAGCAGGACCAGGGCAGTGACCATCCCCCTGTACTCAGCACTGCTGAGGCCACACCTCGAATCCTGTGTTCAGTTCTGGGCCCCTCAATGAAGGCCACAATTAGGTCACCCTGAAGCCTTTTCCAGGCTGAACAATTCCGCTTCTCTCGGCCTTTCCTCATAGGAGAGGTGGTCCATACCTCTCATCAACTTGGTGACTCTCCTCTGCATTTGCTCCAACATTTAAGTGTCCTTCCCATAGTGGGGACCTCAGAACTGGATGTGGTACGCAAGGTGGAGTTTCACCAGAGCAGAACAGAGAGGCAGAATCACCTTCCTTGATCTGCTGGCCGTGCTTCCTTTGATGCTAGGAAATTGAATTGAATGTTAGGAAAGTAGATTGAACATTAGGAAATATTTCTTCCCCAAAAGGGTTGTCACACCCTTGTCACACACACAGACTGTCCAGGGAAATGTCGGAGTATCCCTTCCTGGAGGTATTTAAAATACATGTAGATGTGGAACTAAGGACAGGGTTTAGTTGTGGACTTGATAGTGACGGGTTAATGGTTGATCAGTGATATAAAATGTATTTTCCAAACGAATTGATTCCATGATTCCATGATTCGTGATTTGCATTTAAAACAATTCACAACTTCAAGATGTTTCTCACTTGAAAATTAGTTATCCAATTTACATGCTTTTTCATGCCACTACTATATGCCTACTGAATTGTACACTAGTAATGCCAACATATATTGTGTTGACCACAATGTAGACAAAGCATTGTCCTATTCACTAAAATATATGGAATCCAAAGCCAGAATTTGGTTTTCTGAGTCCTGTATATGATGAGTCTATTTATCACTGAAGCTGCAAGTTACCCTGAAATGAATCTCTTAAAATCACATGTAGCTTCTTGCTGACTAGTTTGCACAAGGTATTGTATTTTTAAAGGTAGTTTACAAATTTAAGATATAAAGTGAGATATTGATTCATATTTAAATGCTAGAAAATCAAACAGTGTAAATGGCCTTAGTAAATATTTTAAGAAAACAAAAAGGAGAAAGAAGACAAGTACTGACAACTGGTAAGAGCTTTTATACTACACTCGACATGTATTTGAATCTTTCACAGTTTTTGTGCTTATAAACCACCAGTTAGTAGTTAATATTATAAATTATTCTTTATGAACATGAAGAAAGAAAAGCACTTTGGATTTTTAAAATTGATTTTTATGTGAGTTATGATTAGGCAGGGAAATACTGCTACTGTGGTACTGGAAAGACCTAAGAAAGAAATGCATAAATGATTAAAATCCTGGTCATATAGTCAGTCTCCAATGTGTTATACTGGTATTTAGGAAACTTATTTGTTCATACATCTTCTGCATTTCTAGTTGTCTCCCACAGACTTTCCAAACCTCCTGGGTTTTGTCATGGTAACAGCTTAATTTATCACATTTCAGCCTGTGAGATGAAAATTTGTCAGAGAACTCTCTACAGTGCCCACAAACATTTGTTTCCTTTGGTACTCTGTGTTTATAGCTGACAATATAGAAAAAAATCAAGTTATTTTTTGACTAACAAACTGAATTAATAGGAAAATTGGTTAAAATTGACATTGTGAAGTAATTTTGCCTCATTTGGTACTATAAGGCCTAGTATGGCACTTAGTACAATATTTTGGAATAAAAGTTTCCAGTTTTTCTTGCTCAACAGACAAGAGACGAACTTTAGCATTCATTAAAAGTATACTGGCATAAGAAGGTAGCAGCCAAGCACAACAAATATCCAGATCATTCTAAATTAAACTCAGCTTGGGAAGGTGTAGCCAGCAAAAATTTTGGAAAATTAATATTTCTGTATGCCTTCAGTGTCCAACATTTGCAACAGACTTTGTTGTTGAATTTTGCACTGAATTCCACCTAAGTGCATATTTTAATTTTGCATATTACTACTGGAAAATATTTTGAAAAAATATTTATGAACAAAGATATTTTAACCATTAATATTTGGAGAAAGATATAGTTAGTCCAACTGTTCCTGCAATATTTTCCATGTGAAAAACTGACTTTTAAAATGGAGCTTCCTCTTTGCCATTACAGAACCAAGCTGTTGGGAATACTTATTTGAATTATTTAATTAAGCATTATTGGAAAAAGTCAGATTTTTGGCAAAGATTGCTGATCACTGGTGAAAGCCTACTGATCTTACCACAACAATTTCATACAAAAATATCACTTAAACAGAGTAGTTTTTTTTCCAATCTGACAGCACCCACTGTCTGATGTGCAACAAAACCCTGACAGATCTAAAGACTGAAAAAGTTTGTGATTGTTTCCATGTGTATGCATGAGAATGCAGATTACAAAACCTTCCTGTGGTCTCTGCCATTGGCCATGCTTCGACAAGCAGCTTCTTCAGAGAAGAAAGTCAGGAAAATTACTACAGCTGAAGTGTTTTCACTGATGCAAACACATGCTAGACTTGATAAGAATCTTCACCTTTAGTCACCTTATTCCTTTTTTCTTGGGAGACAGTCATTAGCTTCTGCCTCAGTGAGTGCTAGCTCAAAGATAATCCAAAATCTGAGGAAAATATTCATCCTGGGGGGAGACAAGAAACCTGTTCAAAATTTGCAAACAAAAAAGAGCAAAATGTGTCATCTTACTTGATACAAAATGTTGTCCCACTCAGTACTTAGCACAGATGCTCCCTGAGTGAGTCATTGGTGCAATATACTATAAACAAAAATCAGTTAATTTCTTGGAAGAGGAAAACACAGAAAGAAACTTGAGCTTGTTCATATTCACAGAGCTATTCCATTCCTATTTCGAAAATTTGGTCTGCATGAGGTTAGCAAAATAGGACCAAATTAAAAAAGAGTTGGTTTGTTATTAAAGTTTATCTTCTGTTAGCTACTCAGATTTGAAGGACATGCCAAATGACTTTTAAAATATTTGATATATCTTTTAATTAAAATTTGTTCTTTTTCTACTCCATTTTCTAGGCTTTGGTTCAGCAAAGCACTTAGACATATGCCTGGTCTCAATCCCATCAGCTAGTCTCATGGTAGCCAAGTGGAACAAGCATATGGTAATGAACGTGCTGAAGAGGACATGTGTGCAATTGTTTTGCATATAAGCACACAGGATAGAGGAAACTATGTATCAGTTTCTGTCTTAATGCAAAGTGTTCTTCTGTCTTCTATCTTCCTTATGTTCTTTAATCATCCATTTAAAAATAGCTTATCAAAGTATGTTACAGAAATATGAGATCAGACTGCTGCCAAGCCAGTTTCAATTAAAAAAATGAATTTTTATGTTCAGCTGAAAACAAGACACTTGAATTTGTTGATAGTTTAATATTATATGTAAATAGTTTATTCTGAAATTTGCACATGTATTTAACAAGTTGTACATTATAAAAGTTGGAATGGTTTGGGTTTTTTATTAAATATTAATTAGAGCTGCTAAATGGCTCAGAAAGGGTCAGCAGACTTCTTTATCCTCTGCTTACATCTTTGTGGTAGTAAATTAGCTATTGCTAATTTTAAACAGGAATGACTGACCAGAACCTGTTTTTGGAGAATCAAAACATTAATTTTCATGATATGGATAAAGCTTCAGGATAGTTGCTTCCACGGAAAATTAGCTCCCATTTTGTCCCATTTTGAGAATAAAGGCTATTTGTAGCACATGGATGTTTTACTCCTTCTAAGTACTATCTGTGCTTACAGAATTTCTCAGACACAAAAACTAGAGGCAGTAATGTTGCAGCCCCCTCCAATAAAAATTGCTAAAACCTCGGGATTTTACTAGGCTTCAAAGTTATTAAATTCTGTACATGTAGGAAATTCACAGCTTTTTCTTCTAAGATTACTATACAAGCTGGGACACTATTGCATATTCTCTGTTGAATTTGTATCAACTTCAGAATGAAATATATACTCTTTCTAGGTTTTGCCCCACTGAGCATTGGAATTTGTCCATGCTCTAACCCAGGGCCTGATCTTTTGAGCTTTGAACTTTCTCAGTGATGAAGACATAACTCACTTTCACTCCAAGGCATTGCCTTGCTTTAGATCAGTGGGGAAACAACCAACTTGAGTGAAAGTTGGCCCACTGTAAAAAGAAGCACTTAGTCTCCTCAAAGAAGTGTCTCTGGCTTTGGGATTTGCTACACCAACACTTGAATGAAATATCTGAGTGTCTTTAGGTTGTGTTTCTGTCCAAACAGTTGGTTTGTATGTATTTGTGCATGAGTGCTTGTGTGTGAGTACATGGTCACTTGCTGCAGGATGAATGGGTGGTTTAGATTCTTTGAGTTAGGGAATGCATAACTTTGAATCATGCTACTGTTTTTTTAGGTCTGAATAAAGTTGTTACAGAATTGTTATGTTATATTGAGGCGACTGGGGGCCTTTCTAACATTTTAAACTACTAAAAAGACAGAAAACAAATAAATGCTAAAGCTTTCTCTCATTTCAGATCACCACATAGTCTCATTGCTACCTGAGATAATGGCAATCCCTTTCTGCAAAGTTAACATTCTAATATAACTCAGAGAATTCATGTCTCAAAAATAACCCCATAAATGGTGTATGCTATATTTACTATAGAAATTGAAATTGCAGAGCTTTCTGAATCACCCAAACCCTCACATTATATATTTTCCTTTTGCTGGGTTGAAATACAGGAGACCGTTTTCCAGCATGCTATGAATGAGAAATACTCATGATGAAATAAGGCTATTATGCTTGCCTTCAGACTTGGAGAATAGATTGCTGCTGAACATAGTGAAGGTCAGGACTGAAATGAAAGTATTTTGTTCCATATGGGTTGATACCAACTCATAGAAGTGTCACTTAATTGGCCACTCTTGATGGTATCGATAATGAATCAATGGCATTGTTATAACAGTGGAGAGCAGCAGGTAAGAGTGAGGGGGTAGGAAATCTATACTATTTTTGTATCTTGAAGATGGTTGCTAAGCACTAGCATGATATGTAGAACATATTTTATGCCATTCTGAGCAGAAGAAGAAATTGCATATTAAAGAAAATGCAGGTGCTGCTTATAGAGTCACAATTATTGCAGATGATCTAAACATGTGATGCTTATAAGAGCTTACTCAAACAAGTGTATTGCAAGATAAAGAAAACAACTCCTTTACAGCATATTATAGCCCTCAGCAGTTCCATAAGTCTATGGCTGGAGTAAGGGGTAGTAGTAGAAATGATGGCCGTAGTTAATTGCTGTTTAAATACAAGCACTTATTATGAGTTGTACATTATTCCCTTTCAGAGAAAATCAACCATTATTTATTCTGTCTTGGGACAGACTCTTCAGGTACTTTCTTATAGCTTTGGAAAATCCTGAGAAGGGGTGTCATGGTTGACACTGGAAAGGAGAATAGGAAACTACTATTCACTTTTTCTCACAGCACAGGAACTAAGAGACATGAAATTAAATTATGGGGTAGCAGGTTTCAAGCAGACAAAATAAGTTAATTTTGTGCCATATTCATAATTTAGTTGTCCAACCTACTGCCACATGGTGCTAGCAATGCCAGAGGCATTGGTAAGTTCAAAAAGTAATAAAAGAAACTTAGAAAATAAAATCCCATTAAGACCTATTAAAAAAAGTACCTCTGAGTCTGGAATGACCTAATTCACAGACTGAGGAGTTTATCTGAGGGCTATCCCTTATGGTTGTCCCATGCTTCTTTATCTAGGTTTTTGTTAGCCCATATCACACAGGTTCCTGGACTAGGTGAAGCTTTGATTTGACTAGGCATACCCACTCATATTTTCTTATATATTCTAAAATGACATTCTCCTATCATCTCTTATGACATGATAGGAGAAAATTTCTGTTTAGGTTTGTTCTTGAATAGATATTGCTCTAATACTGCCATATGATTTTTACAGACCCCGCTGTTAATCCTGCCGACCTGTATTTAAGAAGATCCCAAAAATATAAACCAGAATACTACAAATTGTGTCTTCTTTATAGGTCCATTATATGGATTACTCAGTGAAAGCCTTTCTGTATAAAGCAAGCAAATGAAATGCAGTTCTGCTGTTATACCACATTAGTACCCTTATAATGTCACTTGAATAGACTCTAATTTTGACAGTCACAGATTGCTTCCATAGGAAAGGCAGCACTTGATGCAAGCTAAGGTTACAATTCAGAACCAGACTCCTCTAGACAGGAATAAACTAGCCAAATCTAAAGAACAGCAAAATTCAGTGAATTCCACAAGGTGACAAAGGAATTGTTAAATTTTTATGATTTTGTTTCTTAATATGCATCGTGATTTAGCTATGTGAGTGAGTACTCTGGGCAAGAAGTGACAAAAGGCCCCACTTATTCTCTGTTCTTCCTCTTTTCTGATGAATTTATGCAAGCAGGAAAAGTGTAGAGTTGGCAGATACAGTAATGCCACGATTCTTTCCCATGTCCCAAGTCTAAAAATCCAGCAAAAGTGCACAGGAATTCCACAAGATAGGATTTTTAGTTTTAACCATCTCACTGTGTTACTAGCTGGATTGGAATTTTTTTCCAAAGAAAAAGTAACAGAAATTATTATAAAATGGAAAAAAATTAGTAAACTGGGTATTGGTGATATTCCAAAGCACACCTGCTGGGTTTTTCTTATGGGCTAGTTCTTTTGAGTTTTTACAACATATTTTCACTAAGCACACCTATTACTGCTGAATCTGTCTTTGATGTTACTGGAATTCATCACACTGGATGAGTTAAGGTTTCAAAGCTGTAGTTACCTGTGGAGACTGGTACAATTCATTTCATACATTTGCTGCTCATTAACACGTGCATGAAGCAGTTTCTTGCACCTTGTACATCTGTAATGAATATTAAACCATCTCATCTACTCACAACAATATAATGGCTCCTGTGATGACAGACTCTGTTTGCACAGGAAGCAGATGTTGATGTTTACCTAGATGTAATTTGCAATGATGAGTGGTGGTGAGCTGAGGTTTTCTCCTGCCGGAGAAATTCAGTCTATGTTAAGCTTCTGCAAAATATTTTGCATGCCATTGTGGTCTCTCAGGTCAATATAGATATACATATTATCTCAGTGAATAATTGTGAATCTATATCAAGATATTAAAATCTGCATTTAAGAAAACTATTTCCTTAAATATATATTTTCCAAATCTCTGAAATGTGGTGTCCAGGAAAAATTGTGGGTAAACTTCAACCAAAGATGAAAATAGTATTTTTTTGGGTCATAAATGGATTTCTGACAAATAAAGATGGTAGGAATTATTCAGAGAGAGTGCCAATGACTAGAAAATGAAATCAGTAACAGGTAAGGTTGTAATGAAACACATTTATTTTAGTAGAGGAGAGCCATACACTATAATGAATTACAAAAGAATGATATTAATTCTCCATCATTTAGAGCCTTTAAATCTAGGCTGAAAATCTTTCTAAAAAATACTCTTTAGTTCAACTTGACAAAAAATTGATGAATGATATTTTCTAACCTGTATTACACCAGAGGTATCAAAGAGCAACTGTGGGATTTCTTTTAGTTTTAATATCTGCAAAATCTATGATATAATGACATACATGACATACAATCAGATAACCACATCTATTTTACTCCTAAATTATATA
>VZTN01021317.1:2115-13236 GCA_013400515.1 Erpornis zantholeuca | reverse complement strand
ACCCCAAACCTGGCTTCTGTGAGCTGTGCTCTGCCCCACCCCAAACCTGGCTTCTCTGAGCTGTGCTCTACCCCACCCCAAACCTGGCTTCTGTGAGCTGTGCTCTGCCCCCATCCCAAACTCAGCCAGGGATGCTCCTCCGTACAGCTGGTGGCTTTGGCCTTTTGGTGGATGCAAACCTTTCCCTCTGCCTGAGGTGATTGAACAATGGGTTTCCCTTTATTTAATCAGCAGTTTGACTTTCAGCTCAAAGTCCCAGTCTTCAGGGAGGCTTCTTTGGTTGTAGTGTCTTTATAATGAGCAAAACTTTATATCAGTGTTTGAGGCATGAACTATTTTCAGTCTCTGAAAAGAGCTGGCCATACTTTGGAGGAATCTGCTTTATTGCAAATGCTTTGTGGGTGAGGTGGCTCTTGGTTTCAAACCAAGCATCTTCTTCTGGCACCACATTGCTCGGACTAAAAATTCTTTATTTGAGAAAATACAGAAGCCAGGCCACTTTGTAACTGATAATCATAAAGGAAAACTATTGAACACTTTTTTTTTTATAAACTATTTTACATCTCCATTTCCCCCCCCCTCCATTGTTTTTCAATTTACACAAATTTCTTTGGTCTTTTAATTTTAAGTGAGTGTTTTCTGCTTGATTTCCTTCAGAACCATTTAGTTCAACTTCTATTTCCACAGGCTTATAATTCCACAGGCTTATAATTCCACAGGGAAGAGTAAACCAAATGACTTCTTAGATATAAACTATATGTCAAAAGAACTTCCCATTCAATACTGAGGGAGTCCCATAATAACATGGAAGTCACAGATGACAGTATTTGTTCAAATAATTAGGGTCACAAAATCAGGATAATGGGGATTAGTTTTTATTGTTTATATATATGTATATACAGAGAAAGAAAAGGCTTTCATGAGATATTTTATAAACTAGCATTGTGTTTCACCACAGGGAAGTATATAGAGAAACACATTTGGAAACTTCCGTCAGAATTTATCAGCATATGACCATGGTTCAAATAGATTAGACTTTCAGATGCCAAGTAGGCTTCTGAGGCAGACTGACAACCAATTAGAAATGCTATGGAAATAAAAATTTGGCATAGAAAACAATGAGGTCATCTGCTCTGCTTGTCAATACAGGGTTGTTCCCCCTCAGGATACTCTTGCATGTTGTGCACAGTATTCCCCGAACTACTTCTCACAAATGCTTTACACCAGCTATAGGGATTCATACTGCACTCTCACTGTAGATTACAGCTAGGTCTCTATTTCTGACCTTGCACACCTCTTAAATGTTTTGCAAGGAAAGGAGTGAAGGGAGTAGAAGATATTGATTTATGAGGTATGGTAAACTAGCAGGCTAATATTGAGTTTCTTCCTCTCTTCCTTGAAAGCTCAAGGCTGCATTCTCAGAGGATTTATTTTGAATGACTTCTGAAAAACAGAGGTTACTCCAGTCACTGATGGTAAACCAGTAGCTACATGTACCTATTTTACATCAATGGCTCCTTGTCATGGTAGACAAAATAGAGGTTTTCTGTTCTATGGATGAAGGAATGAAACTGAACTGTGCTTCCTGCTGGAATTTGCTGGGAAAGGGTAGAAAAGAAGAGGGAAGAAACAGAAAAAATATTTGAATAGTTTACCTAACCCAATCCCTTTGCCCATGCCTACATTTGACACTGTTTTCTAGGCAATCTTAGGACATCACATTTTAGCCTGCTTGTCCCTTACAAAAAATTCATAGTGCATCTTCAGGACTGGGATGTTAAGGAATAATCCTCCCTGCCCTGTATAAAAGCCTGTGGAGGAGTGGAGGAATCCTGGGATTGATAGTGTCACTTGGTAATTGACTGACAATAAAATGGTCAATGAAATGCAAAATACTGCTCCATGGGAAAAGTAATCGTATCCATGCAGATACAAATATGATTGCAAAATTTGTTATGATCCAAGGGATCACGAAATTGCTATGATAGCTCTTTGAGGAGAGCTTAATGCCTGGTAGGCCCAGAAAGGCAAAATGTGATATTAGAAGTTGTTAGGGAAGGAAGGTAGAATGAAACAGAAAACATCATTAAGGCAGCATATAAATCACTAGGACGTTTATTTTTTTAGTAATACAGTGCATTCTAATAGTTTCATCTGAAAAGGGCTAGGTGGAAATAGAAAATCAAGAAAGAATGTGAGAAGGATGAGTGACTGTGCAGAATGATGCTGGTTTTAAGGGAGATTAAACAGAATAAGATTTCCAATTTGGAAAAGCTGTGATATGGTACAAGATATGATTTTATATGGTATATAAAATCAGGAGCAATGATCATTCATTAGCTCTCAAAGACAGCAAGTTGTTGCCAAGTGGTAGTTTTAAAGCAACAGGTTTAAAACAAGTGAAGAACTTTTTTAACATGATTGCAATTAAAATTGGAACTCATTGCCATGGAATATTACGAGAACAAAGCAAGAAATATATTCAGACAAATTTACAGGAAAAGTAAAAAATCCCTCAGGGGCTGTTAAATACAAATACAATACCTGAAGTCATGTCTGATGTAAGAAATCCTAAAACAGTAATTATCAGATACTTACAGTATTTGAATTTGTCTTGTTCTTGTATAACTTCCTGAAGCATCCAGTGTCCACTGCTGTTCCCGCTCAGACAGAGCACTGTTTCAGATCTTGGACTACAAACCTTTCAGGTGTTCTTCTCTCATTGTGTGCTAAATGAAATGCCAGTGTTCAGAAGGAAGGCCACCTGGTAGCGTAGAGCTTGTTTTGGGGAGTCAGCTGGGCTATAAAACAGACAAATTCCTGAGTTTTTCTAAATATTGCCTGCAGAGCTTATAAAGGCAACTGAAGCTTTTCAGAGCTTCTGAAACTAACATTCGGTGCTTGGAAATGATCTGCATGCTGGTGAGGCAGAGAAAATGAGTGAGTGCAGCTGCAGTGTGATCTCCTCTCCTACACGTGTCTTATCAATGTGCTTCCATTGCAACCTCCATCCCACAGGTATACTCAGGGAACTGTTCATACACGCAATTTGATCCTTGCTTTCGGCAAACGTTGTTCTAAAATACTCCAGCAGCATAGATTTATTTCTGTGAGGCACCAGTGACCAGATGGAAATTAAAATTTGCCATTCAACTGAGCTTTTGGCTGTATCGGTCTGAAAACAGTTTGGAAAACACTCTTCAACTATAAGCTACAAAATACAGAAAAATATCAAGATTTAGATATATACCTCACTAACATTTCCAAATATCTCTAAATAGTGAATATTTTGTTATATTTAAGATTCTGTCACATTTTTTGTCTCTTTAATTTACCAATTAGAGTGGCAAGTTTTGACTAACCAGACAAAAATTTTTCTGAGATTTTTTTTTTCCTTAATAATTTTTTAATTTTTCTGAACAGGAACTTGCAATGCTGCAAGTTTCCACCAGGATTTGTCATTGATGTGTGAGTCCAGAGATGTGATTGACTATGAAATTGTATCTTTCACAAACACTAGTAGCTTCTCCTTAGTCTTTAGAGGACTAGAAAAGCACTAAGGAGCTGCTCTCATAAAGCCAGTAGATTCCGGTCTTTTGCAGATCAAGACAAATCTGTAAAAGAACATAAGTCTGTAGCTTGCAGACCAAAGCTAGATTTCCCACATAGTACTATCTGACAATTACATTTGTATTCCACTCATCACAATTTAAGTGAAGCACACTCCTGGTCTAAGTCTTCAAAAGGTTTCTCTTCTTTGCTGTCTCTGTTTTGATAGGTTTTTATAGTCAGTCAATAGTAGCAACGCCCTTAACTGCAGATAGTGTCCATCCAGTCAAAACACAAGAAGTAACAATTTATTCTTCTTTCAAAACTATATTTTGGTACAAAATAATCTAATTTCTAGATAATATTACTTTAAGAAAGGAAGATTTCACTAAAATGTAATTTCAGGGGTGTTTGGTGGTTTGAAGTGGACATTATAGAAAAACAGAAAACTTCTCCATTTCCTTTTTGTTAACCCTTGGGAAATGGGACATTTAAAAACAAGAAAGGAGGAAATAACATCTTACCTTTTAAAACTAATTTGTTTCATGTTGGTAAGCAGCACTTTTGCTATTACATGTTTATTCACTTCAAAGTATGAGCATGCTACTTCATCTCCAAAGAACGATTTTAGGACTTTCCTGTTTTAACACAGTTAAGCTGGAAAGCAGTCAAGGGATGCGAGGAAGTCATTTGTTGTACATTTAATGGTGTGAAGTATCCACCAGGGAAAACTAAAAAGATTTTTCGCTTTCCTCACAAAAGTGTCCATGAGTGAAATTCCAATTTCCCGAGTAGTTCTCTGATTAGCTTTTCACAACACCGTCCTGTGTCAGACAATTGGCAAGAAAACAGAGATCAGGCTTTTATTGATATTCATGAATATTACACCTTTATCATCATCCCATTGTGACGTCTCCTGGATTTGCTATGAGGGAAGCTTCACAACTGCCGAGCTTATCTTCAGGCAGCAGTCCTGTGGTGCTCTGTAGCTGCGCAAGAATGGAGCTAATCTGCTGCTTAACTCTGTTCCTATGGGGATGCCGAGCTCTGCACAGCTTAGCGCCAGCTCTGTGGAGCTCAGGCACTCTGTGGGCCTTGAGATGCTGCGCATCTAAACCATCACTTACCCACTAGTCTCTCAAAGCTCCCCTCGGACCTCCATCACACAGGAGTCTGCCCTAGCAGACTCTTCTGTGGCCTGGGGTTAAAATGAAGAATGTCGTTCCAGCAATCCCCATCTAGTTCTTCCTTAGAAAATAAATGCAAAGCTCAACAAAGCCCTGTTTAGAGGAAGCTTTGAGGGGATGCTATGCCAGAGCTGAGCTACACAATTCTCAACACACTGAGGAGTTCAATTAATAACACAATGCTCCTTTAAGCAATATATCCTCCTTATTTTTTGAGAGAATTCCTGGAACCGAAGGAGTAGATTGATTTACTTGTAACCTGCACTGAATTGGGTATTGTGTACTAGAGCTGACCTTCCATCCTGAAGCTGGCTCAGTAATTTTCTTTCTGTTAAATAGAGAAAAGCTTCCAAAGAACCCCTTGAGTCACCCTTTATGAGACTTTTGTGAGTTGCTACTTGTCTTCACACCACCATATCTCTCTGTGCCATGAAGTCAATCTTATCCTTAGTTTTCCTTAAATGCCTTCTTTTCATAAATACAATGTTCATACATTCAATACAATGTTCAAAAAAGAAGATTGTTTTGATTATTACTAAAATAAAGTTCCTAGGATAAGTGGCTTTTTATATTTTATTGCTGTGAGCAGTGTTTAACCATAACAAAACTGTCATGCAAACCCTTCTGCTTATGAAAAGTATTTCTATCACACACCACGGACATCATGTTCAAGAAAAATAAATATGTGGGATTTTTTTCTTGTTCAGGCATTAGAAATAGATGCATGGATTTGCATGCTCAAGCAGCTTCTGTGTGTTGTAAGGACAAAGAAATTATTCCTGTATCCACCTGAAAAATATATTCTAAAACAAAAGTCCACAGATTCTGAATTAATGCTAAGGCATTAAGGCAAAACTAATAGTTTATTGAGTTGTATTAGAGATTTCTTCTATAGATGCAAGCAGAAGTTATTTTAGCATTTAGAAAGAGCAGTATGCATTAAAGTGGGAGAGAGTTGGGTTTGCTATGGCTATTACTCTAACATATTTTCTGATTAATTCATTAATGCGTCATCCCTCAAAAATGAAATGACACTTCGCTGCAGTAGTCTGACAAAATCCTGATAATACTTTAATCTACAATATTTTCAGCAAACTGCTTAAGGTTTTCAGTGAAAATGTTTACCCGATGGAGTTATCTTTTAAAAAAATCGCACTGAGTCTGCCTCATAGGGCATGTCATGCAGAACAAAATTCAATATTTTGGTCAATAACTTGGCAGCAACATAAAAATGTATGATCTTCCACACCAGGTCAGTTCAAATCCAGTCTCCTGTGTGAAACCATCCCACACAGGACGTGGAAGGAAAGTTTATATGAAGAAGGCAGGTGCAGTGACATTTTCTTCAGCTTGTAGTACTAAAAAGCTTTACCAGTTTTGGAACTGAGAGCATGATTTTTTTTTATTGTCTCTTAAATCATAAGAGAGACAAAGATAGTAGGGTGACACTACTATCTTTAAGATGTTGAGTCTTGAGGTCTTGTGGTCTGTCCTGAAACCACTTGCCAGGGGACTTTTTTTTCTCTTTTATCAAAGGAGAGGACTCTTTAGTTTGCATGAATCAGATGAGAACAGAGAATTGTGCTTCTATGAACCCCAAAAAAATGCTGTGCCACAGAAAAGCAGTTGAGAATTATTTTTATCCACCCCCATCCTACCTGTCTACCTCTGTGTCTGCGATCATTATCTGGTGTACTGCAGCGCTGGTGCGCTATCACTCTGGAGATTCTCAAGGAAGAGTGGAATCCCTCAGGAGAAAGATAATGGCCACCATAAATGCAATGGTTATGGCTGTTTCTCAGATTCAGTGGCATCAGACTGCTGTGTGTGAGGTAAGTGATGCAGTCCAGTGTCACTGGGGAGCCATATGACATTGCAATGACTTCTGAGAAGTCCCCCTGGGCTGGCTGTTAGTTCCCTAACAAAATAATGCTACCACTCAACAGCACCTAAGGGTCTCCTTTTCTATTGAAATGCCGAAAGAGAAAACAAAGTGAAGGACCTGCATTCTGTAGTTTATAGTGTTTGTTTAGTTCTAACACAAGATAACTGTACTGAAGGGAAAGAATAAAGAAGCTAGTGATACTGTGAAAATCAGAGAGGCAAAAAGGGAGACTGTGGCAAGCACTGAGCCAGAGGCTGTAATCAATTAGCAGATTGCTGAACTTTAGTCCCCTACATTACATCTGCCAGCAGCAGTGAAAGATGTACAGCTGAAAATTCCCCCTCACAAAACCAAAAAGCCTGTGGAACTCTAGTCATAAATACTTTAAAAGGAAAGGATCTGCTCTAGTATAGATTCCATCACCTTGATAATCAGCAGCCTTTCAGTACTATCCACTTTATAAATAGAAGATCCTTGGAATAGAGAGAAGTGAATGCAGATGTCTGACGTAATAAAGCTCAAACTAATCTCCAGTATTTTATTAAGAAATCATTAGACTGAACTGCTTCAGGTGAAATCTTTCTCCATTGAAGTTAGCAGCAAAATTCCCTCTGACTTCAGACAGCAAGAAATAAAACCTTTTCAAGAGAGTTATTAAGCTGCAAAACAGCTAAAAGGTAAGGAATTAATTTTGATTAAATGGAAATCTATATCTATCTCACAAATATAACCAGAGAAGAGATTCTATTGATTTTTACCACATTTGTTATATTTACTGATATGAATCAAACTAAGAACCAGCCTTTGAGAGTCCTTTTTTATTTTCTGGCAATATCTACCTATGATTTTTTTAATTGTACTTTGGAAAAGCTGATTTTAAGAATAAAAAGATAAACTTCCTACAATAACCTAGTAAGTAACTCAACACTTACTCAGGCAAACTAAAAAATTGCTATATTTATATGACTCTTTAAAATAATTTTTAAAAAAAAATTAAAAAGAGCATTGTCAAAAGAGGTAAACAACAGACTGTCAGCATAACTACTTAAGAAAATTGTGATCAAATGGCAAAATTATACCAATGTCAGGATTGGAGGATAGTGAGGCATTTTTGCTTTGTGTACTTCCTTTGGGAAAAGATGTGTGCTGCCCACAAATTCTTTGCAATGACCTGGTGACAGTCACGAATATTGATGGCAAACAGCTCAACTAAAAGAACTTCTTTCCTTGTAATGAGTAGGGAAGAATTGGTCAAGAACATCAGGGTAAAAGGCACAAGTGAGTGAGAAAAGCCATGCAATAATACTTTGTAAGACATATGAAAGAGAAAGGAAAGAACAGCAAAATTAAAACATCAGATTTCAGGAAAGTAGACTTCAGTAAACAAGAATTGTCTTGTAAGAAAACATTGGAATTCAAGAAATCTAGGAGTTACTTAAGGGAGCAATATTAGGGTAGAAATCCAAACTAACCCAGAACAGATAGTATAAGATTTGTGAAATTATGAGAAATAGTGTTAAATTTTGACCTTTTCAGGCAGCCTCTGAAAAGGTGAAGCTGGGTTACTTCCTAAGGGTGGAAAAGCATTGCATAAATGTGATGCTGCAGAATCAAAAATGATGAAGGCTCATTATAGATTTCAGTTCCAAAGGACATGATGATGATAAAAGTCATTCTTTCTTCACATGAAAAAATAGGACAAAACCAAACAAAATATCAGAAAAAAAAAAAACAAACAACCAAAAAAAACAAAAAAAAAACCACTCAAGAGATGATTGACATGTTTTTTAATACTTTTCCTATTCAAAAGGGAAAGAGGCAGTTCAATATTAGGGCAGCAAGTAACAATGGAGAAAATTTAAGACCAAAGCTCTAAGTGGGAAGGAACTGGTTAAATACCTATTACTAAGTTAGATGTTTTCAATTAGCTGTGATGCTGTGATAGTTGATGAATAAGTTGATGAAATATCAAAGATGATAGAAGCAGCTCTAAAGCATCAAGGACAATAGGTGATGATCAAGAATGAATGCAATAGTGATCTTTGAAAGGAATGTGAAACAATTTTAGGAAATTAGATCAACTTCAGTTCCTGGAAGAATGCTAGAACAAATAATCAAACTATTTGTAAGCATCTAAAAAAAAACCCAAGGAAATTAGTCACTGTCAACATGGTTTTGTCAAAACAAAATTATATCAGAATAATCTAATTTCCTTCTGTGAGAGAGCAACTGTGGATAGAAAAGAAGCAGCAGATGTCACACATAGCTTTTAACACTGCCTTGTAATATTCTCATAATTAAGCCAAGGAAGTCTGTTCCAAACAAAACTATAGAGAGTGGGCATAAAAAGACTTGAATCACTTGACTGATAAATCACTTACCAATAGTTCACTGTCAAATTGGAATGATTCTGTGAAGTAGTGTATAGTTCAGGCTCTTTTATTTTCCTTCAAGACTGGGGAGAAGAAATTGACATGATGCTTACTAAACCTGCAGGAAGAATCATAGGATTCAACAAATTGGTTGACCTTGCCAGATCTGTGACATTTGTACTCCTATTCATATATTTATCTTGAGTTCAAAGCAATATTTCCTAGTATATAAAGAGTGTAGAAATAAGTATACTCACCTTTTTGGCTGTATTAAATGCATGGAGTCAAAAAAACATATTTTGTTTCCTGTAAAATTTTTGTTACTTTCATATCTATAGCTTTCCTTACAAATTTGACTTGTTTTAAAATTCCTCTTTAAAACTTGTCATAGCCCATAATAAAAATCAATTGAAGGAAACTGTAATAATTTGAGCATTTTTGAAAAGTTCTGAAGAGATTAATATTTCAGTGAATTTTGATAATGAACAGTGTCATTCTCAAGAAGACTATGAATAGATTATTTTTAATCTTCTCTACCCCATACTACTTGGCTAGATATGTGAATAACATTGTTCACTTTCCTTCCTGAATGAATAAGCAAAAATCTTTAGAATAAAGTGAGAATCTTTAGAATAATGATTCTCACTTTAATTAGTAGCATTCATATTTTGAAATGTTGTTTTTCACTTCCATCTTCATTATCTACTTAAAAGTCGCTGCTCCTATAAATATTTTTCAAATTGCATGGAGGAAGATAAAACATACAAGAATGCCAGGGTAAAAAACAAGAAAACCATAATTTTTTTTGAAAGGCAGTTTCACTTTTGGAAATCAATTAGTATTTTATTTTTGTATTATTTTTCTGCTTTGCAGCTTGCGAAGTTGCATTGACTGCCAATAGGTGGCACTAATAATTTCTGCATTATCTCAGTGGTTGTTCTATTGTCTTTCAACATTGATGGAATTATATCCTAGTATATCTTCCATTTTCATTATCTTTGTTTGGTTTTGATTTATATTTTATTTTTAACCAAAAAAGAATTTTTGTATAAAAGTACAGGTGCTGTACACCCAAGCAAATATTAGATTTATGGGCAGAGGACTGATACCTTAATAAACTCTAAACAGCCAAAGTTTTTTGCCTGAGGGATCAAATATTAATGTGCCCAATTAACCAAAGCTGGATATTGCTGATGCACAGCATCTGAAGGGTACATTTAACATCTGAAATAAAATTGAGAGAGTATATACCTCCAATATAACATTCATATTTCTCACTTTCATTTAATTTATTTCTTAGAGAAATATTTGTAATGTTGTATTTAGAATAGTTGAAGTAAAAAGCATTTTTTCATCGTGTAGTCTGAATCTGATGCTTATGATTCACCTGGGTACATATGTCTATGACCAATTACTGATTTTTGGGCACCTGCAGTTGCCTGTCCTTAACCTGTGATCTCTGATTTCTTTGTTACCATCTGTTTCAGCATCAGGGTGGCACCCTTATAATGCAAGAAGTGAAAGGATAAAGCAAAGAAGAGCTGGTTGGCTGAGTTTTCCATGCAACTCCAAGAAGAGTCAAACATCTTTTAGCTCATCAAAGGCATACACACAATGTTTTCGAAAGAGCGTAGATTGCAGTGAAAGCCAGATGCCACCAGCACAAGGTACTTCTCTTCCTCTCCAGCTGAGTAAAACTCAGGTTATGACATGCTGTCAACATCATGTCAAGTTCTGCTAAGTTCTCGTGCGAACCAGGCTTTGCAGACATGCTGCACAAGGTCATTTATCGTGGCTTGTGCTGTGTTGCAGGCCTGAGACATACCTGTTGTGCTAACAGACACAGCAAAACCCATTGTCACTTCAGAGCAGACCTCATTTCTGACAGCAAGGAGATGAAGCCAGTTATTTTAGTAACGCAACTTTCAGATTTCGGATTTCATCGTTTCTCAAAAAATTCAGTTGAGTCAATTTTTGTCTTTTACACTGTACACTAAAAATCTGCTTTTTGGAAGATTCTTCCCACACCAGCTGTATTCTGACATCGCTGCAGCACTGGCTGTGGTAGGCATGCTGGAATAAGGAAGGGATGTCAAATAGAGAGGAAAATGATACGCACATAGGAGAA
>VZTN01021316.1:15365-33009 GCA_013400515.1 Erpornis zantholeuca | reverse complement strand
GAGAAAAAAATATATATGTAGCTGTAACACTTACTAATAGATTAAGATGGTGTTGACACAATGACACAGGCCACCAGACAATTTGTATGAGGCTATGAACTGCAAGAAGACAGTGACAGCATCAGGCAAGACAGCTGCATCCAGAAAGTTTTTTCTATCCTCTATCCAGCTGCACTTCCTAATAAAGTTAGATCATAATGACACTGTATCCTGACTCAACTGAGAAAACATACAGCACTTAGCCTGGCCTGAGGTGCACTAAGAAAGGAATGTGAGGAATCCTAAATTCAAGACTGGCCAAAGGCAGGCTCCTATAGAGGCATTTTTTGAGAAAAAAAATAGGGTAGGACAGAAGTCTGAGGAGTAGAGGGAAAAGGCACCTTAGGCTGACATAATACACATGGAAAACCCTACATCATGGAAACCCTCTTACTAACACAGTTACTGTGCTCTAAGACCTAACTTCCACAGCAGCAGTATATTGCACACACAGGGGTTGCTGCAAGCTGGAATTACAGTTGCTGTGACTGGCAGGCAGCTACATCTGTGCACCTGAGCATGCTTGTGTGTGAGACAAATCACTAAGATCCTCGAGTTTACTTCTCCTCCAAAACTTAAAAAATGTCTCCCAAACTCCATTACTTCTAATGCTACAAACATGCACAAAAAAAAAATGTACCACCAAGTGAATAATTCCTCTCTGCAGTATCTAATTGTGCTTATCAGAAGGTGAATGAAGCATTAAGCTATTTAAATCCATGCTGGTCCTAAAGTGTATTTTAACACACTTTGTGGGTTATTTTGGCTGTTACTTATCTTCTAAAGTAAATTCACATAAATACTGCACTGCTCTTCCATTTTCCCTTTTTTAGATGCAGACCACTATTTTTTTTTAAATAAAATATGGATTATTTAAAAAGGTATGAAATAAAATTGTCACTCAGGAAACTTTAGTTTGGCTTTGGTTGCCAAAAAGACTTATTTCCACTATACACCTTCCTCTCAAAGATAAAATAAGTCAGTCATAAAATACATGAAAACAAACAAAATAACAACTGGGTCTTCAGTCAGCCAGACAGATTCCAAATCAGGACCACTAGAGCCTGAAAAACTACTAAAAAATGGAGGTGTGTAATTATTTACTAGTATTTTCCATGCATTGGATGTGCCACCATTTTTCATTTTAATATTCTGATAATTTTCTTTGTCAAGGACTGACATCAGACCATGCTACCAGTACTAGCACAGGCATTTCATATGCCTTCTCACAGGATACACTCCACAGGGGTTAAGACTGGACATAGAAAGGAAAAAATGAGTTACCTTAAATCCAAACTATTGAACAGCTGCAGCAAACTTGAATGCATTCTTCTGCTCTGTTTACTACTTAATTGTGGACCCAACCTTTGTCTTGTAAACAGATCAGTAAGTTCCACACATCAAAGAGTGGTGAAGATAGCTGCCATATTCCTTATAGTCCCACACAGTGGCTACTACTTATGATTTTTAAAGTAAATTTCTTTTCTCCAATAGTATGACAAAACTGAAAAAAAAAAACAAAGAGGAAGAAAAAAGAAACTCCTAATATTTAATTGATCAAAGGCTATCAAACCCAGAATCTGATTTTAAAACAATTTCCAAATTGGGAAAAAAAATTAAAAAGAACATTACTACAAGATGCAGAAAGAAAGAACTGGTTATATTTAAAAAAAAAAAAAATTTACTTGTACAATAACCTTTCCCCCTCTGCAGATTTGTTAATCAGTCACGGAATCCCAATTGTGGGAGGTCTAAAAGGTCAAATACACTCAGCTTTCAACTTCAAAGTAGGTAAAATCACAAAGGCTTGTGAGGAAGGACTAGTGGACAATCAGAATCCAGAACCTGAGCCTAAGGCTGCAGCAGAGAGTGCTCTGGCTGCTCCAACTGCCCCATTTACATTCAAAGCAGATAAACACATCCTAGGGAGACCTGAAAACCAAGTCTCTGCAAAACAAGCTTACAATCCTTAAATATGACCTAGAGTGTCTCACAATCCTTAAATATGACCTAGAGTGTCTCACAAACTATTACAGTCTCATGTAAATAATACTTAGATCATTACAAACATACTCTTTTAATTCAGTCTCAGCTAAGCAGTACATTTGTTTCAATGAGTTTACATTCAATTAAAATGATTGCAATTTGTATCACAACTTTAAAAAAACCACGCACAGCATTCATTAGAGACTTTAACATTTAATATCAGTTATTTCCTGAGCCTTATACTTCGTATTTTATCCACTCTGACAATTGATTTAATGCCCCACAGAAAAAGTCCTAAAACTATAGAAAATACATATAGATTTTTAAGACCAGTCAGAGTAAAGAAGGTGCTAAATAAAGCTTCCTTCAGATATTTTAATCTGAAGAACCAAAGTACTGGAAGCAAAGGTTTCCCTACTCTCCACTTGCTGGTAGCTGGCTGCCTGGCTCATAAGTATCAAAAGAACTTTAAAAAGCTAACCAGTAAACAGAGAAAGTTTTGAAGTCTGCAACAATTTCTAAAATATTTGCCAGAATGTGATGGGCTTATGACATGCCTAATTAAACAGGGACTTGTTTATTCACTCACAAGAGAGTGACATAAAAAGTGCATTTTAACCAACTCATCTAAAAAATGACAAATAACGCTAACTTCTCACTCAAGCTATTGGCAGCTACAACCAGAAAAACAGAAGCATCAAAGGCAAATGTAAAATAAATTAGAAGCATTAGCTGAGATCCTGATCAGTTAATGCTTTGCACAGTTTGAACTAAAGACAAATTTGATAAACAGCTTTCTGTTGAGTGTAAGAACAATGGAAGAGGAAAACAAAACCAAGTTCCATACAAAAACAGAAAACAAAAGAAACCTGAAATGGGTCAAGGCAGACCCTTTAGGCAGAATATAAGTAACAGCCATTGTGAACAGCATGAACATCACACAGACACTTCTTAGCTTGTAAACTGGAACAGAAGTGTTGGTATACACTACTGACCATGCTTCTTTTTGAAGAATAAATGGATTTACACATCAGTTATTAATTGCCTAACATAAACTTAGCCAATATATTTTATATGGACAAATACCTTCTAAGTGCACACAGGAACTCAGAAGCGAGTGCTGCTGTATGAAAATAGGCCTGAATTCCCATCTGTAGGAAGTTTATCACACAAGCTATCCTTAATTATTGGCAAAGGAAAGTTATCATCGGGAAACTTTGCTCATACTATTTCTGATAGAAAAATGTTTTTCATATTTGTGTTTTTCAAGCCATTAAGTCATGTTGCTGCTTAGGTATTTCTACTGCTTCATCAAAAACTAAAAGCTGAACCGGACTGTTGGCATTTAAATCAGTGCAGTGATCAATAATCATCTGGTAAACATTTATCCAGTTGGATGCTTTCATTCCTCAACATCTCTCAGGAACTCCCACCCTTGAAAAGGAGAATTATGAGTAGAAGAACAAGGCAAAGCTGCAATTGTATCAGTTGCTGCACTTCTGTGAGTTCACAAGTGAGCAGATATTGACAAGGAAGCTGCAACATTTTCTCCTTTTTTTTAGAATTACAGAAGCAGCTGGAGAGGGTGTACATCTACCACATCTATAACAATGGAGACAGTGTTATTTGTCTCTGTGATTCCTGGACATTCTGGGAAAATACTTTGGGAGTTTCCAGGGTATGAAAGTAAGTTTCAGGAAGAGTAAGAAAAAAAAATTCATCCATGAACTGGTAAAGAAAAGTTACAGACACAAAACCAAGTAGATTGTAGTGTAAATTCAGTAGTGAATTTAAAGGTTTTCTTCCATTGTTATTTTTGACGTTTTATCTTTCTCAAAATAAACATGCAAACCCACTTAAGATGCACATTCATTCTCTCTGAAACTATTTCCTCCTTGAGATGTTATCTCAGTAGAAGTATGCTTACTGGCTGAAAGAGTAGAAGATTAAACAACACACACGTCCAGGAAGAAAAAAGAGAGCACCCAAGCCTATTTATGAAGTTGCAAATAGATGTCACTAAAATAAAAACTAAGCAATGCTAGTGATAAACAGAGTCAAAGCAGTTTTGTTTTACTGACTGCTGATTTAGGGAGAAAAATGCACACCCAGAGGGGAAATACTTCTCCTGTTATTATTAACCAAAGCACAGTAACATGTAGATACACACAAATATTTGAGTAAGAAACAAACTGAAGCAGTGTAGAAAGAAAATACAAATATAGAGGTAAGAGACAGCTGGTGTTTACAATTAAAAACACTAAACATTTAATGTTTCAAGAAGTCATAAATTACCTTCAGAAGCACACTCATAATTTTTTTTGCAAAGGAACTGTTTCATGCACTACCCACTTTAAAATACAGAGGTGAGCCACAAATATAAATCTGGAGATAGAAATGTGGTGCAAAGTAGTTGTCCAAGGAACGACCAACTAAGTAGGTAAGGAAACAGCAAAGTTATTTTTTTAAGACCTAAACTGAAGAGCAAGGACACAATGGTGTTTTAGAAAATCCATTAAATGGTACTGGGTGTACTAAAGATTGAACTCAGATTTCACTGCTTTCAAGTAGATAAAAAGTTTCCCTGCGTCAGCAAACACCAGAAGAGGCCATGTCTGAAGAAAGAGATTGATACTTCCATGATTAAGGTTAAAAATACCCCCCAAAAAACACAAACTACACCACCTTTGTGTATTTCACCAATAATTTCAATTTTTTAAAAATCAATATTGCTCTAATCTCTGAGAAGTGTCATTTTATGGATTAAAACATCCAAAAGTGCAGAACTGGTCACAAGTGAGAGGTAGCTCATTATGGACTCATGTTACACGGGACTTTCCAAGTCTGAACTATGGCTCCTGACTGAATCATAACATACTTGACTTGTACCTATCTGTCTCAAAATCTGACACACAAAAATACAGCACAAGAGAGCAAACAACACATGAGCCGACTATAATTTAAGATATGAATATTCTTTTGTCCATGAGATTAGTTTCCTCTTTGCTCACATATTTCTGTATAGACCCCAGAATCTATACATCTCTCTTTCATATGAGCTAAAAACAAAACACAGCAGTAACCAAAAGATCCAATATACTTGTGTCTCAAAAGATGTTAAACCTTCAGCTGCACTGCAGTAAATGAAGAGGTCTTTGCTGTTAGTTTGAACTAGAAATGAAAGAGAAGGCAGTAGAAGTTCCAGTATTTATTTCTCTCCTCTTTAACATACCAAAAACATTTTCTAGGTTTCTTGGAAACTGTGGGATGGATGAGCCTAATTACTGACATTATAAACAAATACAACTTCTGGTATGCAAATAAAATCACTATCAGGAAAAAAACATCCAAAGTATTTCTCAGGAAACGGAAGAATACTGAAAGAACCTTGCTTGATCTGAAATAAAGATTTTTATCTCTGTTACAAATACAAATCTTTTTGCTAATTATTAGTTCAGTAGACCAGTGCTGCTTTCCCCCATCTCCCTCTTTGCTACAACCAAGTGCTTTAACTCTTGCTTGTACACATAAAGGCACAAGCAAATGCCTGGGAATCAGAAGACCTGATTTTTTACTCTTTTGTCATAACAATCAGAAAAGCTAGCACAGACACAAAATCATTTTCACTGTTAGCACTGTCAGGCATCTGATCAGACTGCCAAGAGAGACTGAGTACTTTCATTGGAAGTTTTCTTGACCTAATGGATCAAAGTCCTGGGCAAGCCCATCTGAATTCAGTGTCGGATGTGTTTTCTGCAGGACTTTGTACCAGATGACCTCAGGAGGACCTCTCTGAATTACTCTATGAAGGTGCAGCCCTTGGCTCCTTCAGAAAGCCTCTCTACATATCTCTACAGCAGCATAGCAGCAGTTGTGTTGGCTACAATTCCTGGATGACAACAACCAGTATTCCCCTGGAATGTAATTTTTCTTCCCTATTGCTTTTCTACATCGACCTATTGTTTCTTAAATCCTGTAAGATCTTTGAAGTTTCCTTTTGTTCTTCATTTGACTGTCAGCACTTGAAGTCCTGGATTTGTAGCTAAGGCTTCCAGAAATTACAATAGAAAATGAAATTAGAACTAAAATAAAAACCAAGAAAATGACTGAATATCAAGCTCCAGTTTAAAGACTAAAAAGTAAAGAGTCACTTAAGTGACAACACTTCTTACTTTCTTGTAGTTAGGAAAAACAAATGGAAAGACTAAAACCTAAGGCAATTCACCCAATAGATATAGCAGATCTATATATACTTCCCCTATTACTGGAATGTGCTCCTGAATGAAATGATTGTAGAAGAAGGTGAAAGAAAGAAAACCCCAATAAAATGAAATTTAATTTTTAAGAGACCAACCAGATTTATACTGCTGAGAGGAAGGAAAGGAATAATTTTAAATCACCAGTCTTCAAGAGAAACAACCATTAGATTCTACTAGAGAGAGAGAAAACAAATCTTTTTACTAAACCGAGTATCTATTTAATGCAGTTACTCTCTTAGTTACTAATTACTCTTTGGCAAGAAAAACACAGGCATAATCTACCTACAAAAGTCTCAGAATAACCTGTGGCATATCGCTTACCTGAAATGCCAAGATGGAAAAAGCAGCCAGAGCTGCCTCCATCACTTCCCAGTTCCCTATCTCCCACTGCCTAACTGTTCTTTTTACCCCTTTTCTCTTATGATAAAGCCTGTTTGTCATTCTGCAGGTGACCTGCGGACATTCGCTTGTTGTGGTAACAAGGAGCAGGAGCTGGGAGAGAGAGGAGAAACACGCAATCTGAACCATTTCTCCCCCTTCCAATTCCCAGGTTACTTACTAGGTCGCTTCGAGGAGCTTCCTGGTAGTCTGCTGAGAAGCAGGACATGGAGCTTCTGGTGCCGTTGCCCTCAGGGGCCTGCCGCGGGGGCTGCGCGTATTGCCTGTAGGTGGCACTCTTTGGAGTCCAGCGGAACAGGTTGATCGACTCGCGAACACAACGCTCAATATCAATCTCTGGAAGGGATTTAAAGAAAAAAACAAGGAATGCAAGAGCAAAATATCAGTAAAGCCAAGCAACCCAGCTTAGACATTGCTAAATATACCCATCTATACCTTTGTCTGTCTCTCTGTCCCTTGCTCAAAGGAAATGTAGATTTCAAAATAATTTTCCCATTCAAAAAGAAAAGCACTCACAATTTTTTTATTAAAAACAGACATTTTAGGAGTTAATTTTATCCCCAGTTATATTGGGGAAATCTGTTTAAGGGAAGTGTATCAGAACTTTAATCAATGCAAAGTCAGGACAATAATGGAAGCCTAGTCATTGTACTGCATCCTAAAGTCTTTACGTCAGACTATTGACTGTACAATATAAGTTCACGCAGTTCATCAAAAGTAGATTTCATACAGTGTACAGACAAAAGGATTTTTTGGGTCATCTGAGTGTCTTATTTGTCAGTTAAATCCTACTAAGAGCCAGAACCAAAAGCTGTCAGCTACTGAATTTTGCATGGCCTGCCATTTTGACAAAGCTACATGTTATCTGTTTGTGGAAAAGAGGAGTTTTCAACATTAATTTGTGCTTGATGGCAAACATAAGGGACTGTTTTAGAGATTTTAGATAATTTTTTAAACAAACATACAGACAATACAGCCCAAAACCCAACCAGTCACTCCTAGTGTAACATCCTGGCTGAAAGAGTAAAGTGCCATTGTGATAATATATTACTCAACTTGAAAGGAAAGCTGACGCCTATCAAATGGGAAGCATCCTAAAATAAGATGTGGTCAATTAAAAAGTAGGAATGTACAATGAAATACGTATGTAAAAGAAAAAAAGCAAACAATTGAAAACATATTTTTTGCAACACTAAGCATTCTATCTTCTAACAAGATGTAACATAAAATCCATTTACTCTTTTATCACTGTTAAAGGATTGGTTAGTTTTGCACCTCCTGTATCTGGTCTCATGAAGAGAAAAACGATCCTAACTTGCATTTTATAACAAAACTGGTGTAGTGCAACAGACAAACAGCAGGGATATCAGCACTTCTTGTGTCTGTCCCAAGATCTTGCATGATTCAATACAACAGTCACAATTCAGATTAAAGCATCAGCTTCTATGAAGAAAACAGAGGCCTTGTAGCCAGGCTTTATCTGTTTATCTTAAACAGATTTGATGCACTGCCATCAATCACTCATTGCCATCAGCAGATTTGATGCCTTGCCATCAATCTGGGAGCTACTTCAGAAACCTCAGTCAGAATTAGCAGGGTGGTGAGCAGAAGAAGCAGAAATTGAAGCTTGGGGCAGAATAATCTAGTTGGATGAGATTGCTGACTTTGCTTAAAATCTGAAAGATGTGATCTATTACTCTCCCATTCAAAAGGCTGTCCATATTCAGGTAGGATACCATCTGCAGCAGATGCTTTAATTCTGTTGATGACAACATGCTTATGTGCTATCTTGCTTCTAAAAGTCTGAGAAGTCTAAGAATAAAACTGTGGTTTACTCAATTTTAATTCTAGCCTAAAAACTTTTTTGTGGATATGAGAAAGTAAATCACAATTTTTCTTGACAATATCAGGTTCCCTAGCTACTTGGGATAATAGGTGCCAAAGATATATGGACTATATGATGTCTCAACAGTAGCTAACAATTTTTCATTTTGACTATACTGTAAGAGAAGGCTGTTATTTAGCATCATTCCTAAGGAAAATCCAGACAACTGGAGGATTTTACACAATTTCTAAATTCAGGTAAAGAGAGGAGATGCCTTTTACTGGTTGTTATTCCTAAAGCTCAGAAAATACCCTAAAGCACCATCATTACAGTTCCACTTTTTTCTACATTTCTGAAAACTCATTTTATTTATAAAAAGTTGAAATTTTCTGTTTAAGACTGTAGTACATTTCTAGTGGGGCTGTGATTTCTATTTTTGTTTTGTTTTTGTTTTTCTTTTGTAAAAAGACTGCTGTAATTGAGTTATAAACCCCATTTCCTGAGATTCTTAGCTAAGGAAACATTAGTAGTGGTTCTGTAATAAAGGATATGAATGTAGAATTTAGTCAGTAAAAAACCCAATATATCTGAACACCAATAATTAATAGCATGAGAAGCATTTGGCTGTGGGAGGGCATAATAGCCTACATATATCTGAAATTGAAAACAGAGAACTGGGGGATGGAATAGGAACACTGTTTGCAGTAGAGCTATGAAAAAGCTAAAAGCAGAAATTGAGACTGACAGTGTTAAACACTGAAATGGGTCAAAATATTTTTCTTAGAAACAAGCTCTGTAATTCCAAAAGGAATCAATTTCAGAGAAGTGGAAAATAGGCTTGGGCACTGGAACAGGGAAGTGGTCACAACACCAAAACTTGACAGAGTTCGAGAAGCTTTTGGACAACACTCTCAGGCACATGGATTGACTCTTGAGGTATCCTGTGCAGGGCCGGGAGCTGGACTCAATGATCCTTGATCCCTTCCAACTCAGCTTATTCTGTGTGTGTGTGTAAAAACAATATAACCAGTTCTCACACATCAGGATGTTAGTAAAAAATGTAGGAGTCTGTTGTTCTGTGATTTTAGAATGCTTGGTTTCTCGTTTCAACTAAGCAGCATTTCAGGAGGACAGCAGGAATAAAAATTAAATCCCACAGAACAAGAGAGAATTTTTAATGGTTTGTGGAGGAAGCCATCTAAAGTCTAAAATAAATTTACAGTCTGTCAATTAAAAGCCTAAAACAAATTTACAGTCTGTTGATTAATTGATCTGCTTCTCAATAATGCAAAATAAAAACTACAATAAGGCAATTGTGGTTTTCCACAATAAAAAAACACCACAACTACAAAATGCCCCCCAAACCATGTGAAAACCATAGGCACATGCATATAATATAGGAACAGTCAACATCTAGCACCCACAAGGGAGACAAGACTATGCGTGGTGAAAGAATTTACTCACATTCTTTTTAAAAAATCAATTACTTTCAGGATATTGGAGTTTAAGACTACATTAAACTGGTATACATATTTACAGAATATTTATTAGTCACATTGCATGAGCAGGCTTCACACTTGGGTAACCTTCAAGCCCGTCTTCATAATTTGTTTGCAATTTTGGTTTAAGAAAAATCACTTCCTGTCAGTAACTAAAATGCAATCTTGTGCAGCCATGCTGGGTAAGATCTTTTCTCCTCTTTTTGGCTAATAAGTAAGGGTCTGCTGCACTACTTCAATCCTGATTTCTTCCCATGCCCTTTCAAATATATGAAAAATGAGTCAGTCTCTGGTGAAATGTCCATCTTTTGTTATCTTCTCAAGACTCTGCATTCACACAGCATTAATCCTCCCCATACTCTTCCTGCTCCCAAGTTACTGCATTACAAGCCAGAAAACATTAGAGCTTCCAATTTATTAGAAATACACCATTGATATGTCAGAAGCATATCAAGCCAGAGCCTAGATTCCTGAACAGGACTATAAACAAACAGAGATTACCTCGAGTACTTGACACAAGCAAATAACTTAGAAGAACATTCTTCTGACAGCAGGCTCTCCATAAACCTCCAGGTGTGAGCGAGTGAACAGTAAAACTTAGAAATGGTGAAGAGGGCATGCTCACTCATGGAGATGTACATACAACATCTCTGTGCTCTCCAAAATCCAAACACTGGGGTATATTGTAGTTTAAAAATGATGTGCCTTCTGTTTTTATTAAGTCAAAGTATTTAATTGGAAAATCTGTAATGAAAACGTGCTGATGTAACATGGTGTCATTAAATGTGAAGTGGGAAAAAATTTAGGGCTGATTTAAAGCACAATAAAAATACTAGAAAAATAAGTTATAATTGCAAAACTTAGTACATCTTGAAATTGTTTCCAAAAAATTGCAGTGCCTGTATTTCAAAAAGTCAAAGCTGGAACCCAAGTATCTTAGGAACCAAAGTCACAAGTTTCATTTTCAAACATTATGTTTAGGAGTTCTGGTTCAAATGAGATCAAGTATTTCACAGTCATGCAGCAATCAAGCTTACAGGAAACAATTCTAAGGCACCAGCTAATTGCTCAGCATCAAAAGGCTTCACTGACATATCTAAATATGCAAATAATATAGCAACTGAAAAAGGCAGGGGTAGGGAAGTGAAAGAAAAGTTATCTAACAGTAACATCTTGGTTTTGCCATGGCCCCGTCCTAACATTAAGCCTACTGAAATATTTTGCTCCTTTTCTTAAGCAAATTCACTGTTCATTCTAAGATGTTTTTCATTTTGCTTTGTTCATGCTAAACTATAACTTCTTACCAAGCTGCTGTCTCCCTCTATCCACAGCCTCAACTGAAAAGGATGGCTCAGCCTGACATAGCTGCTTTTTAAGCTATGTATGTGTAAGGTTTATTATTACAGATACATGAGAGAAGTAGATTGCATGTGAAACAGATGTCGAAAAAAACATCAGTTTAAATGCGATACACCTGTGACAAAAGCACATAGAATTTTTTATTTTTGCAGCAAAACTGGATGTGCATATGTTGTTCACAGCAAGTGAATGCAAGTAATGGAGAAAAACCTAAGATGAATGGTTCTTTCCTAACAAAAATCTACACAGACCAAGTCTTTGTGTGCACTTAATCAATTCCAGAGCCTTTTCTGTGGGTAACAGGACACCAGTTAAGAAATTCAGCCAAAACAAACTGCTTCTGCATTTTGGGAATAGCTCAGAATTATGAGCTTGATTTGACATCTCCATCACAAATACTTTATTACTACCCTGCTAGGCAACATTAGCTTTCACCACACAGCTACATAAATAGGCCAGAAACCTCTGTGCTATGACCGCTCTGGAGCTGAATAGGTCAGTCAGTTCAAACTCCTGATTCTGGCTCTTAGAAGAAATAGAGGTGAAAGGCCATAAACTCTTTTTTCCTGATGACATACAAAAAGATACACCGAGTGTGCATATTTAAAAGGACAAATCTAGGAAGAGAAGTGACATTTCTATCCAACATCTCTGTATCTATTACTGAAAGAAGGTTATTATAAATGAAAAGGTCAATGCAGAACTATTCTTTTAACATTATTTATTTCATACTTTGCAGGAGAGTTGCATGACTTCATTTTTTTGTGGACAGCAGTAGAGAGAAGCAGCAGTAAACACTATGAATTATTCCCTACACATTAGACTGCACAAGGGGCAAACATGGATTCTTTTCTTACTTGTGATTGTAAAAATTCCTCTGACTCAGTAGTTCAGTGAAAAGATCTACTAAAGAATGCCTTCTGGTATGGAAATGTGATGGTGTTCTGCACTGATTGAGATGAGCAGAATGCCAAGGGACTGTACAAAAAGTAAAGCTTTACTGTAAGCCAATCACCAAATGCCACATGCTATGTTTTATTGAGAAAGAATACAGAAATAGATTACATAAAGTCTGTAACTAAGCTCTAACAAGAAAGTGTGTTTTAAACAGTTTTATGAGGTGTGCCAGTGCTGTTGAACAGCAGACATTTCTACAAACTAACAAACTGTTAAAAGACATCTGGACCAGCCCTAACCCAGGGTAGGATGCTGGCCAACGACAGAAGCACAGGAATTCACAATATATAATGGAAACAGTCAGATGGAAGCTACCATGCAAAACTTGAGAAATACACAAGGGGAAATAAAGCAGCTCAGCTGAAAAATTAACATTACTTCATAGGTAGATAATAACCAGAAGATGCATAAAAGGACAGGTTTACAAAATTGCAGGGATCAGCTCAGAGGAGAAACATATGAGAAAGCCATGGAGATGAGGAACCTGTGGTGCTACCAACACAACATCCAACAACAGTCACGTTTTGAAGGAATAACTCTTTTTTGGCATTTCTATGTTCTTTTTGTTATAATATTTGCTAAATATCTGTTAAGTCAGTTTTAGAATCTGCAATACTAATGAAACTCACCTTCTTTATCCTAAATCTGTGCTTCACAGAAATGATATACAAATACTGAAACTCAGCATCCAAAACTAGAGATCATGCTGTTATAGTTTTCCATCTGGGTGGCAACTATGAGCTACTCCAGTTATTTCCCAGGCGTAATGGGTATAAACCTGTAAAAAACTCTATGGTCAGAAACGCTGACCAGGCCAAATGCTTATAAAACTGATGACTCTCTTAGGAGCCATAAGTAGAAGACCTTTGTATGAGCATAGCTCTCCTGATAGCTTTCAGGATATTCATAAGGAAACAATGTGAAGTAATTCAGATTTTCTGCTTCTAAAATAAGACAAAAATTCAGGTAATTTTGAAAAGGAGTACCTGTTGCCATGAGAAAAGGATGAAAGCCTCTAATTTGACCTGTGGAAAAACTCTGGGTAAAGATAAATACAAACAGAGTATTTCAATCAGCCTAATGACTTTCCTGAATCAAGTAACACTCTCAAACTGCTAGAGCAAGCAACATCTTACTCAGGATTAAAATGGTATTTCCCACAAATACAGCGACTGTGAACAGGAAGGATAACCATCTTGTTTATGTACCCATACTTAAAACTGCTTTCATTTCTGAAAAAATGCTCTAGCCATTTGGCACTACAGCAGATAAGTTACTGAGATCCAAAATTTCTACTAGTTTACAACTAGTCAAGTCTTTGTCAGTGGTTCACATAGCAAAATTAATAGCTTTAAGTAACTAACATCAGTCCAACCTTGTATACAGTATACATTTTCTAAGTTATTTAAAGCTTGCTGCATAATCAACCTACTCATAAGCCATGGGAAAAAGTTCCCTTATTCTGTGTAAGAGCTAAGTTAACACCCCTCATTTGAATTTACACATGAAAATATTAAAGTACATTCAAACATAAAAGTTTGTCATTTCAGGGTTGCATTCCCAGTAGACAAGTTTGTGGTTTATCAGCTTACATGATTGCTTATGTGATTTGTCTCCTTAGNAAGTTTTGCCCTTCAATACATTACAGTCCTGAAATTTATTCCAAGCTTGCAATATCAACAAAGTCTTACCTTTAGGTACAAACCCTGCTCTAGTTCTCCATGTTTAGTTTTCTGTTGATTTCTACTAAACTCCAGTATACTCTTAGTATATTAAAAATGAAGAAATTTGGACAGACAGAATCAAATGCCTCATGCAGATTTACAAAGGCAAGAGTTTAGGTGAAATATTAAGTGAAAGTATATCAAAGGGAATTTGCAGCTATCCCAAAATATAACAGCACTGAGAGTTCACTAAACCTCATATCACAGTCCTTATTTTGACAGATTTTTCTAGCTCTCAGCCTATGTTGCCATTCCAATTCTGTATTTAAGTAGTTATGTGTATCTATTACAATGCTAGATATACACCCCCCAAATATATCTACAATCATATAGAAATGTGCTGCTAATGTATATTTCAATCAAGAATTTTTAATACTGCATTATTTGTGGAGCTCATTTAAAAATGCTCCTCAATCAACAGTTGGAGAACTAAAGATTATTGAGTGGAACATTTATACCTGCACAGTCAAACAAAATATATTCAGTATAACAACATTATAAACAGATACCTTATGAGGCACCTTGCTCTGTCAGCAGCATTCTCCACAATTAAAGAAAAAGGAAAAAAGACTAGTACATGCTATTGATTTCTAAGCTTTAGCCTAATGCTGAAGCAGTTGCTATGCTTGTAGTTTCAATGGGGAAAAAAAAAAAAAAGAAATATTTTCCCAAGACACCTTTGTAAAGAGGAAAAAAAGTTCACCACATCTAGGAACAAAGCTCAGATGAGAGCAGCCGGAATTTTGTCAGTTCATGGGAATTTTGTCAGTTCATGCCTAGAAATGCCAGTATGTTTGACAGTCTACCCTCTTGTACTTTCATTCTATTCCAGTGTAAAGGTGTACAAAATCCTACATGACTAACAGATGGATTATTCTATTTTCTGAAGTGCTTTTTCACTATGAAGAGCACTATCAGGGTTCTCTCAAGAAACAGGAGGCATAAGCTAGTTTTTATGACATGGACTAGGAAAGTTCTATAGATGAACTCCCTTTTCACCCTTCTTATGAAGTACTATTCCTTGCAGTATACAGGCCTTTGCTAAAGGATATATATTTGATTTTCTTCTGCCAGTGACAACTACAGACTACAATAAAGGATTTCAGCATTTTTTTCCTTAGTGGGTTGCCCACTCCAGCATTTCTTTTTAGTCTCAAGGGAGTAGAATCTATAATCTAGAACTGTTTTGTTTGTGTCACAATGAGTGGAAAAGGTGAATAATTAAAGAATTTACAGCTTCAGGTAAAAAACCATCAATCTTACAGTCTGACACTACCGGACAGTCTTGGTGAGCAGATGTGCCCTAGCAAATCTCTCTGCTTCTCTCCCAAAGCAAATAATCTTGAGGAATTGCATCATGAAATACACCTGCATCTCCAAAAAGCCATCTAACACAGCAAAGATGAGCAACATGCTCTGAAAAAGATGCTTCCATATATATCAGCCTGACTGACATATTTCAAGAAAAGAAAACTAGGAAAAGTGACTTCCTTTTAAATTCTGATCTTTTGATACTTGCAATCAATGTTTTTGTCATAATTACACCACCATTATCATGTGTATCACATGATACATTATCATGTATCACATGAGACCAAAGTTCTGTTTTTCTTCAGCTATGCTGTAACTTGAAAAAGTAGTCAGCTTCACGACAAAGTACCTTCCAGGGCCATCTTCCATGAACAACAAGAGAGCGATATGTCAAAAATTTGCAGCTGATGTTAAAGAAGTTTCCTTTTAGAAGAGCTGCTACAGACTGTGTTCCTCAGTGTCCTAATTTAAGCAATAAGACATTTTCAAAAGTGTATGAAAAAAGTCAAACCCTAATCAAAACATTGTATTACCTTTTTTTCCTACTGCTCATATGAAAGACCACTGTAGCTGTCAGTCCCTTCAAAGGTGCTGTTTTAACCTCTGATGTTACATTTTCCTTGGAGGAGTAGTGAAACAAATGGGAACAGGCACTGAACACCCATAAACTCAGTGGGAACTTGGTGGCCAACTGCCATTTTTAACTCTTACCAGACATATATTAACTAAATGCTGAACCACCAGAAATTCCAGTACAATAAAAGTCTATGGATCACAGCTGTGGGCAAAGGATTTTCAGGACACAAAACAGCAGAAAGTAAAAGTAGCTACCTAGGGTCAGAACCATATCTGAAGTAGAGTTTTCTGATGTGTGTCTAATTTTGCTGCCATCAATAGAAATGTATCATTCAAAATTGCTCCATACAACGTTAGCAGAAAATTTCCACTATTTTTTAACCTTTAGTCCATTTAGAAGATAGATGCAATCCTTCTAAGCATTCACATGGCTTCCACCATCATGAGATTCAGCATTTTGGCACATCACTAGAATGGCAATGGAAATAATAATTTCTTCCAAATTAGAGAAAATCTGTTCCCTGGAGAACCATTTATGTCTGTGGTTTGATGATAGCCAGATCTTGCATCTTAAAGCCACATGCCTGTGTCTCACAAAGTATAATCCTGTTTTCCACTTTTTTCCCACCATTTTACTGTAGCTCCTCATTGCACTGATTGCAAGCTGCTGGATTGCTTTTTTACAGTCAGTCTTGGCAAACTTCCTATCTGAGGCCAAGGTTCTTCATTTGGAAGCAATGACTAGCCTGGAGTCAGCAAAAAGACACCTTCTTAACGTGCACAGCATTAAAAGAATGAACTCTCCTCTTGTTCCAAAATTACAGAAGATGAGCTTATTGAACTAACCTAAAAGGCTTATTTATGATTTATCTTACATCTAGGCTTGGTATTTCCCTATTCTCTAACAACATCTGTCCCTTTTCATCAGTTCCCTATCCCTTCAGAAGGACATAACTCATCTCTGTATGTCAGTGCTGATATTGGCAGTGATCACTGGAGGAAGATCTGTTTGCTAGGCCCTGTACTGCACCCATTCCAGGTGGGAGTGGATTGGTCTAAGGATCCTCCAGCTGTTTGCAAAGAGCTGTACGTGTCTGGATGCTTCCTAACAAGAGCTGCTGCTGACTTTGTACTACTTGTACAGTGGGTAATGAACGTGGCAATCAAGTCAAACTACAATAAGCACAATTTTTGAGTTGAATAATAGACATTATCACACAAACTTATGGCAAGATTCTAAAGCCTAAGCTATAAGCAAAAATGCACATTTTAAAGTAAACTTATACAGTTGGTCCTTGGTGCATGAAAAGCCTTCTGGATTGTAAATCTGCTGATACATGAGAGTATCCAAGGGATACCCAGGCTGACTTAGTACAAATCAGCACTGGTGTGGAAGCAGAGTCCTGTCTCTGTTGTTGGTACCTCAGGAATCTCATCATAGTAGTGTCACCCTTACCATTCTCATTTTCCTGACATGTTCTGCTACAGGTCAGACTTACAGGAAAAACAAAGGTAATGGAAACTGTCTTTGCTCTCTCTCGGCATCACCTGAATAAGAAAAAAATTACTAAGTCTCAAAACTACAGGTAAAACAACTCCAGGTCTGGTTTTGTTTGTCTCAAATAATACTTCCTAATATTGTCTGGTATTTATAGAGTCTGAATAAAGTGTGTACTTAACAGAGGTCTTAAACAAAAAGAAAAAATACAA
>VZTN01021316.1:1808-15027 GCA_013400515.1 Erpornis zantholeuca | reverse complement strand
GGTGAACTGGAAATTAGGCAGTGGGGTTTTTGTTTTGTAAAAACAAGAAATCTAAAAATGTTCCACAGAGTTGCAAGATTGCAGTAAAATACCATTACCAGTCTGGAAAGGAAGTTGTTTTCATCGGCAGCCTGAAATAAGCCATTGCACACAAAGCTTAAAAATCACAGGAGTTACAGACTGTTGAGCAACAATTGATTTTAGTTTAAAATTATCACAGATGTTTTGAACAACAATCTCCTTCTGGGAGTGACCTAGTTTCAGGTGAAGGTTATTTGTAAATTACTTTCAGAAAATTCTCAGCCTTGGCACACAATTTATGGTAACCAAAATAAGAGGAGTCTTGTTTGGAAGACACAGGTGACAAAATGCATAATGAGTCAATACTTTTTAATCAGAAATAAGACTCAGGTCAGAAAGAAAAGGGACAAGCTGATGAGAATTATATGTTGAAAAAGTTACTGATTAAGCTAGATCAACAACATTTATCTTTTTAGTCACACTAGGATTGTCTTCTTCTTTTTTTTTTTTTCCCTTAGTAGTTTTACTAGCAGTATTTTATGGTATGCTTTAGATTAATCTCAAAATACTCAGTTGTGCCACTGTTGATATCCTAAATATCACAGACATCACCAATTTAAGAAAAAAAAATCTTTTCAGAAATTCGTTTTTCCTACCCGGGTATCAGCAAATTCTCATCAACTACAACCAGCAGAATGCATGTACATTATATTGCTACAGATTTTAGGGATTTAATTTTATTATATAAACAGATATATATTATGAGAACTAATGTGTTCCTATACATGACCTCACCATAAAGTACTTCCACTGTCAGTAAATCAGCTGATTGAAGATAAATTGGAATCTATAATTTAGCACCCTTCAAGAAAAAAAAAATTATGGAGAAATGACCTTAGGTAAGAAAATAAGTTCAATACTAATAAATCTATACTTAACTAGGACATACGGCTAACCCATGGGGGAGGAGAGGATGGGGAGAGAGTCAATCTTTTAGTTCAGCACTCACATTTCAGCCATCTGTAGACATCCTGTTAAATTTACCATGAGCATGTGAAATAACTAAGCATACAGATTGAAAATCAAAATTCTATACTATAAGGAATTGCCTAATTCAATTCCTTATAAACTGAAAAATACAGTAGCAAATGCATAGTACATACTAAGCTAATAAGTAGGAGACAAATTTTGAAATCCAGACCCATATGGAAAGGTATACAGTGAGAGACAATTTGTGACAACAGTACTTAAAGAAATCACAGAGCTTCATTTAGGATAACTCACTGACTTACACAACTGTGAACTTGGTCTCATCCTCACTTGTGAACAAGCCTCATCTGCTTGCTGCCATATCCTAGACCACTGCTAACCTCTGTAAACTCTGCAGTTGTGGGGACTGCAACACTTAACACGACCTTTTAAATTCTCCTCCAAACCTCATTCTCTCCTTCAGTTCCGAAGAAAAAGAACAACTTCTGTTTAAATGAATATGAATTACTGAATTACACAAACAGTGTTCAAATCGAGCTCACTAAATCCACATTTACCTCAGGAATTACCCCAAAGTTAGAGTTATCTAAAGAAAAGCCACCCATCTAAAACACTGCCACCTCTTATCTAAGACCTGCATTACACAAGTAAGATCCTGAGCTGGAGAGAGGGAATTAATACAAGAACGTAAGCATGTTCTGAGTGCGGTAGCCTTCCTTCTTGTGTTACTACAACTAAAACACATTCTTCAGGTGACATGGCGTACTCAGTTCAAATGCATTCTACTCTCTTACTAGATGCTTGCTCAGAAGGAAGATCCAAACTTCATGGTTAACTGCAGGTTTTTTTGTAAGGTACTTGTTTGCATGGATAGGTTTATCACCTCCCACTGTGCAAATACACAGAACTGCACAATGACCATGCAGACTCTGATAAAATTTTGGAAGTTCTTCTCAAAGCTTTACATTTCAAATGGAAACATTTAATGGAGTAATTCCAATGGCTTCCTATACTGCTTTCCCTAATCCTTTTACATTAATTATTTCCACAGTAGAAGTTCAATTATCTTTGAAAGGAAAACAGGCTGAAACCAGCATCAAAGTGGAAAAACACTATTCAGAACAGTACTCAATTTGTTTAAAAAAATAATTCATATCAACTGGATTGTGTCTGTATGTGGCACGAGCATAAACACTTGCTTCTCAATTATANGCACGAGCATAAACATTTGTTTCTCAATTATATTAAATTGTTCTAATTTCACAACAAAATACTCGGGTCTTCACCTGGAAATAACAATCCTGCTGCATTCTTGCTGATGACAGCAAAAAGACTTCAACTAACTACAAGAAGATCTACACACTCTGGCAGTGAGTTTGCCTAAATCTACCATGATTTCAAAACATATATTTAGAAAAACACTGGAGAAGACAGATTAAAAACAAAGAAACCATTTTTTTCTGTACCTGGCAAGTCAGAAAAAAGGAGAATGCACTCATTGAATCCATTAGCCAGAAGACGATCCCTCAGCTGTTGAAGTATGGCAACTCCAATACAGAATGGGAAGGAGGAATTTCCAAGCAGTAATGTATCCCACAAGTGAAAAATTTTGTGCAAAGGAAAGACATCTGCATAATGAATAAGCACAACAAATAAAACTCTATAAGCATATATACACATTAATAGGGCTAATGAGTTGCCTATGTACTTCCTTCCTCTCCCATCTTAAGTTACTTCTTTTTCATTTGGGAGCAAAGAGGACTCATCCTGATTAGGATCATATTTGTCTTCACAGGCAGTTTGATATTCTGGAAATCACAGTCTTCTTTTATTAATGAATACTTGGAAGCATGTGGGTTTTCACATTTCAAGTATGTCAAAAATTAGGCGATTTATTTTTCTTTTGGTACAGTACAATTATGTATTAAGGCATGCATATCAGTTTTTCACAATAAGACAACATTAATGAGTTAATCAATAAGATCAACTACTTACAATTAGACAAGAAATGAACAGAATAAAAAAAATTGCAGAATAAAAGAAAGACAAGGAAAAAGGCCTATTACAAAGAGCAAGATTTTATATATAAAGCTGAATATATATATATATATTATATATAAAGCTATCTCTTAAAATGAGTAATCTTCCAGCTAGATAGTTCTAAGAATTTTTGCACTTGATTGCTTAAGAAAACCATCTCCTTGGTTTTCTAAACATGGTGATTCTCATGAAAGGTATAGAAAAATGGACAACTGCAAGAACCACTGCTTTACAGTCAAGGTCTTTAGAAAGTGCAGTCAAAAATCTCACATTACGTTATTTGATATTTCATCAAAGCAAATAGAAATAATCTATGAGCTCTTTTCATTCTGCCACTTTTTTTTTAAATTTAAATTCAATGTCTGCCAATGTTGTTGACATGAAAGAAATCACAGATTTTTGAGAAAGTTTTTAAATTGCTTTCTAGACTTGATTTATTATCTTTGTCCTCTTTAATTAAAAGCTCACCAAATTATAAAGCTCTTTTTGTTCCTAATGTACATGCACAAATATAGGAAACTAGTGCTATCCGAATAACCGTGTGTCTATGTGCAATAAAAATATGATTATCTTCAAAAACAAAGTCATTCTCTTCCTTATATTATTTGAGTGAGGGCAGGGGATGGTGGTGAGGTTTGGCTTTGCTTTTTACTATTATTACATCTTTTTCCAGTAGATAACAGCTTCATTTGAATACACCCTAAATACCACATATGTAAAATAATCCAGATAATAACAATAACAAAAAAACAACTATATAATAATATAAGAATAACAACAACTGAAAAAACACTAATTATTACAAAATTAGGGCAGAAAGTAAGTGACAGGCACTGCTGAGTTTTCCACTCACAATACATCCTTGCAAATGACAAGCATCCTACTAAACAACCTGTCATACAAATTAGAAGGGCTTTAGCTGAAAAAGTGAGAAAAATTAAGCTTAAGAAATATGAGAAAATAAAAAACAGAAAAAAAAGCATACTCACGTGTAAACATTGTAAGAAACCAAGGAATGGCATAAAGCTGCAAAAGGTGGTGATGGGGGGAAGAAGATAAAAAACAACTTTTGAGAACTAAAGTTATATATGATCATCGTCAACTACATTAAAAATTGCCTATTTTGCATGAATTTAATTAGACAGGAAAATAACTGCAAGTGGCAGATCTACTATCACACAACTCAGCCCCTCAGAAGCTTTTTCATACCAATTTTTTCAAATTACTAGTTTGTGACACTGTACTGAAAAAAAAAATAAAAAAAATCAATCACTACCCTTACTAGGCTGCTTTGCAAAATAAAACCTACAAAGTCTTAAAGAACTAAAAAACCTGCTCTACTAAATTGCTGCAACTCTCACTAAGCTAAGCAAAAATTAGCCAAGGATGTCTGAAAAAGCATAAACCAACTGGATTCAATATATCTTATTTTGACTACAGAAGAAAATGGTTTTATAGAAATAAAAGTTCAAATAATGATTTCCAAGAGAAAAAAATAACCACCTCTGCCTTTTTCTGTGATGCTGGTATTTATTAAAATGCATACTTGTCAGTGAAGAAATTAAGGACAGTTTCACTCTCAGTAAATGCTTACTAATACCCTAAAGCATTTATGCAGTTCTACTGTGACCATTTTAGGGCAGGTGTCATCCAAAGGTGTCCTGCTTCAGCACTGACACCACTGAGACTTGTGCTGCTGCAACAGCTACGGAAAATGTCTGCAAACTTTCCTACTCATGGCATCATACAGAGAAAGAAGAGCTAAGCATTTATGACACCTTCAGATTTTCTAATTTTTCAGTTAAGTATTTAGCGAGATAAAGGCAACAGAAACTGTTTTCTTGAAACATCAAACTGCACAGAAAGTTTCCATAAATTAGGAATGCAAGAGTGAGACGATCACTGTTAAATTTTACTCAGCTGCATAGCTCATGTGCTATGAAGATTTACAGTTAAACATAAAGCTTAATATATTACTTTTTAACTCATAGAAAGTGTAAATTAATCCTCCTATTGAGCTTTTCCTGGAAGTAAACAAATGAGGAGCAGAAAACATAATTGATATTATGTTAATAAATTACTTCTTATTCCATAAACTCTGAAATGGGTTATGGCTCTGACTAAATGATGTACTCATTTGCTGAAAACCTTCTTAGCACAGCTCTCTATAAATTTTATTCCTATGCCTTCATCTGAGCATCTGAAATCTAAACCATACTGTCCATAAACTAAAGAAGGCTAAATGACCTTTTCACCACTTTTAAAATTCAGCAGACTTTTATGAAGCTTGGCCTCCAGTCCACCAGCTGATTTTAAGTGTTCAAAATCCAAACCAAATCAATTTCTATCACCATTTTAATCTTATAATACATTCATACTGTTTCCCTGAGTCTATCTATGTCATGTTTTAAACAGACGTCATTCTAGGGAATAATAACATATCCTGTTCCCTGAAATATCCCCTACAGTGGTTGTGATCAGCCAATAGCTGTTTATCTGCTTGTTTGTATGCAGTGTCTTGCTTCCCATGAAGTAGGAAAACAAGCCTAGTGTCCCGAGGCTCCTCTTTGCTTGGAGGTACATATTATGCAAACCACATTATTCCCTTGGTATTTAAAAGCAATAGTTTCCTCCATTTCATATATTTGATTAAAATGTTTTACCAAAGCAGATCCTCCTTTTCTCCTACTTTCACAAACAGCTCTTTGTGCATGCATTTACACAGAAATATGCAAGAAAATACATGAAATACGAAGCTTTGAAGTTTATTAAAAGGTAATCACAAGGGAAATCACTGCTTTGCTCTAAACCATCCTCACCAAACCTACCAGCAGTGACATGAAAAGTAGATCAAACAATGTAAGCAGAAGGTGTCAGGCGAGCTTTTATTGAAGGGAGGTTTTCTTCTAACAAATATAATCGATTTAAGACAAGGAGGTGTTGGTAAGCCTGAAGAGGTTATGGATGCTATCAGTAAGCAAGGAAAGGAAAGGCTCAACACGGGGGCATTACTCCACGAGGGCAGCGAAAGGGAAGGAGGAGCCGCGCTGACTCCGGGACAGCGCTGCGGGATGCGCTCGGGACCGGGACTGCTCAGGGCGTTAGTGAATGCTGCCCTCCCGCGGCCGCCGCACAGCACAGCACCGCGCCCCGAGCCTCTCAAACAAGCGCCAGCAAAAGAGCATTTCAACCCTTCAGCGCTGAACCCTCAAACGCAAGGGAGCTGGGTTTTACTTGACACTTAATTGTCCGGACCTGGGAAGTGGACCTAATGTGTAATCGAAGTAGCACCAGAACTGCTGGAACAGCCTGAGAAGAAGTCCGATTAAAAAAAGAGCCTGTAGAACCAACACACCATATTTTAGAGAGACCTTGAGAGGAGCAGTGTCGTAATTACAATTTCACTTTGCTAGTAAAATACAAGCTCTTTTGTGCTTTAAAGTAAGGACTTCGACATTTCTTATATATGAAGTACACAGCAGTCACCTTAACACCCATTCACATTCAAACAATCTTAATAATAAACCCACAGGGTTTTCCTAGTTACAATTGAGATCTGTTGACCTCAGACTAGGTTTCATTCTCCATCTTTCCCTTATCCCTAGCTAAATTCCTCTTCAATTCCACTCTGTGATGACAAATCCTGCTCAGTACCTGAGCTTGGAGATGCAGTTTGTTATTTTTCGGCAGGATGAAGATGTTTAATCGCCTATTGCTAAGTGGCCATGTTCTGAGAGGAGTGCATCTTCCACTAGACATTCAAAGCTCTTAAGAGATATTGGTTCAAATCTTGATTAAAGTCTTCCATAGAGATTCTTTTACTGCCTGCTAAAACTGTCTGGACTGTTTCATTATTTGACTGTTCTTTCAGAATACAAGACTTTTACATACTTGTCTCTATAGAAGATTGAGATTTCAGTTGTAAAGACAACGCTTCTAAAGAAATTTAGAGTCAGGTGATGTTGACTCTAAAGAGATTTCAGGGGAAGAACAAGGTGAAAATGAGTGTTAATGTTTGTTGGTAGTGATGTTAGGAAGTTTCTTACTCTGTGAAAAGTCATTAAGAATAAAGTAGCTCTTCTGTATAATCCAGGTGCACCTTATGAACACCAAAAGGGAGCTATGCACCTGGTTTGTAGAATAATGCAAATGCGCTACTTAAAATTGAAGGTTTGAGTTATCAGAACATCAAAAATGACAACATTTTTTACAACTTATTTGTTATGTGGGTGTGAAAGATGTTTACCAAAAGGTTCCAGGAAATTTCAAAAAACCTTTATGGAAGTTCACCTTCCACACCTCAAGGTTACAGAGCTGAGATTAAGGTTAAATACCTACAGTTTTAAAGATTAAAACCACAACAGGAGCAACAATTATTCTTGCAATCTCTTATAGAAGATTCCTCATCTGATGATCTCCTATTCAACACATTTTAAAACTGGTAAACTGTCATGTCTTTACCCCTATTAAAATAACTTATAGACGATATAAATGATTTATAGATGGATAACATGAAACCCCTATGATATAGTAGATATTTCACACCATTTCCAGTGTTTGAGACTTTCAATGGTGAAACCTTTCCTTCTCACACCTGAAGTCCCACAGAAATACAGGAACTACCACAATCAGTGGCAACAGGGGCAAGTATTCTTAATCCAACAGTGAGTAGCTCATTGCTTCAGGAGAACCTTCTAAGAACCCTGAAATCAACAGTTGTAAGGCAGTGCCTGCTTGCTAACTTGCTTTCTACATACTTCAGGCAGGCAACAAAAAGTATTCAGAAAAGGTATCATATATTTGTTTTCTTATTGGATTGTGCAGTAACAATCCCAGATATTTAAAATCTGTTAAGTAATCCAATTTTTCTTTCCCTGCGTACTAAAAACCATTTGCCATAGCTACACAGAAGGCTGGCCAAACAGAATCAAAAAATGATTCTCAGCTAAAAGGAATCCTTTCCACCTTTGCCCTCCCCACCTCCCCCAGCTGTCTCAACTCCATCCCTGCACACCCCCACCTTCCTCCCTCCTCTGTCATGGTCATCCTCACCATATAGAGTGAACCTCAGCCCTCCAGCTCAGTCCTGCCACAAACACCCATCTTCCCCAAAGAAACCCTCACCACTGAGCACCAAAACTTCACAGCCCTGCTTTCTTTCTTACAAGTACTTTAAAAGACAAAAATTTTTTTAGATTTTTTTGTACATATTGTTAGGAAGTCCACCATCGTTAAGCAATGCCAGGTGAACCAAAGGGGGCTTTGAAATATGTATCTCTTGTTACCTATCTCTGAGTCAACTTGTGGTGTGACCAGGCCCAAACCATTCTCTCAAGAAGAATAAAACAAAAACTTTCAATAAAATTAAAAGGAAAAAAAAATTTACGATCTTATTCTGAACATTTTGGTAATGTTTTTTCTGTTTATACTTTAGCTGTACCATATATAGCAGCTTCTAGGAGGGGCCAAAACCAAAGAGGTTTTTCCTTTTATTAAATGCCTGTTTCTTTTTCTGTGTGTTTGATGTATGTGTGAAACAATGTTGTCCAACAATAAGTGGAATTTTATTTTGCTGAGTTGTTCTAACAACTCTCCTAACTGCTGCTTTTTGCTTTAATTTTCAGTTGTTAATAAAAACTATTTTTTTGCTTTCTACAGCTTCTTGAGGAGCGGAGGTGGAGAGGGGAATGCTGAGCTCTTCTTCCTGGGATCCAGTGACAGGCTATGTTGGGATAGTTCCAAGCTGCACTAGGGGAGATTTAGACTGGACATTAGGAAGCCTTTCTTTACCAAGAGGGTGGTCAAACATTGGAAGAAGCTTCCTAGAGAGGTGGTTCATGCCCCAAGGCTGTCAGTCTTTAGGAGGCATTTGGAGAACGCCCTTAACAGCATACTTTAGTCAGCTCTGAGGTGGTCAGGCAGTTGGACTACACAAGTGTTGTAGGTCCCTTCCAAAGGAAATTGTCTATACTACAAACTCCTGATTTTTCACCTTCCTCTTCCATGTTTGCAATACATACACACTTAACTCCAATCCTATATGGTGCCTAGAGAATCATATATTTAAATGCTACAGAAAGGTGCAAAAGATAAGAAAAACTGAATCACATTTTTAATATTAGATTCCATCCAGGTATAGGTACCTACACAAAAAAAATTTGAAGAATCATCACTTTCTTCACAAGATAAAAATATCAGCAAGAACCTCCTCCTCCAGATTCATCATTAGGTAATTGTGTAACAGGACAAACAGAGATAAAGTACTTCAAGGGGAAGGTTTTTAAGACAAAGCCCTATTACTGACACCTCAGGCATATCACCAAAACCAAGCTAAGGTATCTACCTCTGCCAGCAGCTTTAGCACAGTGATATTAAGGAGCTTCAGTTTGCCTTCTATGCTAGATAGATGACAATTGTGTCTACTTTCCATATTTCACAGCTGAAAGTGCTTTGGAATAATTTATGGCTGTAGCTGTGCTTTTAGCAACATTGTACACTTCCTTGTTTTTCTTCAGTTTAAAAAAACCCCACCAATCTTCTGTTTTGGGACAGAATTATCCAGTAAAATAAGGAATGTGTTATAAAGCATTATATAGGGTGGGGAAGATTTTAAACTTTGGGAGAGTGAGCAAAGAACTATAAGATTCATTGTATACATCATCCCTCTATTTATATGTAAATCACATAGTCACAGCAATGTACTTAATCCAGGCACTGCATCAGCTAATAATATTCATGACGACTCCAGCTTCAGCAGTGTTCAATATTCTGAGAGCTACGTGACCTGAAGCAAATGAGAAGGGTGCCAGGAACACAATCTTCCCTGCAGCAGAGCCCGCGTTTCAATGATGAAAGATTAATCAGGGTTTACTTTGATAGGATTAGTGCTCAAGCACGAAACTCTGGTTCAGATCTCAGTACTATAGTGCATATCCTTCACCTTGATGGATCCTGTGCTGCCTTGTGTGTCAGGGAGAGGAGACAGGTCTGAGGCCTGACATATTTGGTCTGCGGTTGTGCACATCGGCAAGATAATACAGAAGAAGAGTCTATTGTTAGATAGTGGGATTAACTTCTATAAATGAAACTATGTATCAGTCACCTGGTGGGATTCCTCCTGGGAAAGGAGAAACAATTCATAATAGAGCTGCTGTTGGCATGGAGGTATGATCATAGGCCAACAGGACCTCATCTTGTGGGTTGGCCCCACATGAGGTGATGTTGAAACTGGCCATTCCTGAGGAGGAGATACAAGGTGTGGTCCTGGGGTGGAGGGGAGAGGACAACATGATGCATGACATTTTCATCCAGGGGATGCCCTGAAGTGCTGCCCTCCTGCCCCTCCTGCTCAGAAACCAAGCTCTATCTCCTTCTCCTGCTTGGCGGCTTCTCCAACATCCAGGGGCCAGTATGTGCTCGGCCAACCAATAAAATTGATTCGCTTTGCAATTCTAACTGTGTCATGAGTTTTCTGTGCATGGGCACCCTCCCAAACCTGTAACACCTTGTTAAAGTTACAAAAATCATCTTTCTGACTAATCTAAATGGCAGAACAACTTTTACTTATTAAAAAATCCCAAACCCTGACAGATAATTCAGAAAGGACAACCTCTCTTGAGAGGTTAGTGTTAACTTTAGAACTTGTGTTTTCATTCAATGCAAGAGTTTTAACTCCTTTGCAATTGTTTACTATATCACCTGATCATCTCTAGATTGCAGTATTTAGAGACAAGGCTCACATTTGACTATGTGCTGTCCAATGACTAGCACAACAGAAACTACTATAGCAAAACATGTGATTTTAAACCATTCCATCTGACTTGTACCGTGGAAGTCTTTGCTGGAGAATTTTAACTTTATAAGCAGACACTAGGAGCTGCTGAAATACCAGTTAAATCCCAAGATTCAGTTGCTACAGGGCTCTTGCATAGATTAGTAGCCCAAACAAGGACCTGTAAGGTAGTCAGGGAAATTATATCTCTAACTCTTTAGTGGGAACTAGCATCCTGGAGAAAACACACAGAAGAATTGCTTTGGTCAACTGTAGCCTTCAAAAAATAAACACTAAATGCATTTATATAGTGATGCTGCAAAATTGATTTTCCCTCAGGAACTTAAATGTTACTGTTAACCCTTGCACTTCATCTACCCAAATATTTAGGCTTTCTACAGATGAATATTTTTCCTTCTCCTCACTTCCCTTTCATCTTCCTCCCACTTGTCCTCTTCAGATGTGCATCATCTGAAATACATGTGGGTTTTTCAAACTCCTCTCTCTATAAGGCAATACATTGGCTTTCTCTTCTGCTCATTTTAACACCACTGTATCTCCTAAATTTTTCTCAGTCAAACAACATTATTAAAAACACTCTCAACAAATGAATGTATATACTTGCTTTTCCATTACAATATTTATAAGCAGTGATAATGAGTATCTGCCAGTCCCAAACTCCCATAAATTCCTTCAGGAACTGTCTATAAGAAATGATTTTCAGAGGCTTGGCTTTGCTGCTTCAACTTAAAATATTTTCTAATAAGCATAAGGCTTTTCTGATAAACTAAATTTTATATTGCTCATAGAAGCAATGCAGATAAATTTCTTACTTATGACATTTGTATTTCTACATCAATATCTCCTGAGTCCAGTTGTGTTCTTCCATTTTGACCTCTCAGCCACCATATGTTCTTAAAATCAACTTGTAATCACCAAATTTCTGAACGCCAAAGATAGAATGATATAGACCACATCAATTAACATTATCTCTATGGTTATGCCTAAATCTACTTTTTGGAAACATCAGTATTTGTAGGCAGAGAAACATTTTTATTTTGGCTTTCTTGACTATACACACCTCTCTAAAAAAAGGAGGAGAGCTCTATTACTTACAATGATAGCTTGAAGTGAGGCTCTAAAGAAGACCTTATTTTGCTTTTCCAACAACGCCCACCCTCTCTACTATGTTTTGGCTGTGTTCTCAGTTTTCATTTTCTACCATCTTAGAGATTTTTTTCCAATGAAAGCATAAAACTTGTGTCTGTGTTATGCACTTGCCCCATGTTTATGACACACCACAGCAAATGATATTTCCAAGGTTTATCATATCTACAGGATTGAAGATCACTTGAACGTACTTTTTCTATTACTTGAAAAATAATGTGTCATTTGTGTTAAACAACAGCATTTAATTAGCTGCAGTAATTTAGCTGTTAACACTTCATGGGTACACTAATTTTTTGTATATTAACCCACATTTCAAAAATAAATGTACATATACCTTCTAAGATGACTCTAACTTATAATACCTGGTTAGTAGTATTTTTATTGTATTTACCATCCCAGCAGAACAGGAAGGACTAAAGCACATAAAACAAGAATAAAAACTTTACCATTTTATCAGCATATTCAGGAAGGTCTATTAACATAGAAGTTTCACTTTTGTCAAAGTGCTACTGAAGCAGCTTGGAAAGGTATCTCATCCCAGTTTCCCTCATTTTCCATTTCTTAATTCCTTTGGATAGTACTTCTAAGGACCCTTAGCACTTACATCTGGAATAAAGCCAATTTCATTGAGGTGGTTACTCAGCTCTGGATCATGGAATGCAATCATCTGGGAAAATACCGTCAGGTACTCTGAAATGACAAATCCAAGACTGCTGTCAAAACACAAGCCACCACATGCTGCTACCTCACAACAGAGCTGTAGGAAAGGAAAGCCACTAATTTTAAACCTACACTAAAACAGCAAGTGAATATCACCACTGTGCTTGTTACCATTACATTCAATACTATGAAAGAAACATTTAATTTTTCTTCTTTAGTACTTCTCAGGGTGGATTTTTAAGAATGTTTTACTCGGCTCACACTTAGGTTGCAATGTATGCTTAACAAGCAAAGTTAAAAACTGTTTAGTAACCAGCAAGGAGAAACACCCACTATAAAAGATAAAATGTATTACATCTTCAGCCTGGCTTATTAGGTTGATGGGTACAATTTCATTAATTTGTCTAAATAACACTTGCTTTTAATTGGAAGAGAAGTACATAGGAAGAACAGCAGAACACAGGACAGTGACAGATTTCTCTCTCTGTTCTCCCCTTCTTCCAGTTTTGTCCACACTGTCACATACTCTGTTAGAAGTAAGATGAAGGGGCAATAACATTGCTATTT
>VZTN01021315.1:0-49792 GCA_013400515.1 Erpornis zantholeuca | reverse complement strand
GGCCGCGGCCGGCACCGCGGCGCAGGGGGGTCCCGCGTCCGTTTCGAGGAGGGCGCCGTGTTCTTGGCCGCCTGCTCCAGCGGCGACACCGAGGAGGTGAAGAGGCTGCTGGGCCGCGGCGCCCGCATCAACACCACCAACGTGGACGGGCTGACAGCCCTGCACCAGGTACCGGGCCGGGGGGCGGCCTGGCTGTGGGTGCCCTCAGTCAGCACCGGGCCGGGGGCCACAGCGGTACATGCAGCCCCGGCCGGGGGCGTTGGTAAACAAAGGGTTCAGTACGCTTTCCTCCGAGCCCCGTCCGGCGCGTTCAGCCTGTGTCAGAGCACAGACCGAGGTGCTTCCAGTCGGGCAGCGGGATGTTACCAACTTCTCAAAGGGTTATTAAGTAGGTTAATTAGCAAAATAAAGTGGGGGGCTGGCAGGGCTGCGGGCCTGGCCAGGTGGCCAATTTATTAATTTTTCCAAAACTTAGGATGTGATTGGGGCCTCCTGAAGTGGCAGCAGTACCGGGAAAATTTCCCTGGAGGAGTGCGGATTTTGCAAGGTCAGGAGTGTCTGGTCTGCTCCTGTGTTGTGTTTTATCAGAGTTGCCTTGAAACTCCCCAAACTGCTCCTTGGCAGAGAGTGCCTGCATGGCCGATAAGCAACGTAGATTCTATTAATACTCATCCAAATGTGAAGATGGTACAAAGTGGTCACAGGAACTGGCTGCAGAGCAGTAAAGCCTTGACTGTCAAGAAACATGTGCTGTGTTTCATCCGTAAACTGCTGCTCTTGTATAAATGAGCAAGAATGCGAGGGAACATGCAAACTTGCCAGCCTGGAATATTGGGAAACCTGTTGTCCAAGACTGATTGAGAATTTAGCAAGGCATATGAAATCAGTGTCCCAGATTGGTGCATCTGGTCAGTGAAATGAATCTGATTTGGATCCAGGCCAGCTTTGGGAAGAAAATTTTCTTAGCTCAAGGTAGTGTAGATTAAGCATGTAGTATAGCAACAGAGTGAGCAAAAAAAGCACAGTTCAGGAGTGACATCTGGAAGTAATGTGTTTGTAAAGAATAATGTGTTAACAGCACAAATAGCAGGACAGTTCTTGAGTTAATCAGCACTTCTTCTTTGCTTTACTGAAGCATTTGGGACATGTGCAAGGTAGTTCAGGAGCTTGCTTGTCAGGGAACAAGGGGCAGGGAGACATTCATTTTGGTTTGGACTTCCAAAAATAAGTTGTGAAGCAAAGAGCATGCAAGCTTATAGACTGTCGGGTTGAATAAGACCTCAGCTGGCAAAGCAGTGACCTTTGTAGTGGCTGGGCCTTTTTCTTGGTTATTTGTGGCGCTTGGTTATTTGTGGTATAGCAACAGTAAATAAATTGCTCTGCGTTAGTAACCTACAGTACAGTCTACATTTATTGTCACATAAAGAAGTAGTCCTCTAGACACTAGTAAGAACCACCTACTGAAAAGCTGGTTATTCAAAGCATTTTGACAGCCAAGAAGGCTGAATTTAAGGTGGATACATGGTAGAGTTGGGATGACTTCATGAGGGCTTTCTAGCCAGGATCGATTGCGATCCCCTCAGAAGGGTCTGGAGCTCCTGCTGATGTGGGTAATGTGAGGTATCTGGTGAAGGTGCTGGACTCCGACGACAGGCGATGAGCTCAGCAAGGTCATGCTCTTGGAGACCATGGCAAGCCATGTATTGACAGGCAGGCTGCAAATTGAATTCTGTGTACGTAAAGGATACAGAATTGTAACATATGTGCCTTAGGAGCACAGTATCGGGTGACACTGCCCAGTAACACCTAGGGCTTGATACTTGGAAGAGCACTGGGGTAAGTGAGCAGTAGAACAGATGCTGACAGTACCAGCCAGCTGCCTACATGAAATGTTTCTTCACAAACTTGACAGGAAGGGAGGGTGATCTTACTGTGATTGGAATAAAAACTTTGTTCCAATGTCCCATGGATGTAATAACACTTTTGCTGAAGAGTGACAAGATGTGCTTGCGCACCCAAACAGAACAAGCGCTGTTTTGTTAAAGGTTTTGCTGTGCATGTGTATCCTGAGTCTGTAAATCTCTGTCAGATGAAAATGTTTATTAGCTTGGTCAGAGAGGTCGTTATGAGTTCCTTTCACTGAACCTGTCTGAAATAGATTTGTTTTTGTCTTGCTTGGAGAATAATGCTGCCTATGGTAAAGTGTCAGCTGAGGCTGCTTTGGTTGGGGGCTCCCCAGAGGACTCATTTACAACTGGAATGATGTAGTACATGTGAGGATATTTAAATAACTTCTCTTAGTATTAGAAACACATTACATTACAGGGCAGATGGTAGTGACAGTCTGCTCTTGTTTAATACCTGTGCAACCAAATGGCCACTCAGTGAGGAAGGAAATCCTACACATTGAAAAGAGCCGGCTTTGTTGACAGAAAGATCAGGTAAAATATTTTCATTTGGTTAAAGAATTTAATATGTGAGACTTAAAGTGACACTTGCTTTGGATGAGCAGTCAGGTCTTTTTAGGTAATGGAAGGGTTAACAAAGTCAATTGACTTAATTTGTCAGAGTCGGCAGCTGCTCCCACAAAACCTAAGTCCAATCTTACAAATCTGGTTAGTTTGTTTGAAGAGCAGGATGGGCCCCAAATGTTGTGTGTGTTCACAAAGGTAAAATTACACTTTCTCTGGTATCTGGGCCACTGTGGCTAAGACCCATTGTATACTTGCTGTGTGAGAAGCTGGCTTGGCTATTTATAGCCACAAAGCTGTACTTCGAAAATAACCTTTTAAATTACAAGTGGTATTTCTGACCCTGCAGCCTGTGTCATTGCCCTCTTTGGAAGCATCAGGTGCAGCACAGACCTGCACCACAGCCAGTGTCTGGAACCTGTAGGGTGGCTTCAGCTGTGCTTCGTCTACTTCAGTGCCTGCAGAATGTTGCTGGATGAACACCAGTCCTGTATTTTCAATTATTAACTTAGACTATATTCACTGAATTATTTTTGACAATGGTTTTGTGTCTAATGCAGAATGGAAAGGGAGATATTAGTTAAATGTGAGTGAACATTTAGAAATCATCAAGAAAACTGCTACCAGTTGGTGAAATGAACTAGTGGCAGTTGAACTTCTCTAGTATTTGCAGGTGGTAGGAAATGGATAAGAACTGCTCCTCTGTCTCCTGGGTGACAGATAAAACCAAAGAGTAAACTTGTATGAAAATTGAGTCTTAAGGGAAAAACAATCTGCAGCTTCTAGTTGGGAAAGCATCTCCCAATGTAATAATAGCAATGCTTGTTTGTCTTCAAGGACTGGTTCACAAAGGATGACAGCAAAGATTGTTTTTCCTCTGTCTGTCCTTTGATGATTTACTCTCTGTTTCCCTTTGGCCTGTTCCAAGGAGAAGTGGGTTGCTCATGAAATAACTCCTGTGTCATTTACAGTACTCTGCAGTACCTTGGCGTTTGTTGTTCACTTTGTTTTCAGGTGCTGGGTGCCTGTGCTAATTCAGGAGCTGCTTCCTGAATAGTCAGGTACTTTGTGCGGTGACTCTAGGTTAGGTGGAGCCTGTTTGTTATTCTCAGTTTGTTATTCTCCCTTCTGAGCCAGAGCTGTAAAAGTGCAGGCATGTCTGGTTGCTTCTCAGAACTTTATAAAGTAGCATCCATATCAAAAGGCTTGGGCAATTTTCAGTTGCTGCGCAGCAAATTTGCCCATTCCTCATACAGATTATGTGCAGCCATAGCAAAGCAGGAAACTGCAGAATTTTTGGACAGTCCAGTTCTCCTCTCTGGACACAAAATTTCTTAATCACCGAAAGGTAGCAGCCAGTCTGTGCCTTGGAAGGTGAGGAGATAACACACCTTACAGTGGCGTGAAAACTCTGGAACGAATGTTCAGGTGCCCCATCTTTGGGGCATCACAGCTGTGCTTTAAGGTAGTTCAGCTTCTGATCTTTAAGTTGGTGATGATAGCATCATAAATCAGGCTGCATTTTTTAAGATTGGGTGGCTGCATTGCCTAAAAATACATTCATTCCTGGAATAGAAGGTTATCTAGGGAGAGTCATACCTTTCCCACCACCCTGTGCAGAGTTCCTTTCTGAAGGTGTTCTTCTGCCAGGAAAAATAGAAGTTGCAAGCTTCTTGTGCTGCATGTAACAATGCTCGTCAAAGTGAAACATGGCACTGTCAAAAATAGGGTTTATCACTAGGGTGAGTGAAGTGGGGTTTTTGGGTTTCAGTTATAAATGGGAATTCAGTAGCAAGTACCATCCCACAGTGCTCTGAATAAAGTGAGAGAGCTTGGAAGATGCCTACAATACACCAGAAATTTATTAGACTAAATAGTTAAAATCTGAAGTGCTGTTTTATCAACCTCATGCTTTTATCTTCTTCCTTTTGGCTTACTCAGTCCCTTTTCTGCCTCGATGTTCTGTCTCTGTGGGTTCAGTTGTCTGTCCCTTGCATCTCTATTTCCAAGCAATCTCCTGAGTGGGCAGAATTAACTCTAGCCTACACAAATTAACCTTGAGCTGCAGTTAGAGCCTGGGAGAGCTGCTACTCCTGGCAGCAGGGCAAGAAACTCCCCTGGTTTGGTTTGGGGCACTTTCAAGTGGTTGGTTTTGCTTCTGGAAACCAAAACCAACCACATAATTTACTCAATACTTGGTGCTTGGGAGGAAACTCTGCATTTTAGTAAGTAGATGGATATTTGGGAGGGGAAATGTGCATCTTCATTGCTTCCTTCTTCAGACTTCGTTTATTGTACCCAGTGATTCCATGTGTCAGGCTCCCCATAAACACTGGGCAAGGGAGCTGGTGGGATTTTCAGCAACACCTTCCTTCATGGCAACAACTGGAAGTGCTGACCCTGGTCCCTTAGTGCTGCCTCTGGAAAGGTTCTCATCTCCACTAGAGCTGCTGGGCAGTCTGGAGTTCTGGCCCCACATGGAAAGCTCATTTGGAAAGCAAAGGTATTTATGGGAAAGCTTGTTGTGCCTAATGTATGCTGAAAGCTTTCTGACTTGTGCAAATGAAATTCTTGAGTCTGCATCAGAGGTAGAGACAAGTTTTCCATGCTGCATACTTGTCTGAATCAACATGGTTTGATAAGATTGAAAGCCAGCTCAGCAAAAATGCAGGAATGAGCAATGAATGCAGTGCCTGGACAGTCCCTGCTCCATCAGCGCAGAGTCCTGCAGCTCCTGCTGGCATGGCTGAAAACATTGAGTACATTTATGTGCAGAATTCCCATCATCCTGGCATTATTTTTTGCAATTTATAATGCCTCTTGCTTATTTTAACGGGAGTGTTAGGCTGGGATCTGTTTCTGTTTCAAACAGTTTTAGAGATTTAGAATTCAGACTAGGTACTGTGAGGCTTGTGAGACATGGCAAGTGCTGTGTTTTGTAATACACTGAGATAATAACTGACTAATATTAAAATATTGGACTTCTGAGTTGGTATGCTGGTTCCCAATTGAGGATTATTATATACCATAAGTCAAAAAGGCCTGTCAGACTGTGCATGTTAGAGCAATCAGTTTTAAGAAGGCTGAGAGAGGGGAATATTACATAAGTGGTATTATAAATTGATACTTTATTCTTTCTAACTTTTGAATACAAATGAAGGCAGGTGGAGCATTAATATTTTGAAACATGTTTTTTTTTTTTTTTTTAAATTCTGTTTGTGCAGAGGGCAGGGGTAAAAAATGAAGAGAAACCCAGAGCCTTTCAGAGGAATGGTGGCTCCTGCTGTGCAGTGACAGGATCACCAACTGAGTGAACCGTTTGACTTAGTGATAATGGTATGGCCCCAGCACGGTGAGAGTGCCTAGTATAAATCCTGGGATCTGAGTCTGCAGTTTATTTTCAGCTGTCCTTCTGAAGGGAGGTGCCACAGCTGTCACTGCAATCTCCTTTCTTGGGCTACAGCAAACTGATCTGCATGGGGAGGAAAGGTGCAGCTCACCGGAGGAGCTTGGGCCAGTTTTCCCCAAGGAAAACTTCACTTGCTAAAAATTTTCAGACCAGACTGGACAGGGCTTTGAGCAGCCTGGTCCAGTGGAAGGTGTTCCTGTCTGTGGCAGGGTGTTCAGTGAAATGAACTCTAAGGTCCCATCCAACCCAAACCACCTTGTGATTCTATGAAGGAACAGCTTGGTGGGGATTTAGGTGCCTATTTTCATGGGGCTCACTTCAGCATGAATGGACTTAAGAACAAGCTCATGGTGAGTAAAGCCTGGCCAGGCCTGTGCAGAGATATTTCAAGCTGCTGTGAACTTGAAATGGAGGCAGTGGGACCCAGAGTATGGCTATGAGATGAAGCTCCAACCTGAAGCTTCAGGGACCTAAATTTGTTTCCTCCCTCCACTCCAGAGATGTCCCACCTCTTACTGTGGTGAAACACGACCTTTCTTAAATACTTAATTCTTAGAATGTTTTTCAGAGGAGATTTGCTTTTCTAGATTTCCAGGCTAGTGAGCACGATACCACACATTGCTAACAGCCAGATCCCGGGAGTCAGGCTTCTCTTTTCCCATCAAGCTGTTGACAATCAAGGACATCAGAATTCCTGATTTAGACACCTACATAATTTCTCATGACAGTTTTCATTCATAATAATTGCAACGTGTAGTACTTGCAAGTGATTTGTATTTTATGAAATACATCCATGTGTTCTCTTGTTAAATATTTTCCTGTTAAACAAATTTTGGAAAAATCAGTCTCCTTCCAGCTTTAAACTCTAAGTTTAAATATAGGCTTTGCTGATCTGAAAACAACCAAAATAACTGAAAACTTACTCTTTAAGAGTAAATGGTGTGATTCTTTTTTCTTTAATGCTAGGTTGTTTGGGATTTTTGTAGCTTGTCTCCTGTGGCTGGACAAAATAACTTCGTCAACTTGTAGGTGTCTCACTGGAAATGTTTCTAGAATACAATAAGCTGACCTTGCAGAGGGACACAAGCAGCTTCAGCATTGCTTTTCCAGCATTCAGCCTTGCTCATAAATCTTTGTGAGATGTACAGAATGCAGAGTGACCACCTGCCATTAGCTTTTTATGTGTCACTGCCTTTTCAGGGTAAAACTAAACCTGGTCCCCTGTCCAATCCCCCAAGCCGGAGCATTGATTTGCCACAGTGATTGCTCACCATCCATTTCTGGAATCTCTCTGAAGCTACCTCCTATTTATAATTTGTCATTCCCTGCTGTATCAGTTAATGTGATTTCATATCAAAGCCTGATGGTTTTTTACATCTGAAATAGTGTGATAGCAGCAAGTCCTAGTCCAGGCTTGTCTAAACACAAGTGATGGCTTAGTGAGGGGACTCCAGCAGTGGTTTAGGGAAGTGAGGTGACTGTGTGTGGGCTCTGCCCAAATTTAGCTTCTGTCTGTTTAGTTTGGACCTGTAAATAGAGTAGCATCACCCAGAGGAATGTAAACCAGCATGAAGCTGGTAGCGTCTGCACAGGGAGCTGCTCCCAGCTCACCACACGGGCTTTGTGCTTGAATTGAAGCATCCAGAAGTGCTGCTGGTTTCATTCTGAAGTCAACATATGAAACATCTTCATCTTTCAGGATTTCAATTCATATGGATTGTCAGTCTTACCCAAAACAACTATTAATTATGAATTATCTTGAGTGACAACTGTAAAAAGGGGAAACTTTTATAAAAAAGCAGCTTTTACACAGGCAGATAACAATAGGACAAGGGGGAACAGTTTTAAGCTAGAAGTGAAGAGGTTTAGGTTGAATATTGGGAAAAAAAATCTTCCCTTTGAGGATGGGGAGGCCCTGGCACAAGTTGCCCAGAGAGGCTGTGGCTGCTGCATGCCTGGAAGTGTCCAGGGCCAGGCTGGGCTAGTGGAAGGTGCCCCTGCCCATGGCAGGGGATGGAACTGGACGAGCTTGTCCCTTCAAACCCAAACCAGCCTGGGACTCTATGATCTCTGACAATTTGATACTTTATGTGAGATACTTAAATAGGGATTTCCCCCTTGGAAGATTGGTGGAACAGGGGAACTCTGACCCAGCTGGCTGTGAGTAAAGAGGCTTGCTTTAATTATTTTAGTACACCCAAACATATATATGTATGTATGTATATGTATATATTTATGTCATTGCTCTGAATTACATCATTAGCAGAGACCCCGCCTGTGCCAACAGAAAACATCAGAATATTTACCTTAAATACTGTTGTGGTACTGCAGGATGAAATGTTCTAGATTTTTATCTAATAAGCCATTCTTTCTACCCCATTTGCTCTGTGGTTTCTCTAAGTGAGATGATACACTCAGCGTAGACAGGTTTGTTTTTTTTGTGGATAACAACTAACTCTGAGTAACTGGTTGCATTAGCAGAACCAACACATGTCCAGGAAGAGGTGCACATCCTGAGCCTGGGCAGGAGTCTGACTGCACCAGGTCAGCCGCACAAACACTTCACACTTGCCAAGTGTCTGACTTAATTTCTTTTTTTTTCAAGTGCTGTGAACATGCCAGTAGTAGTTTCTGTGCTAGTGTGTTGGGGCAGGTGGGTGGTCAAGTGCCGCAGCCTGCCCGGAAGCATCTCATAATGAAGTCGCTCGGTTGGTGCCACACACCAAAGACACACACACACGCCAGATAGCTTCTTATATGGATGATGGCAAAGAGGCAGAAAGGGTCCTCGTTTGGAGTTCCATGGGAGGGTTTACTGCAGCCACATGTGTGAAGAGATCCAGGGACAAGAACTGAGAACAATGGAGGGTCCAGGTTTAAGTATGGGGGAGCACTAGGGGCGGAGAGAGCGTCAGGGACCAATGGTCAGGGGGAACATAGGTGAGACCAGGGCGAGGGTGCCAGTAAGGAAGCAGTGAGGGAGTGGCTGAGGAGCAAGGGCCATTGGGGAGTCAGGGAAGGGAGAACATTCTGGGGCAGGAGCATAAATGGGAGAAAAGGGGCAGGGAGGCCAATGGGCCAACCAGGGAAGCAAAACTGGGGTGCATGAACATAACGCAGCAAAGGATCATGGGGAGAGGTCTTTTTGTCTCCGTAACTTTGGAGCAACTTTCAGGGACCAACCTCCCAGGGGGCTCCAGTGTCATCCTGACCAGGGGGCTTATTGGCCACCACACTGGTGAACCCCAGGGCCTTATGTGAGCCTTTTAATGAATATAACAAGTGATGCTGGTATGACTGACACGTTGCATTTTGGCGTTACCAAAAAATATTGCACTGGCCAAGATGCTTTCAAAGCAACTTGATGGCAGTGAAATGCTACATTCTAGCCTATTACCAGATCATCCTCCATTTTTTATGCAAGATGTGGGTTTTAAGAGCCTGCAGCAAATACTTCAATCAGAATTATGAATTCTGGGCTGAAATAGCTCTCTAGAACAGAGGTAGAAAGAGCTGCTGACCTGCTTCCAAAGGAGACAGCATCTGGGTTAAACCTTCAAAGCTGGTTCCATCACTTGATTCTGGCTTTCAGTTCTTCCCTGGCTTCATGCTCCTTCCCGGTGTTCTCAGGAAGCTGACTGATGTGCTCCATGTTTCAGCCAGCTTGACTTAGTGTGGGCTGATGTTCTCATCGTACCTTTTAGGGGAATCTGTGTACTCTGTAAGGCTTTGAAAGGTAGAAGTTGTGTTCAAAGGGACTGTTTCAAAGACTTTTGAGAGGCAGAAAGTCACTGTTGAGTTGGAGAGTCTCTTCCAGACACTTATGTGGATAGGCCACAGAAGCAGCTTATTGTGACTGTCTGGCCTCTGTCTCCTTGCTCTCCCTGAGAGCTTGGCAGGTCATTTTCTGCAGAGCTGCTTTACAGCCAGCTGCCCCAGTCTGTTCTGGTGCAAGGGCTCATTCTGTTCTGGAGCAGGACACTGTTTGCCTCTGTTGTCCTTCATAAATCCTCCATCAGGGCCTTTTTCCAGCCTGTGTAAGTCCCTCTGAGAAGGATCTGCTGCCCCAGCCATGCCAGCAGTTTGATATCATCTACAGACTTTGTGAGAGTGCTCTCTGTCCCATAATTGGTGTTAATCAAGTTTATTAATGAAGACATGGATTTGTATTGACCCCATATCAGCCCTGAGAGATGCTGCTGGTAATCAGCTGCTGGCTGGACTTTGTACAGCTGCTCACCTTTTGAGCCTGATATTCTTGCCAACATCAGTCATCTGCTTCTGCAGTCGAGCTCCTTCCTGTTGAAAACATTGCCATAGATGGTGTCAAAAGTGTTCCACACTTGGTCTCCTGTCCTCCCTGCAGGTAGCTTGGAGGGCAGTCAAGTTAGGCAAGGTTTGGCACAGGTAAATCCACACTGGCTGTTCCACCTCCACCTCCTGCTGGAAATGGCTGTCAGGAAGATGTACTACACAGCCTTTCCAGGGGCTACAGTGAGACTGAGAGGTCCAGTGTTCCCTGGATCCTTCTTAAGGTGGTGGGGTGGTTGCATGTCATCAGGCTTCCCTTTGTCACCACGGCCTTTGAAAGTTGACAGTGACTTACACTGGCATCAACCAGCTCCTTCTGCATCCCACCTGGTCTCAAAGTGGTCCATCATCATTCCTTCCCCCCATTCCCAGGGTCGAGGCTCTGGTGCTGCTCAGTGGAGCTAGTGAGAGAAGTCTGTGCTTCCTGGGAACTGCGCTTAGTCTGTTCCCTTGAGCACATGTCCTTCTTGTTGGACCAGGGCTGTCATCCTGAGCACTGCTGGAGTTGTGGGCCTGCAGGAAGCTTCAGGATACTTGCCTGTCGCTCTTTGTAGTGAATGTCAGACATTCCTAGAATCACAGAACTATGGAATGGTTTGGGTTGGAGGGACCCTTAAAGATCATCTTGTTTCAGCCATGGCAGGGACATTTTCCACTAAACCAGGTTGTTCAAAGCCCTATTCAACCTGGCCTTGGACACTTCCAGGGTTGGGACACTCCTGTGAACACAAGCTAGCCATTCCTAGGCCATTTTCCTCATTTCCTTATCTCCCTGATTTTCCCCTCCCCCAGCCCTGCCTGCTATTCCCCCCTTCTAGAAAATGTAAGTTTCATGGTGAAGTCCCTGCCAGGAGGGAAATAGGAGATGTTCTTTCCACCTGACTCGTCTCTTAGCTCTTCAGCATTTGGTCCTGCAGAACACAACCAGTGAGCAGTTGCTGTTGTCTCCTACCTGTGGTGCCTTGCCTACTTTTTGGAGCAAACCTGCATAGCGACTTCAACAATTCCAAATGGCTTGTCTGTCAGCAGCGGTTCGGTTCTAAGGTGTGTCGTGACCTCTTTTCTTCAGGAGCAGGCACGCAATCAGAAGTGCTGTCAGGTCATGTCTCTCAAGAGAGATGATGACTGTGGATTTCTGTTTTCTACTACCACTTTGGTAAATGCTTCTACCCCATCCTGCAGCACAGACATCAGTGGCTCTTAAGGCTGGATGTATTCTCTTATTGAACTTGGCTGTCTTAATTTTATTAATGGGCTTAGCAATTCCTTCCAGTTGCTGAGGAATGCTTCTCGCTGCTCCAGTGTGCTGACACTGTAGGAAATGCTATGAAGCTGAATATACATTTTTAGCTTGTGAGCCCACTTTAGTGGAGCCCTTTCTACTTTGAGTCCAGCTACCAATTTAATCACTGCTGCACTTCAAGTATTAACTGTTGCTCAGTGCCATCTGAATTTGGAGAGGGGATGCAGGAGGCACCAGGTAGGGCCTGAGCTCTGGAGAGAATGCATAGCCTGTGTGTGATGGCTGCTCAAGACTGAACAGCCATGAGTCAGCAGGCTCAGCTTGGTCCTTGCAAAAAAGAATGTCTTAGTCCCACTTTGCTTTACCTCAGCACTCCATGGGCTTGTGACAAGTCAGTCCCGTGTGCCCAACTGACGCAAGTGCCACCCTGGGGAGCTGGGTTTGAGAAGCTTTGAGTGCCAAAGCTTGGTGCAGGCAAAGCCCTGCTCCTGCCAGCTGGTGAGGAAACTGGGCTGGTAGGTAGGAGTCAGCGGCTCCAGTGGTTTGGAGAACAGCAAGCAGGGCAGTGAGGGGAGAGCAGGGCTTGGCAGCTCAGTCCCTCCCTTGGACTAAGTGGAAACGCTTCTGGCTAGGAGGGGAAGGAACCAGTGAGGATAACAGCCCTGTTTGACAGCTTGTGGCTCTGTGTTCCTTTGGATAGTCCTGGGTGGGACTGTTTGTTTGCTGTTCTTGGGCAGTTCCACCGTGTGCTGGCTGCTCTGCATCCCCAGGGTATGTGTGCTCCTTCAGGGCTGCCCAGATGCTTTCTGGACCAAAGTGCTGCTCTGGGGGTTTGAACTGCCCTGGAGCTGTTGAGCTTGTTGCCAGGCCCTATGTCACTTGCCTACTCACTGCCATTTGTTTCCCAGACCCTCTGTCACTTCTCTTAATCAAATTAATTAGTGGAAGGCTGAAAGGCAGTAGAGTTCCCACCAGGTCCTCAGGGGCTTCACTTTTCACCCAGGTGCCCTGGGGGCCAAGAAGGCCAGTGGTGTCCTGGGGTGCATTGGGAAGAGCATTCCCAGCAGGTCAGGTAGATCATACCCCTCTACCCAGCCTTGGTGAGGCACATTTGGAGTGTTGTGTCCAGGTCTGGACTCCTTAAGACAGAAGGAAACTGGAGCTCCTGGAGTGGGGCCAGTGGAGGCTGTGGAGATGAGGAAGGGCCTGGAGATCTCCCTGCCCAGGAAAGGCTGAGGGAGCTGGGGCTATTCAGCCTCTGGACGAGACAGCTGAGATAGGATCTCATTCCTGTGTGTCAGTGTCTTCAGGGAGAGCTCGGAGCAGGGCCCAGGCTCTGTTCCCTGGGGCCCAGCACTGGCACAAGCACTGCCATGTGCTCTGGCATGACCCTGCCTGAGCAGGGAGGTGGGACCAGATGAGCCACTGGGGTCTCTTTCCAACCTGACCCATCCTGTAATTCTGTGATCCTCAGTGTGATCTGAGATACTGCTGTAGACAGAGGTACTCAGGTATTGGTGTGTCAGCCCTCTGTGCAAAGGCTCTGGGCATGAACCTTCCAAATGTTGGGTTAGATCACCCACACCTCTCCTGAGGTTCGCACTCCTTCCCTATTCCCACACACATGGATCTGGTGTATGGGGAGAGGTGGGTGCAGGAGGACGAGTGTATTTGCTGCAGACAAATACTGCAAACATCTACATAATGGACCTATGAAACAGGACTTCAGTAAAGAAAATTGAAAAGTGATTATTTAGTGGAATTTAAATCCTAATTATTTCAAAACTGAAATAATGATATATTATTCCTTGTGACATATCATCTTTTATATGTTGTGGCCTGTGTGTATTCTCCTCTCTATCATAAATTGCTATAATAGGTACGTGCTCTATTCAGGGAGCACACAGAGTCCATTTTTGGGGGTTTTTTTGGGAGTGTATTGGGAGAATCTGAGTCTTGGATACAGCTCAACAAAATAGTTTCAAATCACAAATCTGTCTCAGGTTTGGCATTGTGTGCTGAATAGTTTTGTAGTGTTTCTTAGTGATACCAGGGCTGCGTGCCTTCAGTCTTTCCTGTACAAAGATCTCTTAAGATAAAAAACTAAAATTCAGCTTTCCCAAGTTGCAGTATTGACAGAAGAGGTTCCAGAACTGCTCAGACAAATAAAAAGTGTCAGGTCTTCAGCATCAGCTGGAACTGGCACATGAAGTAAGTGAGCTATTGTCCATTGTGTATAATGTATCATGTAAAGCAGTTACCAGGGATGTCAGCAGGAAGTGACAGTTTCCAAAATGGACTCCAAGAAAAACCTGGAAAGTGATGAACCCAAAGCAGGCAACAAGTATGTAGAGAGGAGAAATCTGGTGGCAATAGTATGTGTGGGTTTGCAAAACACTTTTGACAACATCCCTCTGTGGAAGCTATAAGAAATAAAGCTGTTGTGAAATAAAGAGATCTTATTGATTAATTACTGTCTGCAAGAGAGAAAACAAAGGCTGGCAATAAAGGATCTGTTTGCAGGAGGAAGGAGCGTTATCCTGCACATCTTCTCTGGAGTCTGTGTTGCTCTGTACACCTTTATGTGAGCCAGGAAGGGAAATACAGAGCAATGTCACAGTTTGCAAAGGCTCCTGCACAGTCTGGATAATGAAGTGTGACCTGGCCTTGAAGGGTGTCAATATTGGCTGATTTGCTGATAGAATGGCTGGCAAAATTTGGTCTGTAAATGGGGAGTAATGTTTATGGGGAAACAGTGGCTTCCAATCCAGCTGTCACAGGTTGGAAAAGCTTGTATTGTGCCTGTGTGTAGATTAGTATGTGCAGTTCTCTTTCTACCATTGCAAAAAAAAAAAAAACATAGTTAAGGGAAAGAGATGGGAAATAACAGCAAGGGGATCAAAGTTATGGATTGGTTTCTATACCAGGAAAGAACAAAACTTCTGGAATTCCTTCTGCCTGACAGAAAGCCACAAGCACGGATATGATAAAGGTATCCAAAATTATATGTAAAATGGCATTAGGGAAGTTCGGTTTTTCCCATAAGGAAGAATTTAAGGACATCAGGGTTTAAAAAAAAATACTTTTTCTCATCCAGTATAAAATTCAGCTGTGGAACTAATTGTTTTAGGACACAGCTTATGCCAAAAGCTTTGATGTGTTCAGAATCTGCGTGGTGGGTAAAATTCTAACTGTGTAAGTTAAGGTCTGGACTGGCAGGCTCTAGGATAGGTCGAAGATATAAAGAGCAATTAAAAAAACATTATTTATTGCAGATGAGAGTCAGGAAGGGAAAATAAGATGTGGGGGAAACTAGTAAGGCAAAAAACCTTCACAAATGTTAAAGGAAAAGTTTTAAAATCCAGTGCGTTTTAGAGGGCTCACAATGCTGTCTTGCAGAAATGGTGGCAATTCTGCTTTGTGTTTAGTGGGCAATTTTATTGAATTTCTGGGTAATTTGCTGCAGTGGCATGAAGATTATATTTCATAGTGTCCTCTAAACTAGAAAGAATATGTATATGTGTGGGATATCACCTTGCTAATCCAGGAGGTTTTGAGCATATTTCTATTACTGGCTCTTAGTAGCCTGAACTGATGACTGACTGAACACAGTGTCGAGGTGTTCATGCAAGGGATGGTTTTCCTTTTCTTCATCATCTGCACTGGCTTTTCATTTTTGGATGACTGACAAACAGAATTTGACCTTCACAGCCCTAAATGGTTTGTCTTTTAAATGAGTATCACTTGAGTCATTCTGAACAAGCATTCCCTCGTGCTGAAAAAGATAAGTGGTAAATGTGTCTGTCTCTTGATGAGAGACTTCGGAGCTATGCCAGCCTGTACAGCAACAGAGCCAGGGTTTGAACTTCAGAGCATATTGCACAAGTTATTTTTGTTCCCTTATATTAATAGCTGCTATAGAAGGAGCCCTGTGCTTATGGCCAAATCCTGTCTTACAGTTACTCTGAGTATTGGCTTCTCTACATCTACATCAGTCTTCAAAATCCATTCTTTTCCATTTAGTTTAGGTGCTGTTAACCTATAGGAAAATTGTTCCATGTTGCAGAAAGTGAACAAGGAACAAAGAATTGATTATAGCTCTTGGGAGGGGATCCATGTGCTGACAGCACACCCAGCTTCCTGCAAATTGTGCTTGAGATTTAAATTCAAGCCCCAGCCTAAACAAGAACTCCTGCGTCTTTTAAATTACAGTGTTGTGGTGATGAAACAAACCTTCAGAGTCTTGGAGATTTGGGGATATCTGTTGTTGACAAAGCTACTAGCTTCTTTTTAAAATTTCTTTGTTTTAAATGTAGATTCATGGAACCATTACGTTTGGAAAAGACTTCTAAGACATCATCTCCAGCCTTTGACCAACCATCCTGTCAGCCAGACCAGAGCACTGAGTGCCTTGTCCAGTTGGTCCTTAAACACCTCCAGGAGTGGGGACTCCACCACCTCTCTGGGCAGCCCCTTCCAATGCCTGACCACACTTTCTGTGGAGAAATCGTTCCTGATGTCCAACCTGAACCTCCCCTGGTACAGCTTGAGGCTGTTTCCTCTTGTCCTGTCTCTTGCTGCCTGGGAGAGGAGGTCGACCCCTGTCCTGCTAATGTGTTGCTCTAGCCTGGTCTCAGTCTCTAACCATTTACCCCTTCTCCAGTTTGTCTAAACTGATTTCCTAGTGCTTTGGCGTCTTGGAGCAGTGCTTGGATAGTTCTCCTTCTGTGGTAGGATGTAAAGCTGTACCTCTTCTGCAGCCACGTGTTTGGCGTTTTGCGGTTTGTCCACAAACCAGACTGGGCTGTCTCGGTGGTGAGGGCAGATGGCTGCTGTTGGAGAGTTCCAGACATGGCTGGAAGAGGTCACAGAAACCCTTCTAGTTTAGTCCTCTGCACCCTGATAAACATGACCAGGTTTATCGGAGCTTTTTAGAAAAGACAGTTAATGAATCCCTTCCTAAACATCATCACAAAATGCTTGTCAGCACCTCCCCCAGAAGCCGAGCAGCCCCAGTGCCTGGCAGGCTCAGCTGAAACCATGGATGATGTGCTTCCTGCAGCACCCCACTGAGTCATTCAGCCAGCCCTCAATTACCTGCTGGGGATGGAGAGGAGGGCATGGAAATGCTAGATGAGAAGTAATGGTATCAGTCACTGATGCTATAACAACATATTAGTGAATGCTGCATTGGAAGACAGAGACCCCGAGGATGCAGCGTGGGAGCTGTCAGAGCCAGCATGGAGCCAGTGTGTGCTGCAGCACAGCAGTGCTGGGGCTGCTCTCACCTCCTCAGTGCTGTGTCCTTTATGTTCTTGTTTTGCCTTTAGATGCTGCCACCTAAATGTAGGAATATTCATATTTTGTTTCATTGTAAGAATGTTTATGAGAGACATTGTTTATGAAAGGCTGGGCTCTGCTCTCTGGAGCTCTTTACCTTCTCTGTTTTGGTTTCATCTCATACCAGTAAAACGTGATCTCTGATTCTCTTTTTGCTGAACAGGAGGGTCAGAGCTGGGCCTCATTAGTCTGTGCTGATGAGACTTTTGAAGGAGTGTTCTCACAGGCTCAGGGAATTGCAGGCTGTGGATTCCCTACCCAGCCCCATCCCTGCTGTGTGGGTCGGGGTAGCAGCTGTGGGAAGCAAATGTGGAACAAATGTCCTGGTTTTCCCCAAACATTTTACAGCTTGTTCTCTTTTTATCTTTCTGGAATCTTCTTCAGCCAGGTTTTTTTTTTTTTTCCCCCAAGTAGTTTATTTCTGTGGTACCCTACAAATAGTATAAACCATATTTGTGATGCCACAAAAATCCATAAGGAGTGCTGTTGGAAAATGGTGTAAGTTGTTTGGGTTTTTTGTTTTGGAGTAGGTTTTGTTTCTTGTTTTGTTTTTTCATTTTTTAAACTGAGGTTTTTCTCATTCATGTCCCATTCTTGTCTCTTGTATCTTTTTCAGTTGTGGAGACTAGAATTTCTTATGATACTGAAAATCTGGTGCATTATATAGAGGCCTAATGATATTTTATGGTTTGTTTTGTTCCACTCCAAGTAATTTCTAGAATTTGCTTTGATTTCTGAGCTTGGAGCTGATATTTTCCTACAGCTATTTGTAATAATCCTAAGAGCTTTTCCCTGAACTCAGTAATAAGCTCAGAGCCTTTCATTTTGTTGCAGGATGTTAGGTGTATTTTGTGCCTGTGACTCACTTTACAGTGATCTGCATTGCATTTCATCTGCTGTTTTATCAGCAGTTGTTCAGTACTTTAAGATTCTTCAGGTTTGTCCTTTGCTTTACCTCTTGAATAGTTTCACCAACAAACTTCACCTCACTGATCACCTCATCTTCCAGGTCTTTTATGTAGCACATTTGGTAGCACAGCCTTTGAGGGAGAGCTTTCTGCAGAGCTCTCCAGGAAGAAGATCTATCACATATTCTGGTCTCCACATCATGAAAATACATTTCACTGTTCAAGGATCTTCCCTCTTACCTGGGCAACTCAGTGGCTTCAGGAGCCACAGTGAGGGGCCTGGTGAGAATCCTTTAGAAAGTCTCTGTGGATAGACTGCTAGAATCTCTGGAATTGGAAGGGACACACAAGGGTCATCAAGTCCATGCCCTGGCTCTGCACAGGACAGCCCAAAAAATCACGTAATGAATCTGAGGTGAATGTCATGTATCATCTGCATCTGCCTTGTCTTCATTCTTATTTACCTTTCAAAAGACTCCAGTGGCTTTCTGTCACATTACTTCCCTCTGTAGAAGCCTTGGTGAATCTTTTCCAAAATATCACTATTTCTTACACATCTGCTCTTCTGCATTGTACCATCCACTAATGTGACGCCAGCAGCTTGGTGATTCTTTGGTTTGGTGAAATCTTCCCCTTTCTCCATTCCAGGAGTTTCCTCACTTCTCAGTCACTCCTTCTTTGCATCTTCTTAGCCACATAGTGACACACTTGCTGTTTGTCCATTTGTCTGGTGCTACACCAGGGGAGGGTTAGGCTGGATATCAGGGAAAGGTTCTTTCCCCCAGAGGGTGCTGGGCACTGCCGAGGCTCCCCGGGGAATGTCCCAGCCCTGAGGCTGCCAGAGCTCCAGGAGCGTTTGGGCAGCGCTAACAGGGATGCCCAGGGTGGGCTTGGGGTGTGTGTACAGGGCCAGGGGCTGGACTGGATGATCCTCATGGGTCCCTTCCAGCTCAGAAGATTCCATGATTCTGGTACACGTAGCCTTGACATGGTTTCCAGGACTGCTGCTCAGGCACTCCTGCTACCCAAGCAATCCTGCTGTCCAGCTCCTGTTCAAAGCCATTGAGTTTTTGGAGCCTCCCCTGGCTGTGCACCTGCTGTGCCTTCAGCAGGTAACTCACCTGCATCCCATGGCCATCACCACCGTTGTGCCTGAAATCCACCTGCTCATGGCCTTGATCTGGCTTCAAGCTGGGAACTCAGCCTGCAACCAGGGGTGCATCCATGGTCTTGGGATCAGCAGTCATATTCCACTGAGACCAACCCAGGATTGCTCTCCCAAGGATCATTTCAGTGCTTCCTCCTGTGAGCTCTTCCTTCACAGCTGGCACAGAGATGGGACTGCATTGGGATCCCTCTGAAAGTCTTCCTGTGTGATGCTCTTTGTGTCTCTTCACTCTTCAGCAGAAAAAACATAGAATCATGAAATTATTTGGGTTGGAAGGAGACCTTGAAGACCCACATAGTTCCAACCCCCTCTGCCATGGGCAGGCCCAGGTTGCACACAGCCTCATGCAGCTTGGCATTGAACACACCCCCAGGGGTGGGACATCCACAACTTCCCTGGGCTACCTGTGCCAGGGCCTCACCTCCCTCACAGTAAATAATTTTTTCTTCATATTAATCTAAACCTGCCCTCTTTCAATTTGAACCCATTCCCCCTTGTCCTGTCACTACATACTCTCGGAAATAGTCTTGCCCCATCTTTCCTGTAAATTCCCATAAGGCACTGGAAGGCAACAATTAGGTCACTCTGAAGCCTTCTCTTTTCCAGGCTGAACAATCCCAATTCTCTCAGCTGTTCCTCATAGGAGAAGTACTCCATCCCTCTGATTAACTTGGTGGCTTTGTCTGGACTGGGATGATCCACTCAGATGAGAGATTGTTCCATGCCTCTGGCAGCTGGGCTTTGTTGACAAACCTCGCCCTCTCCTGAATTTTCCTGTTCACCAACCAGGTTGTAGTATGCTATTCCTGAGGATTTCCTGTGCCACTCACCTGCAGGGCAGACTCAGGAGACACAGTGCAATAAACAGAGAATTCACCATCCTCCAGCTGGGCTTCCACCAGGTTTTTATTTACTTCAGGGGTGAGTAAGTGCTCTAGTTTACCTGTAAGCCCAGGCAGCTACCTGGCTGGTGCTCCTGGTGGTTACAGAGAGGAAGAGTTTGCTCCCTTCCAGCCCTCCCTTTGTTGGATGCATTAATTGCTCTGACCATTTCTGGCTGTGACCTTTTTTCAGCATCTGCCATCCGTGTGACGCTGTGGAAGTCCTGTGAGGGCACTCAGTCAGAGTTCGCAGCAGGCTGCCAGGACCTCAGCCATGCAGGGCATGTGCACAGCACTGAGGCAGTAACTGGGTTTATGTTACTCTGAGGAAAACATAAAAGTTTGTGTCAGGTCTGTATTTCTTTGATCACGGAGACCACAGTTCCTGATTAGACTTGTGCCACTGGGGAAAGCTGACACCTTAGTTATGTCCATCTTTCAAACTACCAAGATATCTGGTGTCATGCTCTTAGAAGGGGCAGTGCATGGCCACATCCTTGGCACACTCAGCTACCCTGTGAGAGTCTCACAGGGCAGTCAAGCAGTTCCTGTCCCTCTGCATTGACCTTATTCCACAGGTCATTTTCTTTTAACAGCTCAGTGCTCTCTGTACCATGTTGGCCACCACGTCTCTTTTCCATGGACATCACCAGAATGGAGTTCCTGCCCTTTCTTTGGACTGCTGATGGCAGCAGGAGGGGAAATGTGCTCAGAAACTACCAGTGAAGGACTTTGTTACTGGTGGCTGTGCTGAGATTTGCTTTTGTTTGCTTCTCACAGGAGTAAAAAAACCCAAAGGCAGCCCTAACAGTGTCAATTGATTTCTTTTTCTTCTTTTTTTTTTCCTGTGAGTAAAGGCAAGTGTAAATGAGCTCTGCCTGAAAATGTGGTTGGCATTTGAAAACTCATACAAATTGGATCCTCAAACATATGTACTTTTCCAGTATTGGGAGTTCTTAAAAAGTTTTTACCTCTGCTCTGGAGCTGGGCTGGAGAGCTGGGGGTGTTCGGCCTGGAGAAAAGAAGGCTAAGAGACTTTAGAGCTCCTTCCAGTGCCTAAAGGGTCTCCAAGAGAGCTGGAGAGGGACTTTGGACAAGGGCCTGGAATGTCAGGACAAGGGGGAATGGCTTTCCACTGCCCGAAGGTAGGGTTAGATGGGATGCTGGGAGGGTGGGGAGGCCCTGGCACAGGGTACCCAGAGAAGCTGTGGCTGCCCTATCTCTGGAAGTGTCCAAGACCAGGTTGGATGGGGCTTGGAGCAACCTGGGCTAATGGAAGGTGTCCCTGCCATGCCTCTCCTGGACCACCTTTAGGCACTGGAAAGAGCTCTAAGGTCTCCCTGGAGCCTTCTCTTCTCCAGGCTGAACACCCCCAGCTCTCCCAGCCTGACTTCAGAGCAGGAGGGCTCCAGAGCTTTAAGTTCCCTTCAAACCCAAACTAGTCTGGGATTCTGTGAAGGGATGTGCAGACTCTGTCATAGGACCATGAACTCCTTTGTTCTGTGTTCTCCTTTACCTGCTACACTAAAAATGCAGCTGTAATCCAGGCCTAAATTGCTATGTTTAGATAGGTTTATTTGCTGTGTTTTGGGAAAGCATCTAGCTTAACTTCTGCTGTAATATCTAATTTTATCAAGGTTTCAGCACCATTTAAAAGAAAACATTTCCTTAAAGCTGCACTGTGGTAAGTGATGTTGCAAATCCCAGTGATGGCACTGGAAGTGGAAATGCTGCAAAATCGTAGCTGAGGGCCTGTCAGGAATAGTGTGGAATCACTTTATTTTTAGAAAGGTTTTTTTATCCAGCCCCTTCTTTGTCAGCTCCATCATTTGTTATGCTTCAAAAAAAATTCTGTGTCCTCTAATTGATGTGAAGCCTTTTCTTGCTGGGAATAGTAACTGGCAGTTGAGCCATAGTGGATGCCAGGCTCTTGGTCAGGTGTGGGCAGGAAGAGTGGCAAAGCTTATAAAATCCCCTTGTTTGCTTGGCTGAGAAGGCTCTGAGTGGCACAGCACTGGAAAGCGCCCAAGCAAGCTCCCACATGTCTGTCTGGTGATGATTTTTGCATCTAGGAGCGCAAGGACTGATCCTTAGAGAGGTTTAAGCCACTGAATATATGACTGCAAAGTAGAAGATTTAAACTTTCCTGCACACTGCAGACTGGAAAGGAATAAATAGAATTACTGACTGTATATTTTTCTTTTTATATACCATCTTCTTTTTTCTGGTCACAAAGGTGAGATTCACATCTTGAAACAAAACTTGGTGTGGCTGCAAGATGGCAAGGCATGGATGTGCACAGAAACCAAGGGCCTGACAGTTTGTGAATAAACTGACAATGAATCCCTCCAAGGAATCTCCTCTTGCTCTTCACCTGCAGTTGTTTCTGCTCACAGAGACTGGTTACTAGTCACTTAGTGCTAATAGAGCATTTCTGGCATTTGCAGGAGCTCATGAAGCTTCCCCTACATGAACTTTGGTGTCTCTAAGGTAGAGCTGGTTTCTGTGAAATCAGTACTGGGCCTGGAGTGACCTGGATGCTTTCTGTGTTGAAAAATCCATTTTTCCCTGGGCTGTAGGCAGCTTGAGCTGTCTGTCTTGACAGAAGCAAGGTATTAAGTGGCAGCTTAAGACTATCTCAGTCCTGCCCTTCCTGCTGCTCCTGTCATGTGCCTTTCATACCAGGGCAAGTGTTTGTCTGGTCCCAGTGCGAGCCAGTTTAGCTCCTGGATTTGTTCAGTGGCATATCAAATGAGTGTCAGTGCCCCTGCTGGGGAAGAGGGTCTGCTGGCAGGGTATAAGGCAGGGTGAGGGCAGCCCTGGCTTCAGCAGAGCCTGCTGCAAAATCCTGCCATGGCAGAGACTAAAGAAAGCCTGGAGTGATCCACAGAGATTTCTCTGTCTGCCTTTGAGGTCTATAGTTAGGCAACACAAATCTCACCTTTAGTTTGCCAAGTTGGAGCTAAAATCATTTGCAGCTGTTTTTCCATGTCTCTGCCGGGGTAGGAGCAGACCTGGAGAGGCTCTTCCTATAGAGGATTCTCTGCCTGTAGAGGCAGCAGAGGGGCCCTGCCTAGTCTTCCCACCCCACCTTGCCCTTCCAGCAGGTGTGGTGTGAGTGGAGCCACCTTTCCAAGTGGGCCACGAAGTGATTTTACATTTTCTTTCCCCGTTATTGGTCAGGAGAGTCCCCATTTGGCATTGGCCATCCCATGCTGCTTGGCCACCACCAGTGGCCCTTCAAGGCAATGGGGTGAGTGTGAGCGCTGGGCTGCAGGAGACCACCTTGGCTGGGCTGAAGCTGATCTAAGGCTGCATCTTGCAAGTTTAGGATGTATTTGTGTTATAGAGATGATGGCAGAACCATATCTATATTTGCTTGTGTTGTGAAAATGAAGTCTTTAGGAACTGCATGAAATAGTGCAGTGTAGCCCCTGATGGAGCACCTGTCAGGACAAAGGATTGTTAGCAGAACATTTCTTTGCTAAGCAAATCTGCAGTACCTAAATTTTCATTTTCCACACAGGAGTGAAATGCTTGTGAGCTTTCTAATTATGAAACATAGAGTTATTTTGGGCAGGAACAAAAATTTCAGTAATTTAAGGGCAAGATTTTATATAGACTGTCTTGATCGAGTGCCAGGGAGTGTTGGCTGAGGGGAAGAGAAATTACATACTTAGTGGTCAGAATGACTAAACTGGTGAGACTTGAAAAGCCAGTGCTGCTCCACACCATTAGAAAACTGGCAGTCCCTGCTTTTTAGTGACAGAAAGACTTTATTTTTAGTGTTGGCAGTTGATCATGTACTGGACTCATTTCAAGCTCTTCTCAGATGGTACAAAGCATTAGCCTTGAACTGCTGTTGAAATAATGGGTACTAACAATCATGCTGGAGCTAGTGGGATGATGATGATGAAAAGGAAGGGGATAAAATGATGATCTAGACTGAATTTTGAAGTCACTCGCACATGGTCTGGTGCTGGTTTAGAGCTGTGTTGTGGGCTGTGAACACGAATGGCAAACCAGTCCATTGGCTGCAGAGGAGGAGCACTGTGGAAGTGCAAATCAGTGTCTTGGGCCCTGTTTGGATGAGAGGTGAATTCAGTGCAAGTTGCTGAACACGTAGGAGCACAAATACTATGAAGCTGCAGGGGCTAATAGGACCATAAAACATCCTGAGTTGGAAGGGATCATGGACTCCAACTCCTGGCCCTGCACAGACACCCCAACAATCTCATTCTGTGCCTGAGAGCATTGTCCAAACACTCCTTGAGATCTGGCAGCCTCAGGGCTGTGACCATTCCCTGGTCTCTGGGGCTCTTTGCATTGTGAATCCTTGTCTGTGTGGTCCATGCTGATCTTCCTAGGTTTGCCAAAATGTTCTTTGATTAAAAATGTTAAGTGAGGTGCAAAGAGCTGGCAATCCTGCATGCCTGTGCCTGGCATCCTGGCAAGAGTAAAAGCAGAGCAATTTAGCTTTCTTCCCATTTCCCTCCCCTTTCAGTAACGCAGCATGTGAGTGTCCAGCTGACCTTCTCTTTCCTTCCCACAGTGGCTCCTGTTTCTTCACAGAAGCCAAGCTGGAAGCTTTGGCATTCTGAGGGCTGCCCTGGTGAGGGCAGGTCCTGTCCCGTTGAGGAGAAGTGAAGTGTGGTGCTTCATTGGCAGCACTCATTGGGCACAGCACCATCACTGCAGCACATGCAGGAGTCCTGGCAATTCTAAAGAATTCCACAGACATTTAGCCAAGCCATCTCTGCTTTAGTGCAGCAGGTATTCACATCTAACTCCCTGTAAATAAGCTGATGGCCCCAGTGCATATATGAAGGTGTGGGGAGTTTCAAAATGTGGCTTCTATTCAAAGCGTTTCTCCACCTGACGTTTCATGCTGCTATTTTGTCTTGGAAATGCTACATTCATGGTATAATTATGCCTTTGCACGTATTCCTCTCTTCCCATGTGCTCCGCTGGGTTTTTTGTTGTGCTAATCATTGTAAGAGATTTGTTGTTGGTTTCTTTTGATGACTGACATGGGTACTGCTGAGTACTTCTCACTGTGTGTGGGTTTTTTTTCAATGGAAAAATCTGACATAATCCATATCTCTCCTCCTGCTTACATGAGAAGTATGACACAACTGCTGTTGAAAAAAATAAACCTCCATAACTAATTAATCAGACTAGAAAATGAATCTTTTAATCTCATTTCATTCCCTTTCCCCCTGTTCTCTTTAAAACAGAATTTACCTCTTTCTGCTGGTTCTAATGCGGTTGTTTTAGAATTAGATTTGCCTAGGATTTTAAAGCATGAAGATTTAAAAGCTGGGTTGGTGGTACAGAAGTGCCCATGCAGGGTGTCAAGGCACGAGGACAAGCAAAAGCCGGGGCTGAGGAGAGAGAAGAGAAGGTGCAAAAGCTCTGTGGTTTTGCAGGAGCAGCAGTATGAGCTGTTCGTTGTTCCCCAAATCACTGGTGAGCGTAATCTGTGCTGCCAGAGATATGGGGATCACTTGGAGGTGGAATTTTTGGGCAGTACTGGTTCTGACAGAAGCCCCTTAAGCCGAGCTGTGATCATGGGACACCATGGCAAGGTCATACCTTCCAGTGCTGACAGTCCGAGTGCTGACAGTTGCCAGGCTATTTTGGGAGTGCTTTTCCCTTTGTTTTCTGTGAACTCCTCTCTCTGCTCCCAGATTTAACCCTGATGCTGTTTAGCTGTCATCGGCCCTGCCTTCATTTGTGGGTTTGAGGTGTATGTTGACATCACGTATTTACTCTTGCCTTGCATTCTCTTGAAGATTGACTCCCTCCATCTCCTGGCTAACCTTGTTCCATGTATTTTAGACTTATGACAGGAGAACAGTTGAGAAGTGAGTCTTGTCATTTAATCTCTTTGGCTGTGCTGTGACAGCATGACTGAATTGCCCTGCCAGTGCTTCCAGCTCAGTGTGGAACAGTTAATGGTGCTGCTGGTGTCAATGTTGGTCTCTGGTTTGCAGGAACCCTTTAACCATTTCCAAAACTCCTCAAAGTGATCTCGTTACACCAGTCCTATGGAAAAGAAGTTGTTGTAAAAAAAACCCTCTCAAAGCTCAGGTTAAGGAGTGACCTGGTAGATCTTGGCTCCAGGAGGGTTGTTCTGTGGCTGCTGGTCAGTCCTGGAGGGTGAGGTTCAGCTCACCCTGGTGTTGCTGGATCTGTGTTGGTCTGCAGGCAGTGGGAAAGGACAGGCACATCCCACCCAGTTTGGACACGTAATGCTCTCTGGACATGTCTGTGTCTTTACATTTTGAAAGTGTGGATGAAACTGATCCTGTGCAAGGCAAGGTGTGGGAGTACATGCCTGAGCAAGCTGGGCTTAAACCTGCTGGGGCTCTTGTGGTGGTCTTAGGCTGAATTCAGACTGCAATTACATGCACTCAGAAACCATTTTGCTTTTAGACTACTGCTTTTGATGGCCTGTATTCACTCTGACTCTTCACTTAGCACAAAGCAAGCCTTTTAATAATTTGGGTGTGCTGTTTCCTCTTGGTTTGTCTGAACAAAACCCACTTTTTTCACCCCGGGTCTGATGCAGAATTTTTTGCAGCTCCTGGGTGGTGCAGCCTCACCATCTGTCACCCAAATGAGTCTACATCAGGTTTTCAGCATGAGGGCATCATTTAGGAGGCAAAAGCCAGAGGCTTGGGCACATAAAGTGTCAAAGCTGTGAAGGTGAGTCAGGTCTGGATCACAATGGCTGCACAAATATGTCTTCTAGTCCTTCTTCACAGTTATAGAGTAACCAGAACTTTTCAAGGAGTGTATGTCTATATGAACATATATGCACATGCTTATGATAATCCACACACAAATCCACAACCTGGAAGGGCAAGGAGAATTCACTGCTGGCACTGGAGGCCCTAGATTGGAGTGTCCTGAGGTACTTTCCAACTGCAGTGATTCCATGGTGTATCTGTTGCTGTTCTGTACCTGACTGGCACTGGGCTGTGTTGAGAGCTGCGTGCTCTTCAAGCAGTAGCAGATGGTCCCTGCTCTGCAGGTCTCTCCATCTGAATTGTGAGTGGTTTCACCATATGGAAGGATGGAGTGGCTTTCTGGGCACACTGACATATGGAGAAGGCTCCTGGAGATCAGTGCAAGAATGATGGATGTGCGGTTGCAAGAATCTCAGAGGTGTTTATCAATACTGTGACTCAAGAGTTACAGAAATTTGGGTCGGTGATGGAACGGAGGGAAGCAAACCATGTCAGGGAAGGGCTGGGTGTGTAAAGAGCTTTGAATGTGGTTCAACACTTGATTTCTAGGTTGGAGGAGAGTCTGGTAGAAGAATTAATAATGGGGGTTTCATGAGAAATCTGGTTTAGCAGCAGTAGCATTTTGCACAGGGCAAGAGGTACCATGGTGCTGGGAGGCTCTGGAGATGGGTATTTCCCGGAGTAATCAAAAAGAGCTGAAGCATGGCCTCTCCTGGCCCGGTGTCTCTCATACTCCATTTCAAAAGCCAGCATGTGCCTGAGCAGCCAGTTTACGTATTGCATTTATGTGTGACAAGTGGAACTGCCAAGTATGATTGGGAGCCATGGGATTGCTACCCTAGGATCCGACACGGTAGGATTACGAGATTTTCACTCTTGTGCACAGAGAAGTCACTGAGACTGGGTTCTGTCACAAGACTGGGGTATTCATAGTAGAAACATGTAGCACAGCAGCCAAAGCACACAGCCCTTTCTGCTTTCCCCTTCCTGCATCTTTCTTCTGCCTTGAGCAAATGTATGGCTTCTCTCCCTCAAATCCCAACCAACCACACTGGGAGCACCAGGGAATTAAATACAGCCACAGTTAGCCCACAGCAGTTATTACAGGTTTCCTGGCTGGCTGATTCCAGGCTCCTACATGCTGCTTTATCCCATGATCATATGACACTGGGGATGTGATGTATTATTTGTAAACTAAGTATTGGCTCAGAGGGGCTGCAGGGAGCAGTGCTGTGTGCTCCCAGCCAGGTTCCCCCTTGTTACAGGTGTTGCTGTTGGCAGGGCCAGCTCTCTGTGCAGGCACAGGGCAGGATGTGGCCCTGCTGCTGAGTGGTTCTCACTGACATCCTGGCCAGAACTGTTCTGTCTGCAAACAGCTGCACTGAATGTTGTTCATGTATTTATGTTAAACCTCGGAGAATTGGGCAAGTTGTGGAGAAAACGACCACCTTCACGTGGGTGCCCATGGCAGCACTGCGTATGCTACTGTTGCAGGGCAGTTACTGCTTGGCTTCTGTGTTCTTCAGATTTGTAACCACTTTTCTCCTTGTGGAGGTGAGAAAGTATACTTTTTTTTTCCTCTCAGCTGATCCCAAGCAATTTTTTAGGAATTTGTCAGGTGGTTTAGTTGCTCTCCTCGCTGCTATCCTGTGTGTATCTAATTTGTAGTGGAATGTAACACCAGGCCTAGGCTGGGGCTTTGCTAAATGTGATGCGCCCCTAGAAAGTGAGCAGTGTCAGACTGTTCACACCTTCTTGGAGCCGGATTCCCAGTCCTCTGAACCCTCAGTCTCATCCCATTTGTCTCCTTTTCCTCCCAGATCCTCCAATCTCTGTCCCAGGGGGATGCCCAGGAGATAGGCAAACCAAACCCTTGGCAGGCAGCTGGAGCAGATACTCATCTGCTGCAGCTCAGTGGTGCTTGTGTGTGCTGGGTGCTCGGAGGAAAGAGCAAACACAACACCATTGTAATAATGAGGTTTCATTCAAGATAAGATCAGATTTTGTCTGGTTGCTGGACAAGCCTTGCCAGACGAGCCAAGTTGTTCAGTCCCATTTCCTGGTGTCCCCATTTCGTTACTGTAATGTAAACTTCATGCTCGGAAGAAGAATGCCTTGGCAACAGCTCCTGGCAAAACTCAAATCTGCAGCGAGTGCCCCTGGCTGGAAAGGGCTCCACCTGTTAGCTGTGAATAGGGGAAGCTAATATGCCGTATCTGCAAATTTTAGAAACTGAGCACTTCCTCCCTATGGAGAAACTGCTAAATGCTGGTCTCCTGCCAGGAGCTGGAGGAACACCATGAGCTGGGGATGGAGACTTGCCCAGCGATGCCTGGGATTTAAATCCTGTGAGCCAACTTTCTTTGCGTGTTGAGTGGGTAATTCTGGGCACTGGATGCGGTTTGCATCAAGGACTGCTAAAACTGTAATACATTAGTGTCGTTCCAGAAGCCCTTGAAGCTTATCAACTGCCAAGAAAAATACAGGGATGGCAAGAGATTAGCCTGCTGAAGATCCATGATGAGAGGGAAAGATACTCACCCTGTACTTCCACCCTGTCACATCACCCTGAAGGTTGTGTTAGAGCTTGTACAGAGGCAGAGGATAAAGAAGGAATTAAAGACAAAATTGCTATGCTCTGTAGTTAACCTTGCTTTTAGCCTCTCCTACATGTGAACCGAGCAGCTGAGGGTTAGCAAGGCCTGAAATGGAAAGAATTAAGCCTTATCCCTCTATTTTTCTTCATACCTGATTCCAAGGGCAGTTTAGGAGAGGGAATGTTTCCTCATGTGAAGTAACAACCCACCAAAAACGCATCATTACTTCTCAACTAACTCTTTTTGACTATCTCCCCTCCCTTTGGAGGCTGAGGGCAGGTGTCTGCTTTGTGACTCTGCTCCCTGAGGTCGTGGTCCTTACCATGTTCCTAAGGAATGACAGATCAAATAAGAGAGGAGAACTCTGCATAGCAATAGATCCTCTCGGGTTACTAAACTTATCCACTCTCCTAAATTTAAGGTTGGAGGATTAGTCGTCCTTAAAGGAGGACATATCTACCCCTTTACTTCCTCTTTGTCCTCTTCTCTTTCCTCCAGTAACCTCAGGTAACCCAGCTGGCTCAGCCTGAAGGTGAGCTGTACCCCTGAACCCCAGTGAAGGCATTTTTCCTAGAGGCTGGCCCACAGGGCCTAATTTTGGTAGACTTGCACAACAAAACATGCAGCAGAGATGTGCTGGAGCGGTATCAGCAGTCAGGGCTCTCAAAAATTTTAGGTGGACAAATGTGTACCCTAAATACTTTTAAACAGTGAGAATTTTGTTCTTTAGTGCGTATCTTGGTTAAACAATGTCATGTATGAAACTATCAATACCATTAATGTATGTGCAAGTATGAATTCCCTGATAACATCAGTGTTAATCAGTTGATAACTTAAAAGTACACACAGAAATAGATTGCAACCCCTAAAAGCTGCCATTTAGTTTGTCATAACATTTTTAAAGGCTTTCTAAAGTTCTTAAAAGTCAGAAGATCTTTGGAAGTTAACAATTTTACTCATTATCCAAGTTGTTGACCTTATAATTCTTGCTCTGAGTTGTGTTAAACATGTCATATCAAGATATGAGAAGTGTGTTCTTTTAGGGTATCTGACTAAAAAATTATGTAAATAATCCCTTCCCTGATAGTTTCTTACATGGCACCATGACGAGATTTTCAGAGCTGAGCAGGACTTACTCAATACTTTTTTGTCAAATGCTATTTTTGGAAACTCCTTTTCCACCTCACTATTTCAAGTCTTGGCCAATGTAATTAGTAGCATGTAATGATACAACAATGCAAAAAATTCTTGCATTTTGGTATTTGAGGTAGGCAAGGTCGTACCTGTCACTTAAAAAACTGTTCACGTTACCTCCAGTCTGTCTCAGTTCTATTCCTGTGTGTCATCAGCTCGAACTAAAATCAATATTTGTCAGGCAGTGTCCCATGGCATGATCACATAAGTGGAACAGCAGCTTTTCCTTGATCACGTACCTTGATCAGCTTTTCATGAACTACGGAAGAGTGGAGGAGGATTGTTTCTCTTACGTGTTAAAGAGTACTCTGCTGCTCCATTAAAGATACTCCACCTTTGCACTTGGCTTTCTCTTGGTGGTAAATGCAGACAGCAAGTGTTAAATGGTCCTGGCTCCCTTGGGAGGCGAGTTCCTGCTGCTGTCAGCACCCACAGAGCCCTGGCACCTCATCATGGATTGCTCTCTGCAGGAGCCGCGAGAGGCAAATCGCTGTAGATTTCAGTGTAGGGACAGGTGGGGATTGATCCCATTATCCTGCTGGTTCTAGCATGCATTCTGTCAGAACCAGGCAGGATGAGGACCAGCACAGCAGCAAGGCCAGTAACAGGGAGAAATTTAAAAGAGTGACAGGGGTTCTTTTATGTGTTTAAGCAGGTATTTAACTTTAGAATTCAGTTTATCCAGTGGCTTGAGCAAGAACTGTGCTTTTCCCCTGGCTGATTCCTAGGCTATGCAGATGTAGTGGGTGTATTTGATAAACAGTGTAAATATAATTCTCTATCAAATACATATGAAGCTCATGCTCTAGAGACATTCTTCAGTCTAAAATTAGATTCACACTCAATCTGCAGGTAACAAACCCAGCAAAGTAGTGAGTGTGCACAGGCAGGAGCCAGCCATCCATCCACCTCACTGCCTTGGCTAATAAAATTCCTCTGCGAGGTTCCAGTGTTGTGGGCAGCCAGAAGGGATTGTGCCCACAAGAAAACCACAGTGTGGGCGTGTGGGGATAGGTAAACGCACCACGGCCCTGCTGTGGAGGGAAGCCTGCTAAGAGAGATAAGAAGGATTGCACAATCGCCCTGCCAGACCCCTGGATAAGAAAGCAACTTTTCGGCTACAGCGAGGAAAATTAGGCCCACAATCCTCTGGGAGATTTTATGTAGATCTGTTGTAACCCATTGGCTTGTACCCCCCCACACCCACCTCTGTATCCCTATAAGAACCCCTGTGTTTCCCCCAGACCCCAGGGAAGTTCTGTCCCTGGTTCCCTTCTCTAGGTACTTGCTAATAAAGTTACCTCTTGCGGAACTGCCAGACAAATCTCTCATCTCTCTCCTCCCTGAGCCAGCCTGGGGCAGCCTCGCAGGGCAAGAGCTGAAACCACTGGGCTGAATCTCACTAAGAGCTGACAGCCTGCTGAGGCAGGCACCCCTGCTGAGACTCCCCTGGCAGCCGAGGGATTGCCACTGACCCCCTGGAAGACTATCTCTGGTGAGATACTCTCTCTGGGATGGTCCTGGCCTCCTGGGCCTGAGCTACAGACCCCAGACGGGCTGCTAGATGGGCAAACCTTTCCTGGCCTATTTCCTGAGCAATATGCTTTTAGATGAAGTCAACACTGGTGGTGTTCCCAGGTCAAAATGTAAGTAACTCATCAGGAAGATGTTAAGAGCAGTTTATTTGAAACATGTTGGGAGAACGCTTAAAGTAAATCACAATAAATAGGAGTGGCAATAAAACAGATTAGATCTGAGTTTTTCAGGCTCAGACTTGAATTCTCAAAGAATTTCTCCTTGAGCTGAGGAGGGATTATTATGGATCCATGTGTTTCCATGCCCACCTCTGCATGCATCACATCCTTTACCTTCCTGCTGCATTTCAGTGCATTGGTACAGACAGAAGACATTAATAGATTTGTTTTTTGTAGTTTGCAGGATTATGGAAATGAGGAATTTATCCTTTTTACAGTATGTCTTAAAATTAATCACATGCATATTCGGCACGCGGTAGTTCCCCTGGACAGCAGGAATATTTGGCTTGTGCTTCCTGCCCCCATCACCTGCTGACTCTTGGAGGCTACCTCTGTCACTGAAGCAGAAGGAACAAGTTGCAAGGAAAATCCTGATTAGATTGTGAGAAGGATTACCTACAGAGAGAATGATGAAGCACGGGGATAGGAAGCCTCCATCCCAGCAGACTGAATTGAACTAAACTGAAGCAGGCCCTGAGCAACGTGATCCAACGAGATTTAGTCCTGTTTTGAGCAGGGGATCAGACCAGATAAATTAAGGGAAGACCAAACCCTTGCTCCTGAGGCTGGTGGTAGAACCTGGTTTGCGTCCACATTGCTAAGATGTAACCATGTCTTGCCCCATCATGCTTGGACCCGCTGCTCCTCCAATCTTATGGCGATGCTCTTCAGTCCCCAAGATTTTTTGTTTTTATTGGGGGTTTTTTCCCCCAGTTTTACTGCTTGAAATAATCTAAGAGAAGCCCCTTAGAGCAGGGTTTACAGGACAAAACTGTTTTGGGCCTGAGGGTGGAAGGGTGTTGATGAACTGAATAGGGGGGATGGAGCCAGTCCAGATCGGGCTCAGCCGTTCTGGGTTTGGGTTTGGAGCAGCCCCTGAAGTAAACGACTTCTAGACTCCTGCTTGTGCTTTTCTAGCCAAGGTTGAGGTAAACTAGTCTAAAGCAGGGCCAGGAAACTCGCTGATGCTTCAGCACAGCTCAGCTGGGACTTGAGCCTGCTCCTGGGGCATCCTTTCCCAGTGCTGTGGATGTTCCCTGTGTTGTCTCACGTTTGCCCAGTATCTTCACTAGAGTTATCTGGAATGTGCTTCCTTGGAGATTTCAAAGATGGGCTTGTGTGTGGCTGCTCGTGAGCCAAGCAAATGGAGGGGTGACTCGTGATTGTGTCCTAAGCGAATGGTTTGGGATTTGCAGTGAGAATCATAGAGTGTCCTGAATCAGAAAAGGTCCAAAAGGATCATCCAGTCCAACTCTTCTTGAAGTAAAAATAGCAGGTCTTGGTCCAGGACATGCTTCTCCTTTGACATGAGCAATGCAGCACAGATGAACATGTTGATAAACCAGGATTGTTTCTTTTTGGTGTGTGTGGATATTGGTTCAAGAGGATTTCCTCATTTTTATTCCTTGCTGGGACAGGAATGGATGGACAGTCAGTGCTGCTCATTTTAGATAGATCATCTGGGAGTCACCTGACTGCTGTAAACAATAGATGTGCCCACATCAAGCTGTGCAAAAGGATCAAGTGTTGGGATTTTGGAGGAATTCTGGACAAGCTGTTTCCCTCCCTAGTAACGAGGAGCTGGGTTTCTGCCTGGGGATGGACATGCAGTAAAAAGCAGTCCTTGCACCTCCTGCTTATGCCCTGTGCTTCCCAGCAGAGGCACATTTGGATGTGTGTATTAAGTTACCAGCTCATCCTTGAATAGCAGCTTCCAGTGAACTGTAAATGCAACGCACAACATGCTGGAGCCAGGAATTTGAGGAAGGAGGAATTCCACGTAACAGAACTGCTGAGACTTGAAAATCAAGCTAGGTTTTCTTCTGGCAACTTCAAAGCAGGGAGCTCTCTGTAAATGCAGGCTCAGGAATGACTACAGCAGCTAATCAAGAGCTGTCATTCTCTTCAGCAGCTCATGGGGTTGTAGAACAAAGAGGGAAAGTTTCCTGTGTTAGACTCAGGAAAACAAAGAGATACTGCTGAATAAAGAAGTTATTAAGTTCTCTAGAACTCTGCTTTTGCAATGATTACTTCTGTAACTGGGCTGTTTTAGTCTGGCTCCTGGAGCTGCTGCTTTCCTCTCTCATCTCTGCCCCTAGTGAGGCCTCATTGTGTTCACTGTTACAGCTTTTATTCACTGACATTTTGAGGACCAATATAATCTAAGTAAATACACAGCTTGCCTTGCTGTGTATTTGATGCCGTACCTAAAACTAACACAGATCCATAATTTCAGCGTCCCCATTGTGGAGAGGGAACTGTGTGCAAGAGAGGAAGGAGATCAGTGGTGAAAAGCGAAGTCTGAGCAAATTCAGAGGTCATCCATGTGGGAACTCTGAGTTACAATTAATTTGTGAAAATTCTGAGATTAGGTTGTTTTAGTTCACAAATCAAAGCTACCCAAAGCTTTAAGGTGTGCTTGCTCACAGCATGGGAAGTTCAATGCAGAAATTGCCCAATGAGGGTTGTCCATTCTATTTAACAGCAACACCATTTCTTTTCTCTCTTCCTCTTCCCTTCAATCCTTCACCCTCTGGACATCCCCTCCCCTCCTCCCTCAGGCCTGTATTGATGAGAACCTGGACATGGTGAAGTTCCTGGTAGAAAATGGAGCCAATGTGAACCAGCAAGACAACGAAGGCTGGACCCCTCTTCATGCAGTGGCATCGTGTGGCTACCTGAACATAGCAGAGTGAGTGAGTTTGGGGCTATTCTGGGTATTTGTAACACTTCCCCATGCCTTTCTCTTTGGAGCAGGTATACAGGTGATGGATGATCTGAGCCTTGTACAATGCTTCAGAAAGCAATGCTGAAAATAGGTGCTTTTCTCTTGGTATTGAATTCTGAACTTCAGAGGATTAAGGTGGAGCTTTCAACTGGTTGCCTTTTGCTTCTGCCATTAGACTGTCCTATGATTCATTAGATCCTTTAGCTAAAATGCCAGGCAAAAAGGAAATGGGACAACTGGTACAGGGATGTGTAGTGAAGGAGCTCCTCCCTGTGAGGGTGGGGAGGCCCTGTCACAGGTTGCCCAGAGCAGCTGTGACTGCCCCATCCCTGGAAGTGTCCAAGGCCAGGTGGGACAGGACTTGGAACAGCTTAGTCTGGTGGAGGGTGTCCTGCTCATGGCAGGGGTGGGACTGGATGGGCTTTAAGGTCTCTTCTGACACAAACCACGCTGAGATTCCATGTCTACGTTTCCTTACCACAAGACAGGCTGGTGTGAGCAGTGCTGTAGTTAACTGGGGACTTTCAAGTTCAGCTGTCAGTCCAGCACCACCAATATGTTCACCACTAAACCTGAAGTGCCACATCCACTCATGTTTTGAACACTTTCAGGCATGGTGACTCCTCCACTGCCCTGGGCAGCTGTGCCAGGGCCTGACCACCCTTTCTAGGGAAGAAATTTTCCCTAATATGCACTCAACCTGAACCTCCCCTGGCCCAGCCTGAGGCTGTTCCCTCTCCTCCTGTCCCTATTCCCTGGGAGCAGAGCCTGACCCCCCTGGCTGCCCCCTCCTGTCAGGGACTTGGGCAGAGCTATAAGGTCCCCCCTGAGCCTCCTTTACTCCAGGCTGAACACCAACCCATTATTCTTTACCAGTCCTACCGTGCTTATATATTTAGTCCACCACAGCTACCAGAAAGTTTCCAGAATTTGAATTAAGATAACTATTTCCTAAATGCATTGAAAATAAACTATAAAACCAAGCAACCCCACCCTCCTATATTTGTGTGCTTACACAGATACTTCTTTACTTCTCTGAATTTTACTGATTAAAAGATGTACAAGCTGAAGAAGATGTCTGTTGTTCTTGAACGAACTTTTGGTAAAGTTATAAAAGGACAAATTTAAAATTTGATGATACTTGATTAGGCTTTTTTAAAAATTAGTATCATTTCCTTTTCTTAAAAAAAAAAGGGATAATCAACCAGGTTTATGCAAGAACAGTGGTATTTAAGTAACTATGGAGAAAGAAAAACTGTGAGCCCCTGAGCAAGGACCTTGCATTTACAATGAACATTTTTAGTCTAGAAACTGGCTAAGAATAAGGTCCTTGTTTGGTAATTGAACTTGCATAAGAAAGGCAAATCAAATCCTTTGTTGTGCTATTTGATTGCCTGTGTCATTGCTCTGAAGCCAGGCACACGAGGTGTGACGTGCTGGCCTGGGTGTCCTTGCTGCAGGTACCTGATCAGCCATGGGGCCAACGTGGCTGCTGTGAACAGTGAGGGGGAGGTCCCATCCGACATCGCCGAGGAGGCAGCCATGAAGGACCTGCTTCTGGAGCAAGTCAAGAAACAAGGTAAAGGAAGGGCTTGAATATGTGAGCGTTGGGACCCCTAAGAGTTTCTGTATGAGAATTCTGCTGCCTTGCTGTCTGGTGGTGAAGAGATCTGAGATCTGGCCCAGGAAGCAGCAGACAAATTTTGCTTTGCTCTCAGGACAGTGGAGCAGATGCAGGAGGTTTGTTGTCTCTGTCCTTGGGATTCTTCAAAGCAAGACACCACAGTCCTGAAATCTGATTCATCAGATCTAGTTCCTTTTAAAGTGAGATTTAATTCTGACCTCTGATATCAATGAAAGGTTTAGTTTCACTAAGACTTGATAAAACCAAGGTGACATTTACAGGACTGCCAAAGGCAAGGACCAGGAAAAGAATATTCCAGACCTGGAGTGACATGCTTTATCCTGATCTTTCCCTAGATTTCTTCTGCCATATCCCCTTTCTCATAGCCAGTGTGCCTGGCTGAAGAGCTGCTCTCCAGGCTGTCCTTGTGCAAACATCCCTGACTGAAGAATAGTTTTGGACTGATGTTAAGATTAAGAAATGCTTTATCAGTCTAAAACTTTCTTCATACTCACGGAATTCATTTGGGAGTAGTTGAACGTCTGCATGTGTGTGTGAGAAGTTTAAATCATGTCTATGAATTTCATCAAGAATGTTGGAAAAGGTCCCCAAGGAATTCCTGGAACTTCCATCCTTGGACATAGTCAAAGCTCAGCTGCATTCATGTCTGAGCTGGTTGATCTGGCTTTGTATTTACCCTCCTTGGAGTTGGTGTTTGGGCTACAGACACCCAAAGACTCTTTCCAGTCTGGTTTATTTTATTCCTGCAGGTTTGGCGGGGGGGTTGCTTGCATGCTGGATTGAATCCTGTCCCTCTATCAGATACATTCTGAAATGTGGTGGTTACTTTATTTTTTAAGGTATACTTAGGAAGAGGTCAGTCCCTTGCTGCATTCTCACCTGTCTTAACGTTCCAGGGCCACCAAATTTGTCAGGCACAGCTTGCCCTCAGAGAAGCCAGGTTGGCTGTCACCAATCACCTCCTTATTTCCATGTACCTTAGCATAGTTTCCAGGAGGATCTGCTCCATGATCTTGCTGTGCTCAGAGGAGAGGCCAGTTGGCCTCTAGTGCCCCAGGTCTTCCTCTTTTCCCTGTTTAAAAATGGAGGTTATGTTTCCTATTTTCCAGTCCATGGGACTTCACCAGACTGCCACAACTTCTCAAATAGGAGAGTGACTTAGGCACTTCCTCCACCAGCTCCCTTGGGCCCCATGGATATATCTCACCAGGTTCTGTGGGCTTGTGCACCTTCAGGTTCCTTAAATGCTCTCAAACCTGGCAGTAATGTGGTTCAAACCTTACAGGACATTGAGGCAGTGATTCTGCCTCACTTGCAGGTATTTTGCCTGACACTTTTTGGGATTCTACTTGTGTTGCCTCACCACATTAGTGGCATCCTGCTAAGATGCCCTGGAACAACCATCTGTCTCCACCGAGAAGATTCCCATCACACAGTTTAAAGGATCATAACTGCTGGAGGAAATGGAGTTGAACTTTAAATAAGCATCTGTCCAGCTCCGCAGCCTGTCCTCAGCAGGGGCTGTGAGCAGATGCCTGCTGCAGACTGTAACAACAGCTCAAGTGTGTACAATTCCCCTCCCAGCCTCCAGCCACTGTGCCTCCAGAAATTCCTGAGCCAAACTGGCTTTCTCTGTACTTGTGAGTGCCCTGTGGCTTTCTGTTTCCTGAGCTCGTGCAGCCCTCCTTGGGAGCTCCAGCATGTTCAGCATTGTGTGTAATAGCTACAAACTTGTCTAGTCTGAAGGCAGTTTTTTTCTGATCGTTGCAAACCAGCAGTGGGTCTCACAGCTCAGACTCTGAGTTAAGTGTTTGCCTCGGTTCTGTTTTAAACCTAATGCCCTGTAATTTAATTGTCATTCTTATACCGAAAGTATTAATCCATAGGGACACTTCCTTTTCAGGACCCTTCTTGATTTTTGAGATTGGTCATCTTCTCGTTTGTATTTTTTCCTGAGTTGGAGAGTTCTACTCTGATTAATCCTGTTTGGATCGGTATCAATACTTGTGATTGATATATTGTCCTTCCATGATCTCATTACTGTGAAAACTCCACTTAGGAAAACAAGTCAAGGTTGGTTTTGCCTCTTGTTGGTTTAATGACAGTTGACAGAGTCTGTCAGCCAGACACACCTCCCTCTCCACATCATCCCCCTGCCTCTCCACATCCCCACCTGCCCCTAAGCACTCACTTAGGCCATCAGAGTAGATTTCTTCTGGCCTTCTCTTGCCAAAATGATTTCAAATTGGTTTTTTTCAGAATCTGGGGGTTTGCTGCTCAGTGGAGTAACTCAGTTCTTCTCTCAGCATGCCTGTCATGAATGCCTCTGGAACAGTGCAGATCCCTGTGTGTGCCAAGTGCAGAGTGTCCTGAATTTGGAGTGAGCACAGAGCTGGGGTCACTGTGCTCTTGTAGGAGTCATCTGAGGATCCTCAGACCTTCCATGTAGATCATACCCTCACTACAGATCAATTCAGTCAGTTAAGCTGTTGTTCATGACTCTGTTGTTTCAGTCTAGGACACAGCCTGTGTAACATTCAATCCTTCTACCCTTAATGCTCAGCTGAGCTTTTAGTTAATTGGGCTGGGTTGGTCTGGTTAATTTTGGTTAATTGGACTGGTCCAACTTTCAAAATTTTTAACTCAGACTGTTTTTGAAGTCTCTGTCAATGACACAGGAGCTCTCCCAGTTCATAGAAGTGGCTTTTGCTGATTGTTTTGTGGAAGATCTGAAATAGTTTACTAATATTTTGTAGGAAATGGAACATAAGGTAAGTTTAACAAGTGCTTCAGAGCTTTCATCTCTTGTTTGTCTCTTCTTCTGTGCTTTATCTCCTTAGGTGTAGACCTAGACCTGTCCAGGAAAGAAGAGGAGCAGCAAATGCTCCAGGATGCCCGGCAGTGGCTGAACAGTGGGAGAATTGAGGATGTAAAGCAGCCTCGGACAGGAGCCACAGCTCTTCATGTTGCTGCAGCCAAGGGCTATTCTGAAGTCATGAGGTAGGAGCTCTTCCCAGGGCTGATATGTGAAATTAAGGCCGAAGAAGCCGTCTTACTTTACATTCAGAGAAATTTGTTCCATGCTGAGATTTTCAGGCTCCTGGTTCTCAAAAAGCACTGTGGTTTTGTGTCCAGCCACAGTGGTTCACCCAGAAATACACAGGGACTGGAGATTCCCTTTTCATACCTCCAGGCCTTTTTGAAGTAATGAAAGCTTTTCAGAGAGTGAAGCATAAATTAGGAGGTCTCTAATTTTTCTAATCACGAGGTCTAATTTTCACTGTTAGAGTAATAGTTTTAGGACTAGCAAATTAAACAGTATTAGGGGATAAAAGTATAATTTTGACATACATAGTGACAACACACACTGCGTGACAGTCACAAACATGACCAATCTAGTGGGAAAATGCAGTGTCCACCCCTGTCTCCCTGTCCTCTGCCCCTTCGTGCTACTGCTCCTGCAGTGACAGAGGGATTCCAGCATCTGACAGCTCTGTTGCCCTGACTCTAACAAGACTATTATGAACATGAACTTGCCCAGTCTAGGGTTTCCTGGTAAAAAACATTAATATTGTTACAGGTAACGTCAAATTAAGGTTTCCAACAATAAAGCTTTCTTCTGTGCTCTTTATGTATGGATGGAACTGCCCATAAACATAGAGATCCCAGACTGGGTTGGGTTGGGAGGAACCTTAAAGCTCATTTTGTCCCACAATCCCAGGGTGCTCCAAGCCCCTCCAACCTGGCCTTGAACACTTCCAGGGATGGGGCAGCCACAGCCTCTCTGGGCACCCTGTGCAGGGTCTCCCCACCCTCACAGGGAGGAATTTTTGCCTCATATCCAATCTGCCCTCTGTCCATGTGAATCTGTTCCCCCTTGTCTTGTCCACATGCTCTTGTAAATAGTCTTTACAAGGTTACTCTATTGCCCGCATTAAAATCCATTCTGGAAGTGTTCATCTATCTTGATCCTAAATTTCATAATTTCAAGTGATGTGACTCAATGTCTAAGGGCTGTTTCATATCAAGCCCAAGCATTTTATTGTGCTCCATGTTTCTGATTTGTATTCAGTCATTAGAACTTATAATTGAGTGATGAGCTGTCTGTGCCTGTACCATGCCCAAGAACAGGAATCTGACACAGCTCATGTGAATAGAAATGTAATATCTCTGAATCTGAGGTGTTGGTCCCATGGCCTGTCAGGGGAGGGTTGTGAATCCAGTGTTCCTTGATGAAATTCAGTGTGTGCAGGGTGCCTTAGTTCTGGACAGCTTCTCCTTGGCATTAATTGTGGTAATGATAAACACATCTCGCAGCAAGCTGACATTGTTGCACTCTTGTGTATGTGGTGGCTGTGCTGAAGTTCAAATCCAGAGCTTTAGTGACTTAAACCAAAAGGGCTAACAGCCAGGAGCCAGCTAACTCTAAATGAGATGTGGAATTTGTCTGTGACCTTGAATCTCTTAGCAGCTCTGTTTCTCCCTTTCTGCCAGCTGGAAAATCAACAGAAACTCAGCACCTAATTTACAATTTCTTTCACAGAGAAGCCCACAGCTGCTCTGCTGTGACTGTTTTATTTAGCACAGTAGCACATTGGTGTAAAGCTGCAGGAGTTTCCAAGCTGTTGGTGCCATGTTGGGGTCATGCTGGATTTCCCTCATGCTGTGCAATGGATGGGGGAATTTCCCACAACAGAAATTTTCAGGAGCAGTTTTACCAGACTTGCAGAATTTCTCTGGGATGTTCTTCAGTATTTAAGCAGCTTGGATAATAGTTTTGATACAGAAGCTGCTCAGTGCTCTCACCTGACCACTGCCACACAAGGTGTGCACATGGCTCCAGAGCTCCAGACTATCCCTGACCCTCTTGTGTTTGTTTTGGTGTTAAGTATTCAAGCTCCAGGTGCTGTGAAACACCAGCGTTCTGCTTTGACTGAGAAGGAAGGGTGGAAGGGGCACAGCAGTGAGGGTAAGGAAAGGAGATCCCAGGCAGGTTCACTTGTGGATGATTTGCTTGAACTGTGCAAGGGCTACTTTGAAAACATGCATTTGGGATTGTTTAATCGAAATGAGAGTTGTTTAGCATACAAATTTCACCTCTGTCAATGCCACTGGTGCTTCCCTGGCAATCCTGTTGTCTCCTTGTGGACCACCCCACACTGTGGCCTTGTGCTCTTGGAGAACCAAGCTCGAGCTCCAGTTTCCAGATGTCCCTGTCCTAGCAGTTGCTGTGCTTGGCTCCCTGGCACAGGGATGGCAGGTGCAATGATGCTGTTTGTGTGCTTGGTGCCTGAGCCAGTCCAGGCTTTCTCCTCCACTGGAGCAAGAGTTGAGACTGGGTCACCAATGCCAGATGAGAAATGAAGGTGTTCTCCCAGTCCAGGACATGCTGAAAGGGAACATTATCAGTTTGACGTGTTCCAGCAGGTTTTACATCAAAATCACTTTTCGTTCATTGCCCTTTCCATTACAGTTTCGAGCACATCAGGTGGGATGTTGCTTTGGTTAATAACCAAGTCCAGAAGCTCCTGGCTGTTAGAGAGCCAGGCTGCCCACTGCCTAATAGGGGAAACTCTGCTCTGTCAGGAGTCATTCCTGATGAGCAGAGATCAATCCTGCTGCTTTCCTCAGGCTCCTGATCCAGGCTGGGTTTAATCTGAACGTCCAGGACAATGATGGCTGGACTCCGCTCCACGCTGCTGCTCACTGGGGAGTGAAGGAAGCATGTTCCATCCTGGCTGAGGCTCTGTGTGACATGGACATCAGGAACAAGCTGGTCAGTACACAACTAATTCAGGGTATTCTATATCCGGATTAATACCAACTATTTCCTGCTGCATGGTCATGGAATCATAGAACTCCAGATTGGTTTGGGTTCAGAGGAACCTTAAAGCTCATCTCATTCCACCCCCTGCCATGGGCAGGGACACCTTCCACCATCCCAGGTTGTTCCAAGCCCTCTTCAACCTGGCCTTGGACACTCCCAGGGAATGGGGCAGCCACAGCTTCTCTGGACAATCTATACCAGGGCCTCCTCACCTTCACAGGGAAGAATTTCTCCCCAGTATCCCATCTATCCCTGCCCTCTGCCAATGGAAAGCCATTCCCTTGTGTCCTAGCACTTCAGGACCTGTCCCTCTTCAGCCCTCCTGGAGCCCCTTTAGGCACTGGAAGGGGCTCTGAGGTCACCCTGGAGCCTTCTTCAGGTGAACACTCCCAGATCTCCCAACCTGGCTCCAGAGCAGAGGGGCTCCAGCCCTGTAGTCAATTTAGTGGCCTCCTCTGGATTCTTTCCAGCTGGTCCAGGTCTGTCCTGAGATGGGAGCTCCAGAGCTGGACACAGGGTTCCAGGTGGGGTCTCATAAGAGATCCAACATCCTGATCCAACATGATAACAAAGTCACAGCAGTTCTCCTTTCATGTACACTTGGTCATTTAAAAACATCAGAAGATGAAGAATCTTGACCAGCAGAAGGCAGAAAATATTTCAAATGGAAATTGTGACCTGATTAAATTTTAGGACTGAGCTTGTAAGAAGGGATAGGGGCTCATCTGTGTCATCGTGAGTTAGTGTAACTCTGAGAAAACCATCGGCAACAAGGAACAGTCTTGGAGTGCAAAATAATATACTAATATTAAGGTATAAAGCACTGAAAACATGTGAACCCATAAGAAACTGGCAGCTTTGAATTCTCCCTCTTCTATGTATTGGTAATAAAGAAGGAGACTGAAGATTTGTAAGATATGAGTGAAGAAAAATAGGATGGAAGTAAAGGAGAAAAAACATTTCTCTTCCCGTCTAATAGTTGCAGATTTTTCCTTGAAGAGCCCTTGGATTTTCAAGAGCTTATCCAGGGCTGTTCTTGGTGCTCCCATCCCTGCTGGGATGTCCACACTGGTCTGTGAGCTGCTTCCCACTGGAGCAGGGTCAAGTGTGCCAAGGTAGCCTCTGGGGGAGGGGAGAACGTTGGATGTGCTTGGAGGAGCACCAGGGGATGAAGGCAGGCAGGAGGATGTGATAAGAGAGGGCCCTGTGTGTTCCAGGTGTGCTGGAAACTTCTGGAACACAAATGCCTCCATGAGAAGCCCTTTCAGTCTGGTGAGCTCTTTGGCACCCAAAATATGGGGGATCTTTTCTCTTTAAATACCATCAGATGCTTTTCCAAAGTGTTCAGGATGTACATGGGGTCTTCTATCGTGCTATATTTGAAAGGAAACAGCCACAGTTGTATTTGTTGCATTACCTGCTCCTTCAATGCGGAACTGTCTCCTTGTTGGGTCAGATGGACGAGGCTACCTTTTATTTTTTGGCCTGTAGCCATCAGGTTTCATGGTGTGTTGTTAATAAAATGGCATTTAGAGCTTTAGTAATGGTGAAAATGTAACCAGTTTCTTGGTTTGTGCCCTAGAGTATTTCTTCTAGTTTGTTTTAGTTTATAAATACCCATGGATGTGGAAATGGATCCCAAATTTTTTGGCTTGGTGTAAGTCTTTCAGAACTTCTAAATGCATGATGATAAAGTAACACAGAATCAGGAATCTCCTGTGTTGGAAGGGACCCACAAGGATCATCCAGTCCAGCCCCTGGCCCTGCACAGACACCCCAACGATCCATTCCTGGCAGCGCTGTCCAAACGCTCCTGGAGCTCTGGCAGCCTCGGGGCTGTGCCCATTCCCTGGGGAGCCTGGGCAGTGCCCAGCACCCTCTGGGGGAAGAACCTTTCCCTGATACCCAACATAAGAGGTTGATCACATTCACTCTAAGTACAAGAGTATCCTTTTTAGAAACTTGGAAAGTCAGACTTAGTCCTGGCTGTTGGATTTGAGCAGCAACAACTAGGGAGCTGCACTGCCCTGGTAAAAGTTGCTTACTGAACATAAACATGATCTTAGAGGTCTTTTCCAGCCAAAATGATTCTGTGATTCCATGATCACTGTCACATGGGTTTCCCTGCTCTGGAGTGTCACTCACCATTTTGGGGAGGGAGGACGTGGAGCATATGCACTGATAAATTGGACTTTTTGGAATGTTACCACTGTGCCATCTCAGATATCTTCTTGTGTTCTCTCACTGCACTAGGGCCAGACGCCCTTTGACGTGGCTGATGAGGGACTCGTGGAGCATTTAGAAATGCTGCAGAAGAAACAGACTGTGGTGAGTTTCTGGAGATCATTTTCCACCTCTCCAATTTCCACACACGAGTGTTCCCCAAGACATATGGTGCCAACAGATGCTGGAAGCTGAGGCCCAGCTATTTTCTTTAGTTACTCATTTGCAATCTTTAATCACAGCAATATTTTTAATAGCTAGAAATCTTGATAACTGGATGACTGCAGCAAGGTCAGTAGTGTGATGGCATGCAGAATTATGGGGACTGGTAAGGAATTTATGTTCATCTTTGGAATTGTTATTATCCTGCAGTTGTTTTGTTGGCTGGCAGGCTCTCTAGCATCAAACTGCTCTGTTCCTAATGAGTGATTACCCAAGTCAGCTTTGTGTTTGCATCCAGGGAAATATGCTGTCAGTGTTGAGAAACAGATCTGTTACCATGTTTGCTGTTTGATAGGGAGGCTTTGGATTGAGGAAGAAGAAATTATAAACTTCAGGGAATTCTGGACTGAAAAAATGAGTGGTTTCAAAACCATATTAAATTGCCATTTCGTAGTGCAGTGGAGACATTGGAAGGGATTAAAAGCCAAAAGTTGACATTAAAAAAAATATATATATCTTGTTCAAAGTAAGGGCAGTTTTCAAGCCAGAAAGTTGGATTTGGATTGAAGTTTTTCCTATTTCATCCTGTCTGCCAAATTATCTCATTTGGGCACTTCCGAAAAACAAGCTAACTTTCTTTTGAAAATAGTTAAAAACCTGTAAGTATTGCTTAAAACAATTGGGTTCAGAAACAGACAGAATGGGAACACTGCTGATAAAACTCCAGGAAAGGATTTTCAGGAACTGACAATGTGGGTGGTTAGAACTCCAGCTCTGATCACAACACAGCTGCTGCCATCCTCAAATAGCAGCCTTAGCATTGACAGGAACTTCTTAAAAATTAATCAGCTTCTCCCTAAATGAGGTGTTGATAAATACTATCAGGGTTGTATTTTGGATTCTTCTCTCTCTCACTACCCAGGATTTTTGCAGAAAACTGCACTTCTTAAAAGAGAAGAAAAAGAAAACAAAGAATTTTTTGGGTGACTGCTCACCCATTTTTAGGGCTGCTTTGCAGGGGCTACAACCCCCCTGTTCTCTATATAGAAGCACTATATAAAGGCCCTCTGCATTTATTCAGTCAGTGTAAAACTGGGCAGAAGAATCCAGATTTTATCACACTTTTTTTTTAGTGGATGTTATTTTTTAGAGGAAAAGCCAATTTATCATGTGTTCATCATGTGCCATTTTTATCACTTAAAAATAGAAAACTTATATTTGTTAAGGATAAAACAGGCATTTTCATGACATTATTTCACTTCCAAAATGGCTCTTAAATCAGATATTTTTTTCAGTCTAAAGCAGAACACTGTGCCACCCTTGCTAAAAGATTTGCTGCCATTGTTGGAAAGCTGGGGGAATTTTTGTTTGCTAGAAGGAATTAATTTTGTTTGGGTTTGGATTTTTTTCCCAGTTTCTGAATTGAGCATGCTGTTTCCTGCACTTCCTTTTGCTGTGTTCCAGCAGTTTGGTCAGTTTAACAATGTTGTATCCCAAATTTTTGCTCTTCACTGGAATCAATGTAGCTTTTCCCACTTCACAGGTTGTGCAGAGCAGCTGTGACTGCCCCTGGATCCCTGGAAGTGTCCAAGGCCAGGTCGGACAGGGCTTGGAGCAACCTGGGAGAGTGGAAGGTGTCCCTGCCATGGCATGGGGTGGCACTGGGTGGGCTTTAAGGTCCCTTCCAACCCAAATAATTCTGAGATTCTATGATTCAGAATTTACAGTGCTTTTACTTCCTTTTCCTGATGCCAGCTGCTGTCAAAAGAGAAGGAATAACCTGGTGAGCCATGACACAACAGAGTCAGCCTTAAATTGAGCCCCTGCCTTAGCTGTTTCTTTGTTTCTGGAAGGTGCTAAAACAATTCTTGGGCACTGTTTTGTCCACCAGTAGTGGTAAAATTAATATTGCTGCTCTCTAGACAAAATCTTTTCATTTCTGTGTGATCCCAGGTATTCCTGTGCAACGACTTTGTGCAGTTGAGAGATTTAAGAAGTGGCCCATCCTCACAAGAGTTCCCTAGTTACCTGGACAAGGCAGACTTGAATTCTTTCCTCTTGACAGCAAGTAAATAATAGCCACAAAGGCAGCAGATTTTTAGCTGAATCTAGCCTGATTTTGTGGGCACAGACCTCCAACAGAATCCCAGAATGGTATGGGCTGGAAGCAACCTTAAAGCTCATCCAGTGCCACCCCCTGCCATGGGCTGGGACACTTTCCACTAGCCCAGGTTGCTCCAAGCCCTGTCCAGCCTGGCCTTGGACACTTCCAGAGATCCAGGGGCAGTCACAGCTGCTCTGGGTAGCAGTCAAGGTTTGTCTCTGGTCTCAGAGGGGCAGCTGCAGGTGCCTTTGAAGGTTCTATTAAAGGGCAGCTGCATTCCAAGGATGTTCTGGGTGCTCTGCCCTGGAGGAGCTCCAGTCCAGTGCTCACAGTGCCATTGCAGATGTGCTGCTGTTCAAGTGGCTTCTTGCACAAATCTACAGTGGTTTGGTCTAACAAGGCTGGGCTGACCTTGTGCTGTGCTGCTGACTGGGTTATGCTGACAGGGCTGGTTAATGTCTATTCTCATTCTCTCTCTCCCATCCTCCTGGACTTTTTGACAGCTACGAAGTGAGAAGGAGACAAGGAATAAGCTGATTGAAGCTGACATGAATGGGAAGCCTCAAAACAGACTCTTCACCAAGTAAGTCTCTCCCTCTTAGTTGAAAAGAAGCTGCCCAGAGAGTAATGGGAGAGCAGCTTCATCTCTCACAGCCAGTTGGCCTCAGCTGGGTCAAAAACAATTCACTGCTGTTTATTTAATGTTTGGGGTTTTTTTAAATCTGAGCACTCTCAAATACAGTTTTAGTTGTGGCTTAACATATCCAGTGACTGGAACAAGGGCTTGGGCTGGTGTTTGGTTCTCCTGCTCCAGCTGAGGAACAATTGGAGCTTTGGGCTGAGAACTGCACTTCTTTGTTGCACAGAGCCCTACAGCCCAGCTGCTGCATTGTGTAGCACTAGAAAAGGAGAGATCACATTTTTGTTTGCAGAATTAGAAAATGTGAGACTGGCGGTGGAACCTGTGGCAAATAGGCCATGATGGAAGTGATGGAGTGTTCAGTCTGTAGGTGGATTTTATCCTTTGCTTATTCTGTATGTAGTAAATCATGTCTGTGTGTACCTGAGAAGCACAACTCAGATAACTTGCTCACCTAGTCCTTAAAATTTCCTATTTTGAAGCAAAGAGAAGATTCTTTATGAGGAAGACACGCTGAAGTCCATGGAAACTGAGGAAGAGAACAAGGACTCGAGCAGTTCTAGTTCTGAAGAGGAAGAAGCTGAAGATGAAGTTTCAGAATCAGATGCTGAAAAGGAGTCAGGTAAGACTTAGTAGAGTCTTGGATTTAATAACTAGTCTGGCTATTATTCTTGTTGTTGTTGTTGTTATTGTTAATAATTACCTAATTAGTTGTTAAGAACATCCTGAAAGTTTTACTTCCAGTGTATATGTACAGAATTTAGAGTAATCTGGAGCTACTGTGCTAAAAAAGCTGATTCGAATGCTGACTCCCAGGTCAGCATAATTATTTAAAAAAAAATCCTTCAGATTCTATTTTAATTCCTACTTCCAACTCACAGGTACTGAAGATAACACATTGTCTATAGCTTGTTCTTAAACAGGTTTTTTTCTTGGCCCAGTTAAAGAATCCTGCAGGTACTGCAGGGTGGTAGGAAAGCAAGTGAAGGTGTAGGAGGGCAATAGCCTATTATGTTTGCATGAGTCCAAAACAAAGGGCTGAAGCTGTCCTGGGTGATTACAGAGGTGAGGAACTTCTGTTTTCCAGGCTGTGATGAATAATGATTGCAAAAGATAGTGGAAAATAAGGATTAAGTACACAATCACAGTAGCATTTACATTACAGTATATTGCCAGGATCTTGCTCCCATTCCTTTTCCAAAATTTCTGTGGCTTCCTTAATTAGTTTTAAAAGTGTTTATGTGCAGCACAGAAAGTTTAAATACAGATACTTAATTTACAGTAAGCCAAGACTTACTTGTACTTAATTTTCTGCAAACACAGATGGATCTTGGACTATGATGTGTTTAGTGGTTAAACTACTTTTAACATAAACTTACAAGGTCTATATCCAATATACTAAGAAATAGGTCCTGATGAGAAGCGTAGTTTAAAGTTTTGTTGTGCTTCTGTACCAGTTAAATTGTCACCTGTGTCAGGATTATATCAGTTAATGCTGTTGGGGCAGGGTGAGAGGAGTGGAAAATCCTGTCTGGGCCCTGCAGAGCTATTGCTGCATCAGCTGGGTGGGCATGGCAGTGACACAGGGAAATGATCTTGTGGCTTTTAAATCAAGTCTAGTGGACATGTCAGTGATAGAGACATGCAGTACAAATCACATGTATTTTCTCCATAAATCAGGGGTTTACCTTGATTATATGCATATTTATATAAATACAAATTTTACCTATCTAGCTGGGTGCCAATGCTTGTAATCCTAGTAAAGTTGGTGGTAGTTCAACCAAAACAGCTCAAATATTTGCACACCTGTAAGACCTGGAGCTGTGTGGGGTTTAACTGAGTCAGGAACAGCCTAAGATCCTTCAGCAAGGAAAAATCTACAGCACTCAGCATTAAATTTTGTGTAAAGCCAGAACAGGTCTTTTTATTGCATTAATTCACTGAGCAAAGCACATTATAGGAGTCTGTCAAACCACTAGAGGTACAGAAATGGGAGACAACAAGCATTCAGGTAATGATGAAGCTTCAGGCTTTGTAACCTGTAGTCTCCTTTCCTGGAAAGATATTGGGTCCTTTGAGAAATTTCCATCAGAATTGAAACCCCACCTTGTAAACCTCTGAAATCTCTGATAAAACAAGTGTGGACTTTCCCAGCTGGATGGAGACACAGCTATCACTTGTTGCTTATGTGTGGGGGGTCACATCTTCTGTTCTCCTTTTAAAGCAAGAGTCTGTAAGGTAACAGCATCAGCCCACATTATAGCAGGACTCCAAAGAAAAGTAGGATTTTTCATTTTAGTAATGAAAATGGTCAATGTCACAGTATTACTGATTTCAAAGACAGACAGTGGTATTCCTAGGCCAATTCCTCAGCGTGGGCAGCAGGGCAGGGGGGGATTCTGCCCCTGTACCCTGCTCAGGTGAGACCCCAC
>VZTN01021314.1:23234-43348 GCA_013400515.1 Erpornis zantholeuca | reverse complement strand
GAGCAAGGAGACCTTGGTTTAGATTCTCAGCACAGCACATAGGTAAAATTGCTGGAATGTGCGGGAGATATGCCATAAATGGATGCAGATGGAGGTGACATATGGGATCTGAATTTACCATGTTCTCATAGTGAAGGACCTGGGGGACAACATACAAGGAAGTCTAGAAGATTCTGAAACCACACTGACTTGACCAAGTGGGTCTCAAGTAACAGACAAATGTATTCTCTCTGAAACTGTGGAAGAGTTGAGGCAAGGGAGGAAAGGACATAGTAACTGTATGTAAACATACAGTAACTATCTCAGTCAGGGGACCAAAAGAGCATCTGAGAAAGCCCATGAAGAAAGCCCATCCCTGAATCAAAAATATTAGCGCTATCTGATACTATAGTAATGGCTTTGTGTTCTCCCTGGTACTATAAAATTGATGATAGAAACTGCCTTTCTCTGAAGTTAGAGGAGCCACTACTACAAGTCATAACACAGCAGAAAGTCAATGGGATTGGAGGAAGTGGTTATGGGCCTTAATTTAGGAGCAGCTAAGCCAGTTGAAAATGTTTGTCACAAAAGCAATGGAGGTAGTGGACCTGTGGGCCAGCAGACAGACTAAAAACATGGCCCATCACGAGGATTAAGACTGACCCTCAGCAGAGGCTCTGGGATTTCTGCCACAGTTGCTTGGTGTGAAGTTTGGAGGTGCTCATGAAGGTGATGCAGTACAGAAAAAATATTCCCGCATGGGATACCCTGTCTCATCTGAGTGTATAGATGGAGTTGGATTGAAGACAGATGTTGGGAAGGAAAGGTTAAAACTGGAAGATTTGGTGAGGAGGGAATGAATAGTTTCTCTCAGAGTGAACTTGCAGCTGGGAATACTAATCGTGTCGTTGTGGGAAAATTCAATTTATTAAGTCTAGTGTTATTTATCCTCTGCCTGTTTTGAGAAGTAGAATTCCTGTGTAGAGATAATACACTCTCACAGACATACTTGAGCCTCTTGCTGGGAGACAGAGAGAGGTCATAAAAGCACAGCCTTGTGATAAGCTGCGCAGGCGTGAAGGCCTTTCCTATACTGGGGCAGGCTGTGGGCCCTGCTGTCCTCACAAGGATGAAGTAATCCTAAGGGAGCCAGCGTCCCCATGTGTCTCTGCCTCCCAGCACTGATATCGAGGTAATGAAATAAATTTACTCTTGGCATTTCAGCTGTGTTTTGGTGGTCACCCTGGTTACCTGTGTTGATTCACACAATGGTTATGTAAGGATGAAAGTTCTTTATGTCAAAGGGAAAAATATTACATAAATTGCCACAGCAGTACTGTAGATGAGAATTTTACTCATAGATAATAATGAAAATTTACCCCATTTTATCAATGTTTATATCAGGTAATAAACATACGTGATATTGTAGTCTAGCAGATGGGGACAGAAGGTAAAAGGAAGAAAGAGAGAGAAGGAATTGAGAGAGAGAGATTGCAATAGCTCTTTTACCTCAAAACTACATATTTTCTCATTGAGTAGCTTGGAATTGTACCCTGGGAAGAAGCATGCTGCATATGCTTGGTGATCAGCTATGAACTTCTTGTAGACGCAACACTGGATGAAATTTAGGTATATCCGTGATAGAAAATGCAATCTACTTGACATGATCCAAATAATAGTTAGAGAGGAACTAGGAGAATTTTTAGATTCTAGGAACCAAAAAGTGTAGATTATTCCAAGTAATTCAAACTTTCTCATTTTCAATTAATTACTCTTCTCTATTTTATCTTAATGGATTTCTTGCAAGAAAAAAGTTTTCATAAGTTTGTCCCACAAATAGAAATCAGAGTGGTACACCATGCACCATGGTGGTATGAATGTATGATCTATAATCCACTAACTACATTCTATCATTCCGGTATTTACCTGACTAAAAAAAAAAAATTTAAAAAAAATCCCAAGCTGAATAAAAACCCTGACCAAAATTAAAATCAAAATACCCCCATTCCCCAAATGAAAAAAATTAAACCACAAACCTCCCTAAAACCCCTTCTATCAAATAAGAATTTCACATTACTCAACTTACGGCTGTTGTCTTGTTACCACTGAGCACATCTGAGAACAGTTTGGCTTTGTCTCTTACCTACCTTGCAACCCAAATTGCAAGCAATTTATGGATTTTGCCATTAATAGGTGTATAGTAAAAAAAATAGTTTTCACTTTTGCTACACAGTTGGCCTTAATTCTATGTGCATACATATATTTTATTCTTAATGGCATGACCTAGGATTATGTAAGGGCAGAACTAAATAACATTTAGAAAAATGATTAGAGAAGTTATAAGAAATTTGGAAAAATAAAAACCCCCTTATTCTAGCAAACTAATGCTTATCTTTAAGTCATGATGATCACTAAAAAAATAAGGAAACCAAAACTTTGTAGAAGTAAATTATGATGGTGGGAGTACTATTTAGATCATTTTTTTTTAAAAAAAGCAAAAAAGAGAGTTTCCTGAAAGAAACAATGAATGCATTTTGTCAGTGTTAGGCATGAGAAGCAGCTCATGTGAACCAATTAAAAAAAATTATTTATGACAATGTCTACAATTTTTTGAGTAAATGAAGGTTGTATTGGAAATAGACAGTGAAGATTATTAGACAACTACAATTTCAAGCAGTGATAATTTAAAAAGGTTGGACTTAACTGAGAGTATGCAAAGACAGGCAGGTGGAAAGAACCAAAGAGACATGTCAAGGAGTTAGAAGTAAATCTTAACCTGAACAGTAATGAACAAGTAAAGCTCAAGTAAGGGATAAAAGATCTCAAAGAAAATCACTTCCTGAGCAAGCCAATTACTGTATTTTCTACTTTTCTGTAACTGTTACTGTACAAGTGCACATGACTGAAGAAGGCTTCTGATAGTGAATTTTATCTTCAAAGAAAGCAAAATACTTCCTGAAACAACACCAAAACTGTTTTTATAACACTTGATGCTGGAGAAATTTTATGCTATTGCATGGTGAGTTTATATCTTGGAATGCCACAATTGTTAGCAGAGATGTTCAACTAGATGATTCTGCAGTTATTTCCAAGCTTTTATAAGGAAATATAACTTGTTCGAAGTAGAAACACGAGCCTTTGTTATTGGCGTAACAGCCTACTGAAAGTGAGCTACATTGCTGGATTTAGCAGGAGACTGGAGGTTCTGGAGCAGCCTGATTCTGTTTCCCACCATGTAAGTACGCAAAAAGTACTTTTGAAGACAATGTAGAAGAAAAGACATAATTTAACATACTGTCTGATAAAATACAATCATTATCTGCCAAGCAACGAATCACATAGCTCCGCTTGTTTGAGAAGACCTCATAAATATTGTACAGAGCAGTTACTTGATGTGGGAATAGTATCTTCATGGATGCAGTGAAAAAAACCCCAACTTTTTGCCTTCTTGTTGCATTAATGCAATGTTAATGACTTTTAATTTTTCAATTAAAATGCAAACTATATTACATATCCCATTCAAATTTCCTTGAATTTTGATCCTAGCAGTAAGAGTTATCTGTAAGATACAAGAAATACAAATCTGAAAAAGAATTGTATCAGTTTCAGTTATATAAGGTATCTCTTCAGAAGTTCACCTCTAATTGTAGAATTATAGTCTAAAAAAATACTAAGATATTTCCTGTATGGTTTATGAACAGCTATATAGAGAGATGTCAAAGTTTATAAATTTTTCAATTGCCTTTGAGGAGACATAAAACATCTAATACACCTTCCTTAAAACTCAAAGGTGATGAATAAGATTGCAGTCCTCAAAAAATCCTTCCAAGTGCATAATATTTAGATCAACAAAATATATTCCTCTTTTTTAAAGAGAAATTTGCAAAAAATATTCACTCAGTTTCTTGAGAGCGAATACATAATTGCCAGCTGTGAGATAAGATGCTAAATTTACATTGAACCTGGTTGATGCTGACACATCATTTACACTGAAGCTATAAACCCCCTGCACTAATGCTACCCACCTGCACTTGGTGCTTGCAAGAGTTGTAGCTCTAAAAAGTGGATTTTGCTAATGATTGTAGTGAATGCGAGATTTTTATATCACTGACATGTCTCCTGCAGGACATTTCTAAACTCCAAGAAAGATAATTCTCTTACTGGCATTTCATAAAAAATTACAAAAACTGGTTTCCAACACAGGCCACAGATGACTGAATTCAGATTCCAAGAAGGGATTTTACATGTTATCTGTTGTGTTAAGCAAACTTCTTGGAGTGATTTACTTAATGTAACATATAGGGTGTTTAAAATTATACAAAAATTAAACTGTAATTATATCTGTAGTTGTGACTATTCAGATCACAGGATTTTGGAGTGTGTTTAATGTATTAAGAGTAAAGTTCAAAATTTTCTACAGGCTATTTTGAATATATATAGCTATAAATTAAGTAACAGGGTAAAGCATAGATCTTTCCAAAACAATATAAAACCCAGATTCAAATTTTTAAACAAAGTCAATTTTTATCTCAGTTAAAAAAGTTACTAAAAATGTTAAAATAGCTGAGGTGACTTTCTCCTGCAAGAACTCCTCCAAAAATGCTTAAAAACAAAACTCATTTGCTCATTTTCATGTTTTTTTTCTTTAACTTCAAAATTTCAAGGAATTTTTTCCAAAGATTTAAACCAAATGAGAAGCAGTGTAGGATGGATATATAGAATCTACTTTTTCTGGTACTGGGATTTGCAGATAAGGTTGTCTCTCCTCTTAACCCTTGATATAGAATGTAGTGATTAGTCAGACTGTACTCATTAAGGGTAGAAAAGGGGAAATACTGTACCCATAATACAGATTAGGGGAGGAACCTGTGGTCCACCCCATCCAAGCTGAAACATATCCTATATGGAATAGAAATATATAGCCTGTTATTAGTTGTCAATCTGTAATGACAGACACTTGATGCTATGTTTTATAACTCAATTATATGAGAAATATTTCTTTCATGCTAATGAAGTCTTGAGTACTCTTGAAAATGCCTCATTGTCACTTTCCTAGTAAGGGAATCTTAAGGAATAGCCATTGAATTTTAGAGGATAATTAAGACATCAAATACTCTGATTTAGTTTTAAAAGTTATGAAATTGGACTGGAAATTTGAAATACAGTAAATGTTTAAAGCCATCAGCCAGAAATATGCATAAGGCATGCAAAACTGAAAGTGCAAGTGGATTTCAGATTGTTTGCTGCCTTCTACTATTTCTCTAATAAATCAAGCACGGCATGACATGCTTTATTTTGTGAAATTAGACACAAATGCATGCTTTATTGTCACTTAATTCTCTAACTCAGCAAAGCAAATGTACTCAGTATTCTATATTTTCAAGTAGCATACCAATTTAGAACTAGCGCAAAAGCATTATACTGCGAGTACTAAAAAGCTAAACAAAAAGCAGTGGGTATATTCAAATCTCAGTTTGCAGCTACTCCTGCTTAGTACATACAGTAATTGAGATAAGAATATAAACCCTAAGACAGAAATTTAAATTAAATTAAATTAAAGCAATCCTTTACTTTGCCTTCCAGCATCTGGGTGGAGTTGGTTTTGAGATTCAATACAGAAAGTGTTAAAATTTCTCAGAATTCAGTATATTTTAAGTGCCTTTAATATGGTCAGATTCACTTCTGTGCTTAAGGCAAGCATGGACTATGGATCACTTGTACCCTTTTTTGGTACAAGTGATTCATATATCTTATAGTCACTTTGGAAAGAGAATTTATCCCATTTATGAAACAGCATAATTATAAAATTAAGTTGTAACCAAAGAGTATAGCTGAAGACTTCTAAGAACATAGCTTAAAATCTGAAGTGTGTTTCATTTTTAGGCATAACAGAATAGTTATTAGTATTTACTAACTATGTAAAATGCTGCATTCTTCCTCTTCACCAGAATGGAAAACTTATTTAAGAAAAACATTGACTGAATTAAAGTAGAGAGTACTTGGCAAATTGTTTTACAAAATGATCCAGAACCTTTTATATCCATAGCCTCTTGTGGAATACTTAAGATATTCTACTTTTTCAATGCAAAATTTGAACAGTTTTGAACATGGGTAAACATTAAAATATAAGTACATGCTGAATAAAAACTCAATTTGTTTTATCACAGCTCAGCATAGGTATGGGCAATATAAGAAAGCAAAGAGGGCTGATTTATTTTTATTTTCTGCAGGCAGAAAAAAGAATCTCTTTTTTATGAATTCTAATGAAATGAACTCAGTTTCTGAGAAGACTGCAATTTGACTACAGTCTTATGAGCTGGTCAATTTTTTATTATTTGAATCTTTTACTGTTCGTGAGTCATTCATAAAGTAATGACAACAACTGTCAGTGAGCTGTTTTGAATACTTGCCAAGTGCTTTGCAAGAATACTGTTTCGGAAGTGCATGTAGTAACCATAAGGCCTGTGTATATTTGGCCAGTCAAATCTGCTAAGTGACTGGGATCAGGTACTTCATTGACTATATTAATATTGGAGGACAGAGCTGAAGCCTATTTGCTTTTCTAAGCTTGTCTGTGATTCCTACAAAGCAAATTGCTCATGAATTATTCATGTGTAGCTGAAATTCTATCATATGATTGGGCTTCTGGCAGAGTTTCACAGATATTCAGCAAGCAATAGGGGAAAGCAGTAAATAGATTGCAAATAACAGGTACCTTAATAACAGCTTCTTTATGCATGAATACCCTAAATCTTGTAAGTGGAAAATTTGCTAAGGCAATCATGTAAAGATAGAGAAAAATTAACTACAACATTTGGCAATCAATTTTGACATCTTTCTAGAAATGACCTTTTCTTCCAATATCATTTTAAGAGCTGCATTTTTTCCTCCCTGCATAATATCTGTACTGGTCTCCCAGTCCTCTTGCAGCTGACCAGAACATAATTTAAAAAGTAAAGCTGACAGCAGTTTCCCAACATTTCTCTGCGCAAAACCACATACATTTATCTGAATGTTCATGAACAGTATGTACAAAGAAAGACAAAGAAAAAATGGCTCAATCAAATAGTTGCATATTCTGTAGTACTAGACCAGCTCTTACCCTGCTGAATATCAGTTCATGAGTTCCAAGTAAGGAGAAAACTGTTAAAAGTCAATTTGCTGCATGAAGCTGAAATTTATTAATCTAGTAATCATTGGTTAGCAATGTATTTTCTGCTGCATTCTAAAGTAGAGATAGGTAGTCTGCTGAATACAATTTCAGGAAAAGGATTTGAAGCCTCAGTTTGACTTTATTAATCTTAGATTTTTTTTCTAAAGACTTTGTATTGTTTCCTCTTATGTTTCTATGATGCAGGAAAAAGCATTCTCTTAAAGCACATTTCATTGACATGCATATAGAGTTAGTTTGTATTCAGTGGCTTTAAGGAACAGAAGGTATAAACAAATAAAAAATAAGTCAAAATGCCTTCTTGAGTGGGATGAATAGTAAGCAGGGCCTCTAAATTATTCAGAATAGCAAGAAATAACCTTATATACATTGTACTGAATATTGAATAAAGATTAGTTGAAATAAAAAAGCATTTACCTTACAAAAAGAATAACTTCATAGAGGAATGAAAGAACTTGATTTGCCTTTTAAGTCAGCCAAACTCAGAAATAGATTTAAACAACTAGTGGGTATGAATATATCTGTAGTATCATCTAATAAAATTCAGTGGGCTTAAATTAAAGAGGGCTTATAAAATATAATGAAAAATGAAGAATTTCAATTTCTAGCAGAAAATATCTTTGTTAACTAATTCTAAAGCAGATTTCTGTATAAATATTGTGATATGTTTATCAGTAAAAAAATTAATAAAATTTTGTTAAATTTATTATTAAGATTCTGTTAAGAGAATTCATAGTTGGCAATTTCAAAGACTCATATGAAAAACTCCTGAGATTGGCTAGAAAGTAAAGTAACCTTAATGAATGTACGTTCTAAGTGATACTGCATATGGATTTAGGTGAATTGATGAAGCTTTTTGCTTATCTGTTAGTAAAAGATATGCGATAAAAAGATAGTGCAGCCTTTCTGCATGGACTTGTCATTCCTTGTTGTGCATGCATGTATTCTTTCTATGCATGCATAGTTTCAGATTCTTTCACGTTGTCTTACCCTCATGCCTTCAAATCGTGACAAAGCTCTTAGAGGTCTCAAAGCTCTTAGTGTCCTAAGGGACTTAATGGCACCAAGTTCAGAGTAACCCAATGCATTTGCTGTTAAGCTAACCAAAGAGACCTATATGAAAACAGGAAAGTAAAAATTATTATGTTGTACATTCTACTTTACATACCATAGATGTGAGAGATATACACTTCGTTAGAAGATTCTAATTTTGGATCACTTTCTTCAGGAATAGTGAATCTTTCAGGTAAAAAGAAAAAAAAAAAAGAAGAAGAAAGAAGCAATATGAAAGAAGAATAGGTAAACAAACAAACAAAAATATCATAAGATAACTGAAATCTGGAAACATTATTACTTCTGAATTTCATCCTTTGCTACTAATCTGAGGACACTTAAAATGACAAAAACCTGAATTAAATTAATCTCTCTTTTTTACCAGTTTCGGTATTGCTCTTTTTTTTTTTTTTTGTTTCACAATACTGTTGGGATCAGTAATTACGGTTGATAATGTCATTTGATTGCTCACAACTGATAGGGAAATGATTGAAGTTTGTGTTCAACTAACATGTGGGTCACAAAACAACATTGCTCCTCTGAAAACTAGTAAAAAAGGATTATTTTTGCTACAGTCAGTTATACTGACTAATCCTTTTGCCTGACTGCTGAAAGTGCATGCTTTACAAGCTGACTTTAACCTGGACTATGCGCTTCCTAAGACCTTAGAAGAGCAGTTCCATAGGTGGGAGAATTTGACAGGCCTTTAAATATTCCATGTCCCTACATTACCTCATTGCAAAATACAACATTCTTCACATTTGCTATGGCTCCTGTACAAAATATTATCTTCTGTTTGTATCCCATTTCCCCTAAATGTTCCCTCATTATGCTGTTCTAATTCCTTAACTACTTATTGGGCCAAAAATAGCATAATGTTCTCATGTACTCTTTCATTACAAAGAACAATGAATCAGGTAAAGAGATCTTCTAGGACTGTGCTCATATTTAAAAACAAGCATTATATGTGAAATTTTTAGCTTTTAAAAGTTAATGCTTTTCTAAACTTTTCAGCACTTCTAGAAACTCTCAAAGCTTGGTTCTTTTGAAATCTAAATTTCTTTTTCCAGCACATTTATCGTAATGCTAAAAACTTTTAAGCTGCTGTAATCTAAAGCAAAATTAAAGAAATATTCACATGTGTAAATCCAGAATTTGTCATAAACTAATTCAGACACTTGAATATGTACTATACCTTCACATAGTGATGTATTCAAATTCTCACATTCACAAGATGGCTTTTTGGGATATTATGATTTAAATAAAGTCAAATATTAGAGAAAATTAGTTTAGAAAAGGAACAGCCGCTTCTGCTTGCATGGTTCTTCAAGCTTTTTTGTTGTAGGTGTCACTTGGGTACCCATTTTGAGAATTTCGATTATTGAAAAACAAAGTGTTTTCCAAGAGAGGGTACTTTCTTTGTATGAAACATGGTTATCTGTTGTGGTGTTGACTCCTTAGTGGATTTTAGAGAGATCACAGCAAAAAGCTTGAGAAGAGCAAGTTCCTTTTTAACTTGTCTTGAATTATAACACTTACTCCATTTTCAAAGGGGAACATCTGTAGGTTCCCAGGACAAAGAATGTAAATAATAGAAATTGTTTTAATAGTGCATTCTCCTTGGCCAATGAAAGAACTTTGTCTTTGTTTGTTTTCATATTTTGGGAGACTGTGCTGCACAGACAGAGAGAGACAGTCTCTCAAACGATCTCCAGGTAACATAGCTGGAGATAGAAAAGTTTGTTCTCTGTTCTTGATATAAATAAAGCCTTCTAAAAAATCCTATGAACATAAAGTCAATTTGTAGACAAGCCTAGAAATAGGGCTTCATCTTTCCCACAAGCTGTAGCTGAATCCTAGATCCTGTGGAGTTGAATCCTAGGTCTATTTAAACCATAATGTACTCAAATCAAAAATGTTATAAACACCCATCAGAAAAAAAAACAAAACAACAAAAAGCTGAAGAAAATTAAATATTCAGATTAGCTCTTATATGATGGGAAGGCTTGATTGAGAAAGCACTGAATTTTTGGCAATATTTTGGGACAATAAATTCTTATAAAGTTTGCTTTTTGTCTATTCAGCATACATTTCTAAGTCATTGAAACCAGGGCAAAAAGAATCTTAATTTTAAAACTGAGCTTGTTCAATACTTGGTTTTTGTATACATTTTACCGGAAATTACTGTCTTGAAAATATAGGGACTGGTTCTGGTTTTGTAAATACATAAAACATAGTATTTGATGTCCACCCACAGAAATTCATGAACAGCAGAAAGAGTAGGCAGTCCTGCACACTGGATGTTTTTTCCCAGGGGGTGTATTTAAGATATTCTTAAATCCTCCATTATTGTATCAATGCATCAAGAAATGTTCTCTCCCATTTCACAGCACAATACCATAAACCTACAACTACGAGATAACCCCTGAAGCAAAGATTTCAAACATGGCTGTGAAGACTGCAAGCTCAGCAATATTTATTGTATGGACTTCAGTACTAATTAAGCCACACTACCAATACTAGAAATATATCTTGCTTTCCTTGTGGAGCACTAATTTATCCATATGCTGAAATTTGTGAGCATGATGTTCATAATCTTGCCAGAGGAGTTTTGCTTCAAATGTGTGTCTGATGTCTGGTGGATCAGACGCTTGTCTAAAATCTGGATTCAACCTAGACCACAGCAGGAGGAATGGTGTGTCCAAGGGTGGGAGCGAGCAGCCCAGGCCAGAATGCAGGGCAGCAGGACCTCTTTCAACAGCAGGGTTGGGATAAACCCTCTAACTGCTTGTGGGGCTACCACATGAGCTTCTTCTGTTAGCAGGAGAACTTCCCATCTTACTTAACTGTCTGGTATAGCAAGGCAGTGCTGCAAGCATAAAGCTAAAGACAGAGAAACATGGAAATTTTTCCAGCTACCTTACTTTTTAAATTGAAAAGTAAACTAGTTGGCATTAATAGATGTTATGGTTGCAGAGAAAGTAATTTTACAAATGATCAGATAAATATAAAAGTGTCACTTAGGAAATGCACTACATACATCGACAATCAGGAAGTCCAGCCAGCACCAGGCATTAGTAAAATATGTTTGGTAGCCATAAGCCACCCACTTCAGCAGCATTTCCAGAATGAAGATGTAAGTGAAGACCTTGTCAGCATATTCCAGCATGGTCTTGATAGTTTTACGTTGTTCAATATAGATGTCTTCAAAAGCCTGTGAGTATAAACATTCAAAGATATGTTATTTTTTGTTACTGCACATACTACAGGTTGTAACACAACAAACCAAAAAAGGCAACAAAAAAAGGAAATAATCTTCAAGAAAAAACAATGGCATGTCAGTTTTATCTAATGCTTCTTTTTCTGATAATTCAGTATATACCCATTTTTTCCCTATCGAAATGTGTTTTCCATCTCACAGGAGAAAGAAGTATATACTACACAGCAACCACTCCACTGGTCAGAGATTTTTAAAATTTGCTGATAGTGAATTATTTGTCTCAGCTCGTATTCCACATTGACAAATAGAATTGATTCTGCAAAGTGTTGTGCCTGAACTGAATTCTACTGAGATCATTTGGTTTGTATGTAGGTAGACCCAATTTCAAAATCCAGGGCCACAGCTGTAAAGTTTTCAGGACAATGACAATACAATCTACCTTCTAAGTCTTCTGGCTTCCTGAAAATCGAAAGTTATAAATCATAAAATAAGTTCTTCCTTTCTTAAAAAACTTATTTATCTAAATCAATTACCTGCTTTATTATTCAAATTTTATGAGGTACATAAAGTTTCTGAGCTCCTTTCCATGTTATTTACACTTTTTGTGTTCTCCTTTTTAGACACTTGAAAAAAAAAAGTAGCTCCTGCATTTCATTTATTCTTCAATTTTTTTTTCCTTTAATTGGCTTCAAATTTCAATTATGCTTTTATTTCTTTTGGAGTCTGAGTAATTTTATCAGGCTGAAAGAACTGGAATGATCTGCTATCTTGCAAAGATTGGATATTTATTGACACTAACATTCATTTTTACTCAGCCTGCTTTGGAATCACTTGACATCTGTCAGTTCAAATGGTTAGTGTTTGTGTGTCAGACATCAAGCTAAGATCTGTGTGATTCTGGTTACTTAGATCAGGCACTATGGTAACTGAAACTCATGTATATTCACTAGAAACAGGGAAGTGAGCACATGTCATTTCATTTGTACAGGTGGGATTATGCCAGAGGCTGAGCAAGCAGAAGTGTGTCTGCTCCCTGCCTGAGAGCCCTGGGGAGGGGTTTGCAGGCAGTTTGCATCCTGCCTGTGCCTCCCACATTTCCTGGCTGTGATGACAGTGAGATTTGTGTGGAGCATGCTCTTGGGATGAATATTCGGATACAGTGCTGGCAGATACAAAGAGACATTTTCACCATCACGAAACACTTTAAAGGGGGATTAGAGTCTCGTATCTCCAGAGATAATCCATGGTCTTTGAAGCATTTTCACAAAATAAAGGTGCTGTGAATGCAGCCCTTAGGCTCGCAAACATGAGGTATTAATGCTGTGGGATCTTGTCTCAAACGTCCCATAAATATAGTAATAGAAATTCACCTTTTTCAGATCTCCTTCCACTACTTTTCTCTCATTTAAATTCTTGTCACTGAAGACTTTCTCCTCTTGGTTGTATGAAGCAAAATTCAATAGTGTAGACTTAAGTTTTTTTTGTTAATTGGAGGGTTTTAAATTACAGGTAAGGTGTCACATGATAAAGTTGTTTTCCTGATGGTTATGTTGACATCAAACCAAACAAAAGCAGAATAATTCTCAGAGATGTAGCTGAAACTAGTGATAGGTATTATCATAAACTGCTAACAGTATTAACAGAATTTTAAAGTGTTGGGAGTGGCCTAAAGATCTTATAATACAATTTTGCAGCACATTTTTTTTTATTATGTAGGAAGTTAAGTAATTTGCCAAATGGTAAATCTACCAGAGTAGATGTTAGATATACTCTACATTATCTCAATGCAAATAGTTTGCCTAAGAAATAGTTTGCCTCAGTATATATCCAGGCTCAATTTAATTTAAAAATTCATCTCCAATTTTTTTATTCTTCATCATTATTTGTATTTTTGAAAAAAACACATTATTGTTAGTGTTTATTTCATTTATTGTTATAGATTTGTACTATGGTTGGCATCTTTTTATTCTGCCCTTGAAGCTTGTTAAAGCAAATTCATGTTTTTACAGATGTCCCTTCAGTCCACATGCATCTGAGTCAGTAGAAGATGAACTGTAAGTCTAAATAATAAATTCTTATTCTTAGAAAGGAATGAAAAAACCCACACACAGCATTTATAGAACTACATAATCCAGCCCTGGCCCTTGCAAGGTGTTGTGAACTGTTTATGCCATTATAGTTCGAAACACTCCAACAGTGCTAGTTCTTTTCCCTGAGTTACATCTGTAAACGGCAGAGAAATGAGAGAGCAAACTCAAATAACAAAGTTAGGTATGTTCTCTGCTTCACATGTTGTACTTGTCTGCCTGAGGCGTATCACTGACACTTCCAGCAATGGAGTTAGGCTCGCTCTAATCACTTATGTCTGTTCTTTTATCTACATATTGTTGAGAAGAGACTTCTTTGCTATTTTTCCCAAGGCCTGAATAAAATTTACTCTATCATCTGAAGACATGGAATTGTGTTAAGCTAAAACAGTGTTAGAAGAGGCAATTTTAAGGAATTTCCTGACATCATGGCAACATTCTGTTCATGTTTTACTTACCAGAGCTCCACTACTGAGGAGAATCATAAAGACAATGAAAGTCTCAAACCAGTTGTGTTCAACAATCCTGAAGCAGGTTTTTCTGAGGTTCCACCACTGCTTTCCTCTCCCTTCTTCTATACTTACTTGACAGCACTTGAACCTTCTTACACAGCCTTTAGAACAGTGTATGTAATGAGAGGAGGAAAATAAAAAAGATATATTTTGTTGAGTTGCATTCATTTTGGATATGCATTCTGTTAATGATACAATGCTATATTTAGTGCTGTATATACTGTGCTGTTTAGTTAAAACCCAATAAATTTTCACCTAGATAACCTTCTTTTTCTTCAAAGGAAATAAATAACGTTGAGACAATTGGAATTTAAAATTTAATGAACAAGCAAGAAGAAATTATTTATCATTAATCAAGAAATAAGTGCTCAATACAGTGCACTCAAAAAGATAAAAGCCCATGGAATATGAAGCTAAATTACAGAACACAAAGTAAATGTTAAAATATACAAACTCATCCAAATGACAGTTAGGTTTATGTAGTAAGATATGGGCAAATGATATTAAACTGTACCTTCTTTTGTTCAGGATACTCAATTTAAACAATGTTGCATTCACTGCATGAAAAAATATAAGCCTCTTATTTGAGTTCTGGGCTTTTTAGTACCAGCTAATTTCTCTAACTCATTCCCTTAATATATTTAACCTTTTATGATTTAACCTTTTATGATTCAGCTGCTGACTTTTATGTAGAAAAATACTGGTTATAAATAATGGTATTTTCCTTGACAAATCCTAGAATGTTACAGTACTACCTCTTACAAGTTCAATGTAAATTTCTAAAGCATGATCTGTTATCATGTCCAGAAAAAACCCAACCTGACAATAGCATTTATTGTCCAGTGTCTAAATCTATCTTTGCTTACAGATACCAAAAATGGCATTTCTATCCTTACATCACTGTTTTAAATATATTTCTTTCCCCACTTCCTTCACATGTGCACACATCCATAAGGTTTCTTAAAATGAAATGCCATTGGAAAAACATGTATGACCAGAGTTGTGGGCCAATAGAAGTAAGAATGAAGGATGAAGAGGCCCACCAGGTGAGACTGTTCTTGCCCCAGGTGGCACACAGGGCTCTTCCTTCTCCTTTTGCCAATTTGTAGAAGATTTATTTAGCATTTTGCGCAAGACCATCTAGGTGCAGTTTTTATTTATCATTAAAGAGCTGTTTTAGTAATGTATGCTTTATAAAGCACTTAGGTATCCATGAAGAATAATTTTTAAATAGTGTGTTATTTTATTATCTAAGAGAGTGTAACTAAACTCAGAAAGTACAGTTACATACTGAAATGAAACTTTCAATACTGTATTTTTCTTATTTTAAAAATAGAGATACATTTCCGGTAAAATGTTTTCTTAACTGTTTATCCAATATACAGTATAATTGTGGTATCGGTGGCCATATAATATATTATGGATTAAAAGTACTACTTCTAATAATCAGAGCTTAAACACTAACTAAAGGATACTATGATTCATAAATCTTAAAACTTAACTTACATAGAAAATTATTCTGTAATTCTGTTAGTAATAATTACTAGTATTTTTGTTCCAAATACCTTCTGTGAAGCAAGCCTCTGGCTCCTGGGCTTCTTCAGGTTCAGCTTCTGGTTGTTCTTCTGCAGGAAGACCAATATCAACTGTGCTACCTTCAGATGAACTAGATGAATTTAACTTCTGTAAAGGAAAAAAGCATCACAAATGCACAGTAAATAATTTTAAGGCAAGTATTATTTGATTTTGGAATCAGCAAATTAGACAATGTTTTTGGATGTTCTAGACTTCAACATAAGTAAATTGCTGATAAACATCTGAGAAATTTGTATAGTCTGGTTTTTCTCCTGCACTGTATGAGTCTATTAAATAGAAGATGTAACAATAATAGATCAGATTTTAAATAAAATCATGCGTTAAACTGAAAAATATGGGTAATGATGCTAAACCTGAGAGGATTTATGACCACAACAAGCCATAAATAATAATGATCTCTTGACCTACATAGAAATAATGAAGCTTAAACAAATATTCAGGAATTGTAGTGTCTACTGAAAATCAAGTAAGAGTCTAGAAATAACAACATAAGTGAGGTGTAAGCTTAGAGGAATGAGGGGGAAAAGCAGAGAAGGCCATTCTTTGGAGTTTAGTAATTCCAGATTAAAATTTCTGAAAGTCTAGCTCAGAGTGAAGCAGAATCTGCATACAATTAAGCTGAGGCAGTTTAAGACCATAAAAAAATCAGATTGTGTTTTATCAACAAATTTTCAATAACATGATAAGCATAAAGAGAGAGGGGCATAAGGTGGAAACCAAATTAAAAAAAAAATGCACTTAAGCTAATTTTCATCCTAAAAATTCTAAAACCGTTGTAACACACAACGTGCAGCTGGAATCTGGTTGCAGTCAAGCTCTTTGGTATTGTGGCTAAAGCTCAGGCAAAACTTTGAAGGAAATATATTTAAAGATAAATAAACAAAATAATGAAACAACTGCAATATAGATCACTGAGTGTAACGAGAAACTCAGGACTGCCAAGACCACCACTAAGCCATGTCCCCAGCTGCCACATCTTTTAAACACCTTCAGCTACGACAACACAACCATTTCCTTGGGTGGCCTATTCTAATGCTTGACAATCCTTTCAGCGAGGAAACTTTCCCCAATATCCAATCTAAACTTCCCCTAGTGCAACTTGAGGTCATTTCCTCATCCTGTCACTCCTTATTTGGGAAAAGAGACTGATCCCCACCTCACTATAACCTCTTCTTGGTTTCATCAGTGCTAGCTGGCAGCAGGCCTTTTGATGTTGAGGACAAAAAAACAACCCCATACACTAGGAGCAAAATGCTTATTAAAGCAGTGGTTGTAATAAGTCAGAAGTGTCATAGTACTTTTCCAGCAGGATAAAAGGTAACTCTGTTCCTACAGGTAGCAGCACATCGGCAGACCACTTTCCTAAGCTTTCCTAAACTGAATCTATATCTAAACAGGATCAGTCACAAACCAGGTGGTGTCTCTATTTGACTGTCTGCTCTGTGATGGGTTGGAAGACTGAACTGGCCAGCATGAAGCTAATTGTGGAGTGTAGACAAGCAGTCATTGTTTTCCTCCAAAGGATCTCTGTTAAAGTGTTTTATTTTGAAATTCTTCATGCTGGGGGAGGCTCCTAATATGCTGAAATAGATTTTTAGAACCTTCATTGTAGCAGTGGTTCAGAAGCGTAAGTGAAATTAATTATAGACATTTTAGCTAATATTTAACAGGAAAAGAATTATTAATGCTTCAAATATTAATAGGGAAATGGGAACAACACTCTCTCTGAAATAAGTTTCCATGGGGAGAAGCTGTTTTTTACAAGTCTCCTTTCTTGGAGGAGGATCCAAAAATTGCACTTAGCTAAACACTGAATTTTTGTTGAGAGCACTAGAGGCCTCTTCTACACACTGGAAGGACAGTGGTAAAGAATTCAGCTACTCTACAAAGGGGCATCAGAAATACAACAGTGGGATGGAAGGGGGAAGGTGAGTTATCCTATAAAGAAACTGCATTGCTACCAAAATGGGAATTAGCTGGTTAAGGCTTAGGTTTCTCAAGTGAGAAAATTAATATTGTTAAGTGTCTAGAAAGGTGATTTTATAATTTGACTAAAATGGCAACAAAATAAGTCATTGAGGCTGTAGTTGTTTTGCAAATTCTGTCATCAAATCAATTTAAATTATTTTGCTAAAATAGCCACATACAAAAATTCATGTAATGGAACAGTTACAGCCTTAATATGCTTTTTTAAATTACAGTTCTCAAAAGGGCTTTATAACAATAGCCTGCTCTACCATTGCTTTAGCAATATTTTAATCTGTTGGTAATTTTCAGTTTTAATAACCAAGTGAATTTGAAGTATATGGGAGAGTCTATGGTTAAGACTTCTTTTTAAGGGAATCTAGAAGGTCTAGAATCTTCTAGGTCTAGAAGAGGTGACAATTTTAAAATTGAAAAGAATTCTTATGTCTAAAGGAATGTCTAAAGGAGTTACATAAACTATCTATATGTTTTCTAGTTTATATCTGCTTTTTCAAGAGGTAGGGAGATGTATCACATTCCTCATGGGCCCCTTGTTACAGAAGACAAGCAAAAGTTTCTGGTGGAATAACACTGCAGCTAAGGCACTGTCCTCTACAAGTTGTTGCAACTACTGTATGGACCTCACATAGTTTTTATGGATGAATTAGTTGAGTCTCCCATTACCTGGCCTCCTATATAATTATAGCCTTGGAGGCTATAATTTTTAACCCTTTCCCACACTTTTGTTCATCAAGAATTAGGTCCTCCTTTATACACTCATTTATGCCCATCTACAAAGAAGTGTCAAACAATCAAGAATTGAATTCACTGGCTTATGAAAAATAAAACAAAAAAACCCCCAAACAATCAAAAAAAAATCCCACATGACAAAGACACTGAAAACATCAGAGAAAAATGCAAAAAATATCTGAATACCTCTTTGCTTTCTTCCAGGTCTGATTCACTACTAAATTCTTCTGTGTTTAGGTTTTCAAAGTCGGATTCACCCACAGCAATGGGCACTGTCACAGTGAGGCTTGGGTTGTTTATGAATGACATGTAATCACTCTCATCAATTATGTATTTTTCCACACTGCTGCCTGTGCCTATACCACTGGTAGTTCCATTTGCATCTCTAATATAGTCATGGTCCTTGCTTAGTTCCACAGTTGTATGGTTAGAAATACAGCTGTTTTTGTTGTTTAAATCTTCAAGCGGCTTGATTTCATCTAAAGCTTTCTGTTTTTTAACAAAAGCTTTTTGGATGAATTCACGTGCTTTTCTTTTCACATAATCTATGCCTTTCTGCATTCTTGCTACAGCAATCTGGAGATTGTTCATTTCATTATCGTCGTCTGTCACGGCAAGGTTGTCTGCACTAAATGAGCTCAAGAGCAAGGCCAAAAATAGATTCAGTACCTGCAGAAAGATTTAAAAAAGGATGTTCTAGACTTTATTCCAAACAATAACATTTATTTTATTTTAAAATGTCCTATTATTGACATCAAAGCCTGAAATCCTAATCATTTGCCCTAACCAAAAAAGTACCCTCAAACATTTTCTCGTCTCCATAAAAACCAAGCTTATTTCATTTAGCCTAGGTCCTGTTCATTATTCAGAAATATTTGTACCACTGAATAATACCTGTAAATGTGTCTTTAATTTCTTACACTATATAAATATTTTGGTGTCAAATCATATAATCTAAAAATGGAGATATCAGATTTGCTGTTCAGCATCATAAAAAAGTTTAATTTATCCCATCACACAACAGAAATTAGATTATTTAGGTGACTAATCATATGGTATAAATAATAAAAAAAATCCACAGCAAATGGTTTATAAAGAGCCCATAAACTAAAATTATTTGAAGCACAAAATATTTTCAAAGGGCCAAAAGATAAATTAGTCACATTCTTAAGTGCCCACTCTGACATTCTTAGGATTTTGATATTGCAGAATATTTTGTTCTCTCTCCAAAAAAGCTCTTAAGCTTAACTTTAAGCATTGCTTGAAACCACCTGCTCAAGTGCTTTGTTGAAGCAGGGCCAGAGCACTTAGTTCATTTCAGGACTGAGACCACTCTATTGCCAAATCGTTTTTTTGTTAACACTCTGATTACATACCACTAGGTTTCCAATCACCATGACCATCATGAAGACTGTAAGGCACATGGCTTGGCCAGCAACCTCCATGCAGTCCCACATCGTTTCTATNCCAAGATTTTGCCAATTTGAAAACTCGAAGCTGGAAGGAAAGAAAAATATTGTTAAGAAGACAAAAAATATTTTTAAGTTAATTTGTGGAAGGATATTACTGCAAAATATGCCTTGAGTAGGACTGTTCAGAGGGTATCTTCTTGTCTAAAAGCATGAAGATGGAAGGTTCCCTCAAGAAAAATTTGTAAAATTGTATTTTGATATCCTCAAAGTGTAGCTTTTACTGAAGGCCAAAGAAGCTACTGACTGGAACTTAAAATCTAGAGTTCATCTGTTAAAATCATCTGAACCACTGTTCAACTAGTATTTGTA
>VZTN01021314.1:10574-23181 GCA_013400515.1 Erpornis zantholeuca | reverse complement strand
GACCATAATACATATAGTGAGTAAATTTATTTCTGCATAGCAGGATGTTTAAATTGTGTATATACACAATGGATAGATTGGAAACAGACCCAGGACACCCACTGCTATCTGTTTGTCTGGATTCCTATGAATTCCTGGAGAAGATGGTAAGATACCACAGTTAATAAGGATTTGTGCTAATGAAACTCGCATCAGGATCAGTATCACAGCAAACATCAAGCACATTTTTAAGGCAAAAAAAAAGTTATTTTAATGAAGCCCCATGGAAAAATCAGTGCAATTGAAGTGTATTTACCAATCTGAATGATCGAAGAACTGATAGTCCTTCCACATCTGCAAGCCCAAGTTCAACCAAGCTAAGGGTTACAATAAAACCATCAAAAATATTCCAGCCCTCTTGGAAATAATAATAAGGATCCATGGCAATTATCTTGAGAAACATTTCTGCCGTGAAGATTCCAGTGAAGACCTGAGTTTAAAGTGCAGTTTGTTATTTCATGGTGAAACATAACACTCCAGATCTACCTTTTTTTCATTCAAGCTACATCTTATCTAAAAGTGATACTTAAAAATAGTTATATTTACTGTAGTAATTTATTATGTCCACATTCACTTAACAAGTGTCATACAAACCAGGTAATTTTTCTATTGATTAAATTTTATACAAAACAAATTACATATACTTCTGTTATATAACATTTTACATCCAAATTCAACTCTATAAGGATATGGACTTTCTCATGTACTGTACAAGCAATGTCCCAGATTTGATTTTCAGAACATCAACCAGAATGCTTTCCAAGAAATTACATGGTATAACTCTTTCTTGGTATACAAATTAGAAATGAGGCTAAATCTAAGACTACAGGGGCAAAGCTTCTTGGCTGCTATGACCTGCAATTCAGATCAATAGAGCTGTGATTATTTATACCAGATGAATATATGGTATATTTTAATGTATATCAGTTGATACAACAACTGACATACAAGAACTGAGATACAACAGTTTCCTGAAGCTGAGGGACTTCTACCTGTGTGTGCCCAGTAAGTTCAGCAAAATTGGTAGGCTCAATCACCTTGACAGTAGGAATGAAAGAGTATTCAAGAATGCATTTTAAAAAAAGTACTGTTGGTAGTGGTTTCTCATCATGAATTGCTGTGCTGAGTGAAGTAGGAATTACATTTAAGACCCACCAAAGTAATGACCCTGAGTAGCTTTGAGAGAAGTCTTGGGAGAATTTCCTGTAGGATATATTAAATATATTAAAGCCACCATTAAAAAGTGCTTGAGCCCTGCTCTGAAATTTTTTTGGTTTTTTTTTTTTTTTTTTTTTTTTTTTTTTTTTTTTTTTTTTTTTTTTGATAACCCATTTTCTAGCAAGCTGAACAGAAAATAGGACAACTAAAGAGAGTAATCTAACTGGGATAATCAGGAGACAGGAAAGAAAAGTCTGACTTGCACTGCCTAGGAACACCAATACTCAAGATAGATTGCTGAGGTCTGTAAATACACTCTAGATACAAACACAAGAGAGAGAAAGGTTACCAATATTTAAGCTACAGGATCGGAACGCCTGAGAAAGACATAGGAATGATACAGTTTGAAATGCTGACTTAAGTTCCTAACAGTCAGAACAGGAAGGTTTTCAAGGAGCTTTAAAGTGGAACTACTGGAGCAGGCAACCTCCGAGAGCCTCTTTATTGCAGAAGGGGTTTATGTCAGGAAGCCTAAAACTGTAAGAATGTGGTTCTTATAGACAGGTTCTCTCACACTCACTCTGTAGTCAGAGATACACCAAGATTTATGTAGAATTTTCTTGGTTAGAAAACAAACCTATAAAATGCTACAATACAAGATTTTACATTTCATTAGGAAACAAAGGTTTAGAATTTCCCTTATTTTAAGTATATGAAAATCAGCTGTACAATTTTCTGTTCATACTCCCTCTTAAATCCTGTAGTTATTTACATGATCTATTTGTTCCTCATTACAAAACAAGGATTATTAAAAATCACATGAGAAGAAATCAATTCTTAAAGTAAGAGATAAAGTAGGACTCTAGCTGCAGATACTTCTGTGTGATCAAACCTGTCAGTTCAAAAGCAAAAAGCTACAAAAAGTTAACTCATGAAATCTTTAATAATTTATCTTTTTGAAGCAGAGAGAAAGGGGGAAAATACAGCTGACAACATATGGAAAATATATCTTGCTAAATATCAGAGGATAAAAACAAAAAATAGGAGAGGAAGAAGTACTGAGGGATATTTTTCACATAAAGCATAGAAAGGAAAAAATCCACTTATCCATATAAAAAGCCTTTTGCAGAAGAAAATTCTAGAAATGCTTTTAAAGGGATCTTTTAGCTATTGCAAATTTCTGCTCAGGAAACAGCAATTAAAAATATATTCATAATTCAAAGATTTGTATTGTATTGATCGAGAAATTAACACTGCATTTATTTGCATAGTGTCCCTTTCATGGAAGCAATGCATTTTCTGGTTTAGTAGTTACACAAATCAAACTCTGCTTAAGATGGACTTTACTTAATGTAGCATTGGAGCCAATTTTTAAATTTTTAATTTGGTTTTGCAGAACACAGCAATATATTGATTTTACAGTATCCTACGCTACATGAGTCAGGGTTGACAGTCAAATTTCCAAAAATGTTCTGATACTTATATCTGGAGGCCAATAAATATCCAAAAAGCTTTTAAAACTTCTTCTTTCAGTTACAGGCATATTTCCTTACAAATCATTAATATAAAAACCCCACAAACTTACCAGATTTCCAACTGAAAGTACATTATTGAATTCATCTGTCATTGGATAATGTTCCATAGCCATAAAGAGTGTATTTAAAACAATGCAAATGGTAATAGCCAGGTCAACAAAAGGGTCCATTACCACTAAGTTGACAATATGTTTAACTTTTAACCAATGTGGACTGCAGTCCCAGATCAGGAAAATATTTGCAAATTTATACCAACATGGTGGGCATTTCTGTCTCGATTCTTCAAGTTCTGTGGGGGAAAAAAAACAAGTATATATGTAACTATGTGATATCTCTAATATTCCTCATTCCAATATGAATTGTACCAGTCAAGTTTTCAGTCTGTAGTGCATCTGGTTAACCTCCTTTAAGTTCTCCTTCTACAGGGCTTTTAACAAAGGTCTTTAAAAATTGCTATCAAATATATTTACTATGTTCAAATCCTATCTGTCAAGCACAACTTCTTTGTATTCCGATCACTACGCCAATCAGCAACAATTTATGCATCAGTTTGTATTATGTATTTAATTTTTTCTTGATTACGCTTCAACTTGTTTCTCCCACCTACTGTTCTAGTATATAAATATTTTTATTCTGAAATTTTTGGCATTTAAGTAAAAATTTTCATTCCTAATTCAAGAGAAAAACCATTTTGATCACTTAGAATTGCTTTAAAGAGTAAATGAATAAATATAACTGCAAAAATACGTGTATATTTTAACAATAGTTGCATATGTTTGAAAAATATTCGGTGTTTTTTTTGTGTCCAATAATACATTTTTAATTACTATGAATAAGCATCCACTCAGGCATGGCCATGCACATGAGTTAGATGGTGACAGAACAATGGGATAGAAAATGCTTCCTTACATAATAACTTTAATGCTCAGTTATGTAATAACCTTAATAAATAAAGACCTTTGTATTTACTGATAAATATGAGTCAGTTTGTGAGACGTTATCTGTTACTTAAGCTATTTTAAATCTGTTTTCAAGTTTCAACTCAGATTTTCAGAAATCCATGGGGAAAACAGGATTGAATATTGAGCTGTGAATAGCACACACCTTCCACAGTGTTTGTGAGGATGCTAGCAATACTCATGGCTCTTTCCCTTAAAGCTGGATCTTCCAGGAAGTCCATAGAAACGTGAAAAGAGCCGGATATTCTCTTCCTCATTTCTGTTTCTGTTGTGGTGCCCTATACAGAGAACAATAGTAGGTGAGACCATGTTGAAGAAACAATCAGATAAGCAAATACTACATAAGCCTGTTAGTAGTGTCTTAGCTTGGACACGTGCTCCGTGCACTTCATATTTTATCATGTCGGACTTTTATTACTTTCTAGTATCTTTTAAATAATTTTAGAAAGGCATTAGGTCATAGGTACCTGCAGTTCAACATTGAGAGAGAATTTATTTACTAAACTTTTGCATTTTTTTCCTTCAAAATGTGAAAAGACATTGAAACAAATGGAAAAGGATTGAGTTCAAAATATTGCACAAAATTTTGCAAACTGCAATTTGTTTCCTTGGTCCTGCTGACAGAATATTCTAGGATTTGTAACATAATAGTCTTTTCCCCTAATCAAACTGTAGCAAGTAAGAAAAGTCTGACTTCCTCATGCTTCCTCATGCTAGTATTTTGTAGCAGTCTGAGTAGACAAATTTGTACTAAGCAAGAAATTTTTTGGAGACATTTTCTCTTACCTTGTGTATGGTAAGAGAATGGCAGCAATTTGTGCTGCACGTATGTTAACACAGACATTTGCATTTTTGGAAGTATGTGTTAAACTGTGATCTTCCAATGCACTATTTTGTCTATACTACAATACTCCACCCAAAATTGATGGAAAATATATAGGAATGAGAAATAAATGGTAATAAGGAATTGACGACTACTTCCTTACATTTTTAACCAGGCTGATAAGGAAGAATGATATCAAAATTAACTAATAATGCTAATTTTGATAGTGGTAATACAGCATCATATTGATTGCAGTTATATAAAGTTTTTGTATAATATTTTCCATTGTATGTCAACTACGATAGCTAGATGAACCTTTAGATCAGCTAAAGGAAAGTATGGCACAGTAATATAGTAAAGCATAGCATCTTTATGAATGTGTATGTTATTATTTTATTACTTGGAAACCGCAACTTGCATTTGTTAGTTATGAGAATCTCTGTAAGTAAATTCTTAGGTTGCAAACCTATCTTAGCTGTTTTATTTACTAAGGATTTTACAAGATGCAGGAGCATTCGCAGCTTGACCAACCAGGAAGCATTGCCAAGGGTTCCATTCTGTAGAAAACACTGGCTGGTGCAGTAAGAAAAGGCCACCATGCCTAAGCTATTTAAAACTTTCTTACATTGTCATCAGTAGCTGGTTTATCTATTATCACCTCTGGCAGAAGCTGTCCAACAGGCGATGTAGGAACAGATGGTCCACCAACCAGGGAAACCACCCCATTGCAATCCACGGTGCTGTGCATCTTCCCATTCACTGGAAACACTGCCAGCATCCTGGATGACCTACTGGCCTGGCTAATGTTACTGTTGCGCCGTTCACCGTGTCTGCGCGGCACAAAGAGAGAATCTCTTCTGCTGTCATTGTCTTCAAAAGTGCTGTGCTCGTCATCAGCAAAGTCATTTTCTGATCCTACATCCTTTGCTCGACCTCTGAAGCTGAAAAGACTTGTTCTGCTGTTGCGCCTTGGGGAAAACAGGGAGCCCCGAATGCTCAGCAAAGACTGCAGGCAAACAAAATATGTGATTATTAGCTGAAATCCTCGACTTAGCACTATTATCAGATTAGCATAGGTTTTCTTTTTTTCTTAAATGACAGTAACCATATTATCCATAAGCTACAAGCTTCTGGGAAATTTTTGCATGAATTTCATTAGCTATATATTTTGTGGATAGAAGTATCACAGCTCATGGATTCTTAAGACAAAACCAGTGCTGAACACTCCTTTCTCAGCTAAAGCTGCCAAATAGATTAGTTGCATAATTCCCACCAAGAAAAAAAAGGAAGTCTATATATGCACTTTGTTTCATGTATGGAGCATCTTGCCCATAGTGAAAAAATGTTGGTTCAACATCTCTGAAACAGGAAGAAAACAGAAAAATACTGTAGCATTTTAACAAGTCTAGGTAATATATAATCATGCTAAAAGGAATGAAACCACTCATAACCAATCAGAGAATATTTTAATATGATTTTAAAATAATCTTGTTAGAAGAACAGAGACATGATGTTGCATTTATTCTAGGTTTGGGGGATTTTTACAAGGCAAACTGGCAGCTAGAGCACTTCCTCTTAAGCACTAGCAACACTTATTAAGGTTAATGAAAGTATCAGTGTTTTCTTTGTTTCCGCAGTAGCATCACATTACTGTACATAAGGGAGACTAAAGTACTTTTGAAACAGCCTATGATGCTTTAAATATATGCTTTTACTAAAAATATGCTTTTACTAAAAATACCTGATGTGGAGAAGAATACTTCTTTTCGTATGTCAGTCTATTGCCTTCAATAGACAATCGGAAACCTTTCCTTCTGATGCTGTCTTCTGATTCAGACTTGTGAAACTCATCATCATCTTTTTCCTCTCCTCCAGACTGTTCTTTCTGTTTCCTTTTCTTCCTTCTATTTCTCCTCTCCTTTGCACTCTTTGAGCTCAATTTTGATGCGTCGGAGGAACTTTCTGAGAGCCCCCCTGCTTCTCCTGCAGCACTGGGCTCCCTGGACTCTGCAGATGCTGTTACTGCTGCTGCTGCCACCGCTGCTGTCTACCATGATGGAGAAGGAATTTACGTCACTGAGCAAACCACAACATAATGTTTTCTTTTCTTTAATTTACTTATACATAATTTCTACTCCAAATGTTTTGAATCTTAACACTTTCTATAGGATATCCTCTCCCTAGGTTTTTTCTCTAATTGTTATTAATCAGTTGACTCAAGATATGTGTTGGTCACGGACTTCTCTCATCCTTCATGAGTAAATTTTAAATGCAGAAGTGTAACAGATTGTATTAATGACACTGGACTAGAAAAACGTAGTGAATAACCTATACCTAGTTTTGAATATTCCTTCTGAATCATTCACAGTACCATGTCTTCAGTGCATGATAGAAAACCTCTGAGCTAGCTCTGTCACTGAAAGACCAACAGGGTGCTTTATATTTCCAAATTCAGAAAGTATAGGGTGAATATCTCTATTAAAATCACTTCCGTACACTCCTGCATTACTACATCATAAACAATACCTGTGCTGCTTCTTGTTGCTTCTTCAATTGTTCCAGCATCTGTTGAAATTCTGCCTCTTTCTGCTCTGCTTCTTCCAGGGTTGCTTGATTCTGTTCTTCGTAGGCCATGGCGACCACAGCCAGGATCAGGTTGATCAGGTAGAAAGAGCCCAGAAAAATCACCAGAACAAAAAATATCATGTATGTCTTCCCAGCAGCACGAAGGGTCTGGAAACAATAATACGTTTATAAGCAAGAATAGGTTAACAGATGTTCTGTTTTTCATACTGTTAAAATTAAGATAAGGAAATTGACTCTAGCCCTTTTGCGCCAGTGACACAAACATATTCAGTCTATTTTCATAAAAACATTCTCACCAGTTGATAGAGGTTTTCCCAGAAGTCCTGAGTCATTAGCCGAAACAGCGACAAGAAAGCCCAGCTGAAGGTGTCAAAACTTGTGTACCCATAGTTGGGGTTTCTACCAGCTTTCACACAAGTATATCCTTCTGGGCATTGCCTACAAAGACAAACTGGCCATTACCTATTTACTCATTTTAATATTATCAACTGGATGTTGGTGTACTCATATGTGCAGCCAGAACTGCAAAGTAACATGTTTTGCCAGGTTTTCCCATCACTTTTTGCTGTTCCTGTTACTTATCAATGAGGCAGGAGCTATAGTAATACTAAATTACTCATTCACCATGCAAAGACTCAGTTTATCCAACCACTCAGGAGCACAGATGGTAAGCCGAGTGTAAAAGCCTTTCCTATGTGAAAGGAAGTGGTCACTCAAAATATAGCCTGCTCCAACTGCACATCTCTGGAACGTGGATCTAATTTCTACGTGGTGCAATAATATGATGAAATTTGGTCTTACCCAGCATCAGAACTATTTCCACAAAGCAGAGCATCACTTTGCCCTTCCAGAAAATAAAAATGACCTGTTTAGAAAAGAATTATAAAAAATTATAAAATTCCAAATATAGCCATTATTTTAAATTGCTAAATAAATATTCTGACTCTAAAAGTTTTAAGGTGATTTCTGGTCCAATTTTAAACAAGCAGTATTATTTTCTCAGCAGGACAACAACTTTAGAGTAAATGACATTATCAATTTCATTAAGTGCTATTGCTCATAGCACTTACTATTAAAATGCCAAAATGTACTAAAAATTTTGTCAAATGCTTTTGGATGTAGATTCTCCCTTCTGCCTGATCACTGAACTAAATCACGCTTTGTGAAATAATATTGTACAGTTGTTTATTGAAATAATTACAATCTATCTGAAAAAAAAATTCTTATAATTTATTTAAAACTTTGTGATCAGTATTGCCAGAGGTTCCAATAATACATGTTGCTTACAAGCGCTTGTTATCTAATATGTAAACTCTGCAAAAACCCACCCAGCTGCCCATGGCTCTGATGGTTATGGGTGTGCACACACTTCAGTTGAAGCCTACTGACTGTATGAAGGCCCTGGCATACACCTAAATTTAACTCAGACATAATTACTGCAACAGACGCAACTTCCATAAGAAAGATTTTAAGAGTACATTACAAAATTATTGAACACCTCAGGTAAATAAATTGGGTAAGTTCCATCAAATCACCCTGCAACCAACCATCCCATATAGTAATGCTGTAGTTAAAGGACATTTTAGATGGTTTAAATAACAAAGACATTGAGCTATCTCTTCTTACAAGAACAAAGAGATGCACAAAACTTTGTGCTTATTAAGATTCATTTTGACTGTATACTTGAGAAGTGTTTTTCTTTTTTTCCACAGAGCAGATGTCTGCAGTCTTGATTGCTAAAGTCTTGATTTTTGAAAGAATTATCGCAGGAGGAGCTTCTCCTGTAATAACAATCTCCCATTTGGTCATAGGCATAAGGATGTTTTTGTACAGGGTCAGACCATGTGTCCCATTTCTGATGGAATCCAAAAGCATTGCCTTTAAGGACAGGGGAGGGACATGGCGATGCTCCTCTGAGCACCTCCTTAGCTCCAATACTTCTGAAGCATAGCAGCTTCAGAATTAAGTTGGTACCTTTTTGGCTTCCCGAGAAGATTTAAACCCCACATTGGATTTCTTTTCCACTAAACCGTCCTGTGGGATTCCCTTAAAATGATCTCATTCTAAAATGAGTGCAAGTGAGTTTAAACTTGACTTTGCCTGCACTGCCCAAGCCAGGCTACTACAGACAATAATGAATTCTGCATCTGAGGAGGTGTCACAAGTTGCTGGTCAGCAAGAAGGTACACAGTACCCAGGTCAGCTACATCACTCCATCCTGTGAGCAAAATTCACCATTTTGAAAAATGAGACCTTGTTCTGACACTCTTATTTTCACTGTCTTACGATATATCTGCATCTCAGAGGGAACAATCTCCTGTGTGAAATTCACAGCCCTGTGTGTGGCTGCTGTCGCTCTGGGCTGGTATGCATTGCAGAGCTGCTCTGTGCTGAAACACAGCTGTAAACAGAAAGCTGACAGGATGCTGGCCACAGCTGACCCTTAGGAAGCAAATCTTATTCTGCATGTCAGCTAATCATGATTAAAACATGTTGGAGAGCATAACAGCTGGTTGGGAAGAATGCAAACCTGCTTTGATATAGTTTCCATGGAGCAGTCAGTCATGATCATCACTGCACCAGCTGAGCTCAGCTGCCACAACGGGTCTGCATTTAGGTTCTGTAACTCAGACAAGATTTGCCCTGCAAGGGTGCTGAGCTTGCCAGCTACACAGAAACAAGAGCCACACAGGCTTTCTCCGAGTGCACTGATACACTTGGGCAAGTGCTCAAAGTATTATCGTGGTAGGAAAACACACAAACTGAGCAGTATAAGCATGTGCCCCTTTCTAGATGCAAAACTTTGAATTGTGTTTAACCAAAGTAATGTGAAAAATCCCTTGCTACACCAATGATATATGTTTGGCTCCTCTTTAATGGATTGGGAAATGGGAAAAGCTCCCTGGTAGGTGAGTGCTTAACTTCAAGCAAGATTAAAGCTGTTTGAGTTAGCATAGGGCATAACAGAAGAAGCACAGAGAATAATTGTTATTTCACAAAATATATTCTGAGATGCTTTTTCTCAGAAAAAAAATGCTTGAGGAAAGCTTGTTAAGATAGACCTCATTCTATCTGGAACTAAGTTTATCAGAATTCTTATCTTTGAAAATGAAAAAGAGAAAAAATAAGAGTGCTTGACTCATTAATGCCAGGAATGCTTACATAAAGACCCTCTCAATGATGTCTCCAAAAATGAGCTTGGTGGTAAAACTAGGGCTTACATGCCTTTTTCTGCATAGTACACACAACTAATGGTGTAATAACTTCCGTAATTCCTGTGAAAGACACTGCCATTGCACTGCTCTGAGCTGAAGGTAAAGCACTTCTTATTGCCCTGTGAAGCAGCTGGTTTTTGTATCCTGTCTGCCTGCCCACATGCAAAGAGAGAGCAGGAGGCTGTGAGAACATAATTTTTCTCTTAGAAACTGCTGGTAAGCAAGGACAGCCTTATTAAATTCATAATAAGACTTGTAATTTCATTATAAATTTCATAATACCTATGAAATCCTGTAAATATACCAAGGACTCATGTTGCCATTCAATAAAGTACTTCCTGGAACTAATTCAATTGAGCTTTGTTTTCAGGGGGCTTCTTTAAGTCAAATGAAATCAGAACTTGAGTTTATAAATGCTTTGTTAAAAAGTCAGGAAATTAAGTTTGCCCTTGAAGCCTAGGTCTTCATTAGGAGGCTGCGTGGACTTTGTTATACCCCATAGCATGGGATCTCCATGAATTCACATGTTCAAGTAAATTGAGTTTCATAAAAAATTTGGTTTGGGAAACTCAGATGGAAATCCATCATAGTCACTGATTAGCTGTGTGATCACAGTTAGAAGCTGTCTCACTTCTATTCAAAATTTGTCTGGCTTTGACTTGCAGATATTGAACCTCTTATATCTCTGCCTGCTAGATCAAAGATATGTCTAGGATGAAAATTCTGTTCCCATGGGGTTTTTTTAACTGTGATCAAATCACCCCTTAAACCTTCTCTTTGATATGCTAAGTAGGCTGAGCTCCTGGTCTATCTTGTTATAAAGCATGTTTTTCAACCCTTTAATCATTCTGCTTTTTTTTGAACTTCCTCCATTTTTTAAACTTTCTATCTAAATTGAACTTTATATAGTATTCCAGTAGCAACTGCAGTGGTGCTAAATACAGGGGTAATTCTGTCTTCCTGGTCAATAATTTATTTATGTGAACAGGATATTATGTAGCTTTTTGGCTGCAGAGTTTTAGCCTTAATTAGTGAGTCCTGGCTGCCCCAGAGTGCCTTAGGTGCCTCAGCCTCTCTATTGTTAAGGGCTTTCCAATTGCACTTCTATATCCTGCCTTTCAGTTCCCTGCAGCCTTACACATAAGCTGCTGGGGCAGTGTTTTCCAGAGCCTCTGTGGCACTGTTTTTCCTTTGTCCTCCTGTTGTTCTTCATGTCACTTTTATTCTCATGACATTACACTTGCAACCACACTATTGCCACAGCAGGTGCTTACAAGAAGCAATTGTCTCTGGTGTGAGATTCACCCCTAATTTCTCCCCATTTTTCCTACTCTTTGCTTGTAGCTCTTGGTTTATATTGAGTGACCTAATAAAGTGCATGTACAAGCTTAAAAACCAACAGCCGTGCAGCACCCACTCTGATCAAAGGGCACTCCAAAATTCATACTTTGGGAAATTATCAAAGTGGAAAAATGAATTAAAACAATGTCTGAAGAAATTTGTCTGAGGTTGTTGCTATTCAAGGTTTTAAGTAATCTAGATGATGGAAGAACACTTATCAAATTTGTAAACAACACCATTAGGGATGGTGATGAATTTGAGGAAACAATCCAATTTTCAAAGGTTCAGAACAGCTGGAGAGATGGTTTGAAAAAAATAGGGTGCTGTTCAGGCTGGAACAATAAACTGATTCAGAAGCAGGTAGACTAAAGGCAGAACAATACTACAATTCCAAACAGCAAGCTATATATGATATATAAAATAGAAGTATAAGTCACTATCCTACCACTTCTTCCTAACTTAGTACGCCCTATGTGGAGTAGAAATGCCTATATGTAGGTACTGCACTTTGAGAAGCATGGTTATGAAAAAGAGGATCTAGATGAGAGATCAACATCTAGAAAATACATTGAGGAGAAAATGGTTAATGGCCTATGTGGTTTAGCATACCAGAAGACTGAAAGAGGAGAGAACAGGGCATGAAAACATAAAAATAGTCTCTAAAAGCTTCAGAAACTGTGGCTAATGATAGGGAATAATTTAGTTTGATGCCTGTGTTGNTAATACTACCATTAATAATAATAATAATAATAAGGCACAAGAATGAATGGATGGTGAAAATATTGAGGACATCATCACTGGACTTCTCACTGCATATCAGAAGTCTCTGATATCTGCCAGAAAGGACAGGGAATGCTGCTGCTCATCTTGCTTTGGATAACAGAATGGAAAAGGTTTAAGGCTATTAAGTAGTTTTAAGACTCGTTTCTGTCTCTGGGGAAGTGTGAATTT